>BSBN01000693.1:0-387500 GCA_027924645.1 Cunninghamia lanceolata
AAAAGAGAGGTAGAAAGACAGAGAGGAAGAGAGAAAGAGATAGAGCAATATATATATATATATATATATATATAGAGAGAGAGAGAGAGATTAAAACTCGTGAATTCTTTTTGTGTCATTTAGGGTGTAAGAAATGAAATATACTAAGAATTGTAAAAATTTTCAAGTACCAATATAATGGATGTATTTATTGTTTATTAGCTATAATGTTTTTATACAAAAGTATTATAAATTGTTCAAATCTTATAATGACCATCTAATTTATTCGCTTTTGTAGACTTCCCCTCCAAATAATTATGTATCATAATAAGCTCACACAATTATATAACAATAAATATAATTATTATTAGATATAATTAAACCTCAGTGATATAGGCCTCTCTCTTCCTCTCTCTCTTTGTATAGGCCAAGATAGAGAGGGATATATATAATACATGTAGAGATCTAAAACAACGATCATAATCCTAATATATATAATATAAGTTAATATTCCAAGGGATTACCTCTCATAATAAACCTATATCTCTATCTCTCTATTTATATCTATTTATTATGCAATATAATATTAATTTAATTATAAATCCAATGTGAGGTATCACCATGTTTTATCATATAATACCCAACGGGGGCCTAGTGATGCACTTTAATAAATCATAGTATTAATATATTATTATATATTAGATTATGTATATTAATATTATATATTGGGGTAAGTGCAAAAAGATGGGGGGCCAAAAAGTGGCCAAAAATTTTTCAAAAAAATTTAAGTCATAACGCGAGCGCGTTATAACGCATAACGCGCTCGCGTTATGGCTCGGTAATGACGAGCCTGAGGCTTGTCATTGCCAAGCCATAACGCGAGCGCGTTATAACGCGCTCGCGTTATAAAGCTCTATAAATTAAAAAAAAAGCAGTCATTTTATTTCATCCTGATTTTTTCCTCCGCCCGTGGCTTGAAAACCCTCAAAAACGCACTCGCGTTCTACAAAACGCCAATCAACACAAAAGGCTTGTCGATTCATCGCCGAAATGCCGCCACGACGTCAAGCACGCCAAAGAGGTGAGTTATCTTTATTTTTTTTTGAATTTCTTCCTAAATAGGTAGGTTTTTGTTGATTTTTGATGTATATTTCATTAATTGTAGGAAATGTTAATGCACCTCCTCCTCCTCCTCCTCAAAATCCACAAAATCTTGAGGAAGAAATACCTGCAGAACAACAACCTCCTCCATTCATTCCTCGACATGCCCCTGGAACACAAGATAATATAATGGGGGAAATTGAAAACAACAAAAAACAAATTGAAGATATAATTGCAAGGTTGAAAGATCCTTCCACTTCAACCTTGCATAGGTCCACGCTTGCCGAATCTCTTGAGTCTATGTTATCAAATGTAAATTCAATTAGCAAGTAAATAACTAGTTGGACCGATAAAAAGAGAGAGTTTAGAGATTACTATGCAGATAAATTGTCATACCAAGATGTCAAAAAATTACAAATTACAAAAGTAGACTTGTGTTCAATTTTCACAAACCCACAAACAAATCAACCTCCACCCATTACATTCCATTGGTGCAACAACCAAGTGATAAGGGACAATTTCGGGCAGAGGTGGTGGATGGTTTTTGACCATCCTCCATGCAATAACAATGAGGTCCCGCAATACTTTTTGAGGAAACTCTACTGCGAGTTTGTCCTCAATAAAGTGCCAAACTATTTTGATATGCGGGACTTCCAGGGTAGAGGTGGGGGCTCAGCACATGATAGACCAGGGGCATGTCTTGACCCACAGCGGGTAGTGAGACAAGTAATCAGCAGACTAGCCCACGAGCATGTTTCTATCCCTTCCATTGTGAAGGAGAGTGTTGAGGTCGATACACTGAGGTCGATTAGTGCCTTGACCCAGAGCATCATAGAGCATGCCGATCCTGCAACACAGAGTGGGTTGGGAGATAGTGCGAGGAGTAGGGTCCCACCGCATACTTGCCAGGCTTGCGGGTCAGCCTGTGGTTATGACCCCATGGACAGTCAGGGACACAGGGGCACAGGCTACATCTGCAGCTGAGCAGATGGTGATGACAGATACCCTCCTGAGTGAGACTTTCGGCCTTGATACTCAGGTAAATATTAGCAAGTTTATTGAATTTAATTTATTAAATTTTATTTTTGAAATACAAGATTAACTAATTTAAATTGATGATTTTAATAAAATTTCAGGGTCATAGCGTCGATGCAGTTTTCAGTGGTTCTCCACCTACATTTTTCACTAGATCATCTACTGTCGAGGTATGTAACTAGTAAACAATTATAAATATTACATGTGAATAGCATCGTTATATGAATGGTATTCTAATTTCTGATTTTGGATGTTGATTAGGTTAACACTGTAAATTTCATGGCAACACCTGCCAGCGGTGGTGGACTTCAAAGCTTTACGGAGGTAATAAAATAAATAGTTTAATGAATGAATTATACTTACTAAATTTTTGTATGTGATTTGTGTGTTTTATTGTGTGTACTTCTATGTTTAGATGAACGTGTGTGTATGTTAGGAGCCATGATTTGCATCACTATTATAGTTTTCGTAATTGAATAATGTTGTTTTATTTCTAGATGATGCAGGCTGCGGATACACCTCCCCATGTTCATAGGGCAATGGAGCAAGGTGTGGCCTCTGCGATTCATAGTTCTATGGCATTGACAGGGGTATGAGGCAGATTAGTAAATTTCAATTTACATTCATTGTTATAGTTGTCTATTTTTGAAAAATCAAAAGATTATTGATTTGAAGTTTAATTTCTATCTGGATGGTTTCTATAGGACATGACATCACCAGGGCCTATTCCTGCTACTGAGGCAAGTGAGGAGACAGATTATATGTTAGCGGTAAGTGATTATTTTGTTAAATGTTTCATTTTTTTATAACATGTAATTTCTATATATTAATATCTATACTTTTTTTGTAACAGGTAAAGGTGCAGGAAGAACTAAATAGGAGGAGTAGCCCCTCGGGTTCGTAGTAGACCACCTACATGCATGTCTCCATCCCCTAGAAGATCAAAGGCTGCTTGTGATTTATTCTCTTCACCAGCCAGAGGGGGAATGACTTTTTATTGTGTTCCTCTGTTGTATGCCTATATGGCATTTGTGGACATATATTTTGTATTGTACATAGTTGACATTGTATGCCTATATGGCATTCTTGTAAGCCTATATGGCTATTTTGTATATATGTTATACTTATATCGACAGATATTGATGTATGCGTATATGGATATTTGGTTAATACAAATCTTTTTTATTGATGGTGTCCATACTTGCATTATAAATCCACTTTTGAATGGATATTTGTAGATGGCTACTTCAAATATTTAAAGTCTGATTGTATTACATAGGATGTTTACATTTTCTTTGATAGGCTTGATAGGCCATGGATTACATGATGGTGTTTGATGGAAAAGTATGGTACTAGAAGACTCTAGTTCATTCTTAATAGGCTTGTGATTGATAATATCTTTGCATGATTGCACTTGATCTTGGATCATGGGCATGTTGTTAGGATTTTGATTGCATTGTGATGTTTGATGGGATAGGCATGGTATAAGTGTAAGATACCCAACAATTCATCAACTACTTCAATAACATAAAGATATACATCAAGATAACTATTTGAATGAAACAACATTAGAGTTGGGTACTTGTCTTGTTACTTGATTCAATCAACTTGCAATGTCTTACTACATGGAAAATGCTTTCAATAGCATGAAGTACAACTCATTCAATGGAAATACAAGGACAGGCCTTGAAGCCTTGATGTTACAATGTCTTCCTTACTTGAGCAACATTTGAAGATTTGGAATGTTCAACTCATCACCTCACAAGGTAGGCGCATATTTGAAGGATTTACAGGTTTTTCTGACTTGGGCGCCAAGTTGAGGTGACCTCCTCCTGAAGTTGCGCCTTGTCAACATTAGGCGCCAATTAGAGTTTATGGATGCTCTGGATTGTTTCCAAGAGTAGGCACCAAAACATCATCATTATGAAAGTGTTTTAAATGCTAGGCGCCCAAATGAGCCCTCTGGAGTCTAGGCGCTCCTTTCATGCATTCTGTGTTCTAGGCGCCAATTGAAAGGAGTGGAGAACAGGGCAAGCGCCTTCCAAACTAGGTGTTTCCTTGAGGTGACAAGGACTTAGAAAGTGCGCCTAAGGTGAGCGCCTTGAGTGAAAAGGTCTAACAAACATCTTTGAACGCCCTTTCAAGGTTAGGCGCATTCTGGAGGTGGAAACAAGTAGAAGGTGCGCCTTAGCTTCCTTTGTCAATTCTTTCAAGTCTTTGTTGATTAGGAAGGTGGAATGCTTCATTGTAGAATGAGCACCTATCTTCTAATGTCCAAACTACTTCTTCTGGCTCACTCTGTGGCTAGGCACCAGAGCTAAACTGTTCACACACAGGAGTGCGCCTAGACTCACTTGATGTTTTCTTACTACTTCAACCTGTGGAAGATGTTCCAAGGTGTTCCCTTTTACAAGCACCTGACCTCCCAAGTTCCTTCATGTGCTATTCCTTGAAGGCGCCAAAACTGAGCTCCAGTGCCATGGGATTGTGCCTAACATCTTTGAAGAGTTTCTAAGCCTTTTGCAAGTTGATATCCCAAACTCATCTTCTAGGCGCAACAGGAGCTTTCCAAAGGAGTTTCCAAGTTTTAGACGCCAAGCGAGGTCATGGGTGAATGGAACTGCACCTTAGGAGATGACTGATCCTAAGCGTCAGTCTGGAGTTACAGTGGAATTGATATGCGCCTCAACTAGCTTAGGCGCCCATTTGAAGTGATTCCTTTAACACTTCTCTGTCAATCTCAACTACAAGGATGATCTCCTAATCCAATTTTGATCCTCTGGAGATGCAAATAGCTTTTCATTTCACTAGGCGCCATCAATGATGATCATCAACCAAAGCGCATTTCAAAGGTGAGATAGGCAAGTGAGGCGCCAAACTAGTCCTTAAGACTTATCTCCTTCTATCAAGTCAATTTCAACTATGTGAGAGAGTCCTATTCTAGGCACAAAATGGAAATGTTTCATCGATTGGTGCATCTTACAAAGCTCCCAATTCTAGGCACCAGAGCCAAAGAGTTTTTCCCAACACATGCACTTGGGCTAGGAATTCACCTAAGAGACATCACTTAGCTTTAAAACTTTCAATCTATAGCCATCTGGGCTAGGCGCTCCAATGGAGGATCCTTGAACTCATGCATTGGCGCCTTCTAGTTCTAGGCACCCATTTTGGATGATTCATCCTGATACTAGCGCCCAAAATGACTAGACTCTCTTCATCATCCAATTCACTTAGAAGACTCGAGTTGGAGGACTTAGTTGTCTATCCATGTTCTCCGGAAGATTCATTGTACCTCTATGCACTTAGGCGCCCTAGTTGATGTGATTAAAGTGCTTCAAAGCTCCATGATTCTTGGTTAGGCGCACATTTGACATCGAGCAAGCAAGAAAGTGCGCCCTGACTCTAGGAGTCCTGCCTTAGGTCAAGTTTTAGCATCCAGACTTAACTAATTTCAAGTTTCTGACTTTGTTCCTGCAAAAAACAAAAGTTAAGTTAGTCAAAAACCAATTCATTCCCTCATTATTTCAAATTAGCCTCCGGGAATGAGGAATAGGCTAACTCATTCTTCATTTGATATTCCTCGGAGAACTTGAAGTTACTTGCAAGATATTCCTCGGAGAACTTGAATGGATAGATGCCTTGAAATTTCAACATGACGTTAGTGATGAAGAGTATTGACATGTTGGACTTGATGTGACCTTGCTGAAGGTGCATTTTCTTTCTTAGCATGATCATCCCAAACCAAGACGCCAACTTGGAAAACCCTGTGAAGGGCGCCACTATCTGGAATTTCTTCCAAGGTGTTAAAACTTGACATCTTTTTCTTCTCTAGGTACCATCTCCTTCAAGGCGCTCCTTAAAATCATTGGAAGTGCTCAGGACTTACCTTAGTCCAAAGCGCCACAATCCATTCCTTAAAGCACAAAGAATTCTCAAAGGCGCCCCTATTTACCTCTAAGCACTCAAATATCATTTAGATTAAAGGTGCACATTTAGCTCCAAAACGCAAATTTCCATCATCAACCCATCAAGGTGCATCATCTTCCCTTTGTATCCCCTTCAAGGCGCAGACATTCACTTCTTCACACTCAAACTCACTCTCTGGCGCCAGAATAGGTGTATAACTTCAAATAAGGCGCTAATCTTAGGTTTCTAAGTACTTAGTTTGATCTTAAGGCTATCCTTCCTCTAAGCACTCTCTTCAACTCCTCACTGAAGGCCCTCTGTAAGTTTGGGCGCATTTCATCCCAAGGTGCTTCAACATCATCCAAGGCGCAAATTCACTCTCCAAGACAAGGTGCAAAAAACCCTATCCTAAGGCGCTCAAATCTTGCTTCTAGACCTAGGCGCACAAACATGAGATTGTGACTTCAATCATCATTCTTGGTTAAGGCACACAAACTCTCATTCAAAGGTGCATATCTTTCTCCAACAAGGCGCTCCAACCCTCTTGCTCTAGAATTCCTTCTAGGCACTAAGTGACTTCTCTAATTCCTTGAAAACATTTGAATTGTTTTACCTTCTCAAGGTGCTCCTTCGAACTTGACTCCAAGGTGTTATAATCTCAAAGGTGCTGACATCATCTCAACCAAAGGCGCTCAATGATTCATCCCATATCTAGGCGCTAAAACACTTAATCAACCAAGTCATTCAAGGCGCCATTCAGTAAACTCAATCTTCCATGATATTCCTATCAAGGTGCATATCACTTCTCTCATGGGCTTTAGGCGCTCAGTTGAGTGTTTCAATACTACTTAGGTGCCAAATTCATTTTAATGCACCAAAACACAAAGAGCTTTCAAACACTGGGCGCTCACAAAGAGTCTTCCAACCTTGGGCGCTAAATTAGGTCTTTGCAACTATCCAAGGCGCATATCTTCGTTTGAACAACTTATGGTGCCAAGACGACTTCTCATTAGGGGCGCTCAAAACACTTGTGTTTACATTTGAAGTGCTTTACCTTCTTAAGGTGCTCCAGGACTAACCTGACTCCAAGGCACTCCATCATCATCCTTAAGGCGCTAAAAACATCATCTCCACTCTAGGCAAAACATCATCCAACTCCTTAAGGCACTTCACTGTCAAAGTCTGAAGGCGCTCTACCTAGACCTTTCCCCTAGGTGCCAGAACTCCTAAGCGCTCACCAGATAACTCTCTTCTTCAAGGCGCAAATCTTCCTATACTATGATTGCCTCTGAAACGCCGATTAACGTGATGTGAGGGTGCAAAGGCTACTCCCAATCCTCAGTGAGCGCCTAGTTTAAACAAGGAGAAATAAAGCATTCAAAACTATCCAAACGATCATCCCCTTCCTAATGTCTTCACTGCTCCGGAAAACCTTGGCCAAAATGACACATAACAACTCCTGTGCAAAGCACCTGAGCAAGAAAAGAGGGGGTCCCCAATCTGATGGGGTGATGTGTGATTTGGGCACATGTGTGATTTGGTCAAAAACAGGCGCCTAGAGTGAATAGGCTTTCATCCTGACTTAATACACTGCCTAGAGTGGATATTAGCGCCTTCGTATGGTTTGGAGCGCCTTTAGCTGTGCCTTGAGGAGATTTTCTTACATCTTAAAGGAGGTTCTAACACCTTGCCCCCCTTTGGTATCTAGCGCCCTAGTGGCTTTAACCTAACGCCTTTGGAGTCCAAAATGCGCCTTTGAAAGTTGAAGTGAACCTTGATAATTGGAGTCTTCATAATGAGCGCCTAGGTCTTGTTGAGTAGAATACCCCACAATGTGCGCCTAGGTCTTTAAGAAGAGTAATGATACTTGAGATAGAGCGCCTTGAGGAGGTAGTTGAGCGCCCTGGATTGAATAATTGGAGTTCAAGGAAGGTTGAGCACCCAAGGCATATGGCTAGAGAAGTTGTAGAAAAGACCACTTTTTGGCACCTTAAAAGTTTGAAATGCTTGGGGAGTTTTTGCAAAGATCTAGTTTGAGCGCCCTTATGCCCTAGGATCATCTAGTTTGTGCGTCTTGTAATGAGGAGTTCATGTAAGTTTGGAATGAGCGCCTTGAATAAGTGTAAACTAGCCTAGAGAAGGGTATGTGCGCCTTGAGCATTCCAGAGATAACTATGCGCCTAGAACAATATGAGCGCTCATGATGATGATTAACGCCCTGATGAGACTATGAGCACCTTGTTCAGGAGATACCTTGTTTGATCATAAAATGCGCCTTGAGTCTTGAAGGTTTTGAGCGCCTAGGTGATTTGGATGTTGGGATGTTGGTATGCGCCCAAGATTGAGGTAAGTGAGTGCTTGTAATGGAGGAGAGCAATGAGATGGGATGTCTTGTAGAGATTGGCGCCCAGAGACCCATTTTTGCGCCTTTGATGATGACCATTTTTGCATAAGAGTTTAGCGCCTTAGAGTTGTAAACTTTCTCTTTGGGCGCCCTTGAGTGAATGTTGGCGCCTTGGACAACTAAATACGCCTTTTGATGGAGTGGAGCCCAGAAGGGGAGTAGGAGGAAACCCAATCTTGAGCCCAAGAGGTTAGAGGTGAAATGTGCCTTTGGACCATTCTGGCGCCTTGGATGAAGAACCTATATCTTGAGCCCAAGAGGTAAAATTTGCGCCTTAGTGGATTTGGAGAGTTACAGAGATTAGAGAAAAGCACCTTGAAAACAGAGTTGTTCAAGGCGCATGTGTGATTTGGTTAAAAACAGGCGCCTAGAGTGAATAGGCTTTCATCCTGACTTAACACACTGCCTCCTTCTGACAATTTTTGGGGCAGCAGAAAACCTTTCACCACGGGCAAATGCCTCAGAGCTATAAAAAATTGAGAGAGGTTATTGTAGAGGCACTCTACGTGATCCGTTGCCTCAGACGGAATGTTTTTAAGTGACACAGTTTTTGAGTAACATCTTGTCAAAGATTGTTGCCTTTTTGCACTTTGGACTCTTCAGGATATCGTCGGTACAATGTAGCTCCGACTGTTTCAACATGTTTGGGTGAAAAATAGGACCATGCCTAGCATAAATGTACCCATTCGGATGCATTGGAATAGTCAGTTTGGTCGCATTAGGAGCAGGACGAAAGTTACACCCCTTTGCAACTTTACACTGCCTCCTTCTGACGATTTTTGGGGCAACAGAAAACCTTTCACCACTGGTAAATGCCTCAGAGCTATAAAAAACTGAGAGAGGTTATTGTAGAGGCACTCTACGTGATCACGTTGTCTCAGATGGAATGTTTCTAAGTGACACGATTTTTGAGTAACATCTCGTCAAAGATTGCTGCCTTTTTTGCACTTTGGACTCTTCAGGGATATCGTCGATACAATGTATCTCCGACTGTTTCGACATGTTTGGGTGATAAATAGGACCATGCCTAGCATAAATGTACCCATTCGAACGCATTGGAATAGTCAGTTTGGTCGCATTAGGAGCAAGACGAAAGTTTACACCCCTTTGCAACTTTACACTGCCTCTTCTGACGATTTTTGGGGTAGCAGAAAACCTTTCACCACGGGCAAATACCTCATAGCTATAAAAAACCGAGAGAGGTTATTGTAGAGGCACTCTACGTGATCACGTTGCCTCAGATGGAATGTTTCTAAGTGACACAGTTTTCGAGTAACATCTTGTCAAAGATTGCTACCTTTTTGCACTTTGGACTCTTCAGGGATATCGTCGGTACAATGTAGCTCTGACTGTTTCGACATGTTTGGGTGAAAAACAGGACCATGCCTAGCATAAATGTACCCATATGGACGTGTTGGAATAGTCAGTTTGGTTGCATTAGGAGCAAGGCGAAAGTTACACCCCTTTGCAACTTTACACTGCCTCCTGACGGTTTTTGGGGCAGCAAAAAACCTTCACCACGGGCAAATGCCTCATAGCTATAAAAAACTGAAAGAGGTTATTGTAGAGGCACTCTACGTGATCACGTTGCCTTATACGGAATGTTTCTAAGTGACACGATTTTCGAGTAACATCTCGTCAAAGATTGCTGCTTTTTTGCACTTTGGACTCTTCAGGGATATCGTCGGTACAATGTACGCTCCGACTGTTTCGACATGTTTGGGTGAAAAACAGGACCATGCCTAACATAAATGTACCCATCTGGACGTGTTGGAATAGTCAGTTTGGGTCGCATTAGGAGCAAGACGAAAGTTACACCCCTTTGCAACTTTACACTGCCTCCTTCTGACGATTTTTGGGGCAGCATAAAACCTTTCACCACGGGCAAATGCCTCAGAGCTATAAAAAACTGAGAGAGGTTATTGTAGAGGCACTCTACGTGATCACGTTGCCTCAGACGGAATGTTTCTAAGTGACACGGTTTTCGAGTAACATCTCGTCAAAGATTGCTGCCTTTTTGCACTTTGGACTCTTCAGGGATATCGTCGATACAATGTAGCTCCGATTGTTTCAACATGTTTGGGTGAGAAATAGGACCATGCCTAGCATAAATGTACCCATTAGGACGTGTTGGAACAATCAGTTTGGTCGCATTAGGAGCAAGACGAAAGTTACACCCCTTTGCAACTTTACACTACCTCCTTCTGACGATTTTTGGGGCAGCAGAAAACCTTTCACCACGGGCAAATGCCTCATAGCTATAAAAAACTGAGAGAGGTTATTGTAGAGGCACTCTACATGATCACGTTGCCTTAGACGGAATGTTTCTAAGTGACATGGTTTTCGAGTAACATCTCGTCAAAGATTGCTGCCTTTTTGCACTTTGGACTCTTCAGGGATATCGTCGGTACAATGTAGCTCTGACTATTTCGACATGTTTGGGGTGAAAAAAAGGACCATGCCTAGCATAAATGTACCCATCCGACGCGTTGGAATAGTCAGTTTGGTCGCATTAGGAGCAAGACGAAAGTTACACCCCTTTGCAACTTTACACTGCCTCCTTCTGACGATTTTTGGGGCAGTAGAAAACCTTTCACCACGAGCAAATGCCTCATAGCTATAAAAACTGAGAGAGGTTATTGTAGAGGCACTCTACGTGATCACGTTGCCTTAGACAGAATGTTTCTAAGTGACACGATTTTCGAGTAACATCTCGTCAAAGATTGCTGCCTTTTTGCACTTTGGACTTTTCAGGGATATCGTCGGTACAATGTAGCTCCGACTGTTTCGACATGTTTGGGTGAAAAACAGGACCATGCCTAGCATAAATGTACCCATCCGGACGCGTTGGAACAGTCAGTTTGGTCGCATTAGGAGCAAGACAAAAGTTACACCCCTTTGCAACTTTACACTGCCTCCTTCTGACGATTTTTGGGGCAGCAGAAAACCTTTCACCACGGGCAAATGCCTCATAGCTATAAAAAACTGAGAGAGGTTATTGTAGAGGCACTCTACATGATCACGTTGCCTTAGACAGAATGTTTCTAAGTGACACGGTTTCTGAGTAACATCTCGTCAAAGATTGCTGCCTTTTTGCACTTTGGACTCTTCAGGGATATCGTCGGTACAATGTAACTCCGGTACAATGTAACTCCGACTGTTTCGACATGTTTGGGTGAAAAACAGGACCATGCCTAGCTAAAGTGTACCCATCTGGACGTCTTGGAACAGTCAGTTTGGTCGCATTAGGAGCAAGACGAAAGTTACACCCCTTTGCAACTTTACACTGCCTCCTTCTGACGATTTTTGGGGCAGCAGAAAACCTTTCACCACGGGCAAATGCCTCAGAGCTATAAAAAACTGAGAGAGGTTATTGTAGAGGCACTCTACGTGATCACGTTACCTTAGACAGAATGTTTCTAAGTGACACAGTTTTTGAGTAACATCTCGTCAAAGATTGCTGCCTTTTTGCACTTTGGACTCTTCAGGGATATCGTCGGTACAATGTAACTCTGACTGTTTCGACATGTTTGGGTGAGAAATAGGACCATGCCTAGCATAAATGTACCCATTCGGACGCATTGGAATAGTCAGTTTGGTCACATTAGGAGCAGGACGAAAGTTACACCCCTTTTCAACTTTACACTGCCTCCTTCTGACGATTTTTGGGGCAGCAGAAAACCTTTCACCACGGGCAAATGCCTCAAAGCTATAAAAAACTAAGAGAGGTTATTGTAGAGGCACTCTACGTGATCACGTTGCCTCAGACGGAATGTTTCTAAATGACACGGTTTTCGAGTAACATCTCGTCAAAGATTGCTGCCTTTTTGCATTTTGGACTCTTCAGGGATATTGTCGGTACAATGTAGCTCCGCCTGTTTCAACATGTTTGGGTGAAAAATAGGACCATGCCTAGCATAAATGTACCCATCCGGACGCGTTGGAATAGTCAGTTTGGTCGCATTAGGAGCAAGACGAAAGTTACACCCCTTTGCAACTTTACACTACCTCCTTCTGACGATTTTTGGGGCAACAGAAAACCTTTCACCATGGGCAAATGCCTCAGAGCTATAAAAAACCAAGAGAGGTTATTGTAGAGGCACTCTACATGATCACGTTCTCTTAGACAGAATGTTTCTAAGTGACATGATTTTCGAGTAACATCTCATCAAAGATTGCTGCCTTTTTGCACTTTGGACTCTTCAGGGATATCGTCGGTACAATGTAGCTCCGACTGTTTCGACATGTTTGGGTGAGAAATAGGACCATGCCTAGCATAAATATACCCATTCGGATGCGTTGGAACAGTCAGTTTGGTCGCATTAGGAGCAAGATGAAAGTTACACCCCTTTGCAACTTTACACTGCCTCCTTCTGACGATTTTTGGGGCAGCAGAAAACCTTTCACCACGGGCAAATGCCTCATAGCTATAAAAAACTGAGAGAGGTTATTGTAGAGGCACTCTACGTGATCACGTTGCCTCAGATGGAATGTTTCTAAGTGACACAATTTTTGAGTAACATCTCGTCAAAGATTGCTGCCTTTTTGCACTTTGGACTCTTCAGGGATATCGTCGGTACAATGTAGCTCCGACTGTTTCAACATGTTTGGGTGAGAAATAGGACCATGCCTAGCATAAATGTACCCATTCGGATGCGTTGGAACAGTCAGTTTGGTCGCATTAGGAGCAAGACGAAAGTTACACCCCTTTGCAACTTTACACTGCCTCCTTCTGACGATTTTTGGGGCAGCAGAAAACCTTTCACCACGGGTAAATGCCTCAGAGCTATAAAAAACCGAGACTTTATCATCATGAGTGCCTAATATCAAGAGACTTTAATGCATTGACTTGGCGCCCTATATGTGAAGGAAGATCTAAAGGCATGAAAGTGGATGTCATATTGCAAGAGTTTGGATCATCAAAATTGAAAGAAATAAGTCTATTAAGCTTGGGCACCCTTGGTCTTCTTTTCATTCATTATGAGCGCCTTGGAAGAATGGTATATAGGTTATCATCATGATTGGGCGCCCTGGATCCAGGGTGTTGGAGAGATCATCAAATTGTGTCTAGTAGGTTGAGTTATGAGTTTGGTCGCATCAGGAGCAGGACACCAAAAATGCATAACATGATGATGTAAAAATGTGTACATATGTGTAAAAATGCAGGAGGAAATAAAAAAAGACAAACCTTACAAATTAATGTGCATACTTACAACTCAATGTAACATAACTTTACAAAATCAATGTGAATACTTACAAATTAATCCAATGAACCATCCGGATCTGCTCTACTCTTTATTGTGTCAAGTATTGCTTCATGGTCAGACTCACGCACCTTCCACAATATTTTGTTCAAAGGTCTACCTCGATACTTTATCAAATGAACATTGGATGCCACGACAAGGTTCGAGTAATGAAGAATCTTTCGATGCATGTCAAAGTCTTGAAATAGCCAAATATTAATACTCTTATGTGGGTACCTTCTAAGCCATGTTCCAGTAATAACCACTGATCCTGTAGGGTATTCGATGTTTTCTCCATCTGTAACAGGGGCCTCCAATTTCTTTTTGGCCTCAACACAACGACATAAGTAATAATCTGTTCCCTCTTCATTATCTTCATCTGTAATAACTGCATATACGTGTCCTAAATTGATATGTGTAGCAAATTAGATGAAATTAGTCAACATTACAAAAACACTACAAAGTAAGATGACATTACCTGGTTGAACTAGATGAAATTAGATGCATATACGTGCCCTATATTACCTGGTTGAACTAAATCTGATATGTGGTCAAAGTTAATTGACGATTCCATCTGTGTTAGTTCCAGTGCCGTCGGGGGTCGATACGTGTCAAGTGGGCTAAGATAACTTAACTGCCATTCGTCAACCCACTCCTTTGACTCGCACTCATCCCAGACTTGAATTGTACAGGAAGAACAAAAGCATGACATCTTTCGTGTATGGATACTCCATGAACCTGCAATTGAGCTTCTAAAAGAGTGCATCTCATTTGATCCTGTCAGTGTACAACAATCCTCATATGGTGCAATGTTAGTATCATCTATCAACCAAAAAAATCTACGAACTAAAGACTTACCTTCATTACCTGGACCCATGGAAGCATTACACCACTCGACAATCGATTTTGCATCTGTCAACTTTGCATTGTCTTTATACTTTAACTCTTCTCATGCTATGGCTCTTTTGATACATGCTCCTGCACCATCATGCTCCCCCTTTCCATGCCCGGCCTCACAAAAGTTCCACATATGTTGAATACCTGTAAAATTATGCCTCCTACTTAGCCAATAGAAATTCTGCGAGTTCTTGAATTGTGATGCACAATTATCCGACTATATGATATGCTGACTGAACGATATGCCCCTTCTAGCCAAATCATTGTAGAACACCTGAAAGCAACCTTGCACGAACTCCGTAGAATGCGTGCGATCATCACTAATATAGAAATTATACTCCCTTATGATCTTTCTGTCATCCTCTATACTATCATTCGCATGAATGAATGCGATGTGCACAAATATAGAAACCTGTGTGGAGTTGTAATATTGTGATTACACCTCACGCTGTGGCTGTAGACTGTAGTTCTCTGCAAAGTCAACGACTGAAACAATGCTACCAACCGAAAATGTGTCCTTGCATAACTTGAATTGCAAGTCTAACCATCGAGCTCTATGGGCATGTCTTGCATACTCATACACTATGTTGTCACAAAATATAGGCATAAACTGATACACTGGAATCTTTTCAATAACTAATTCACACCTCTTTGCTTCTTTACTATCTTTTGTATTGTATGCCACTGTTTTATACTTGCCAAACTCTACTAGTTCATTTCCAACTGCATGTGTTATTTCCATATGTTCACATATTGGCAAATGTTGCAAGCCACCGCAACGATGACATGTGCCATCCAAGCATAATTTCTTGTAGAATATTTGACCTTCCTCTCTTTCACATAAAATTCTTGATATGAAGTCTCTTGAAGATGTTGGTGGGGCACATATGGCACAACCCTGCAAATCATTGTTAGTATGCATGTCTAAACATATAGACCTATAAGCATCAAAATGGTTAGAAAATTCAATATGTAATCTACAACAACAAGTAGTGTGTGTGATTTATCTTAACATAGAAAGGTTTTAGCATTTCAAAATATCTTTGACAAATTTTAATTTGAGGATACTTCTCTAGAAATTTACCATAAAACTGTGTTTGAGTCTCATCCAAAAAATGCTTTGGATGTGGCTCGCGGTTCTGACTACCAATTCTCCTTCTTACCACATCCCTTTGATTTGGAGATACCCTTGTGTAATTCTTCCAAAAGTCTTCAATTAGTGATCTCAATGCTTCAACAATTGGTTTATCTTTTCGTGGTAGTCTCCCCGAGAACGCCCATAATTCATTGGCATTAGTGTCCTCAATTCTTTGGCGTCTTCCAACGGCTCTTGATAAAGTTTTCCTATTAATTCTCAATTCTTGACTTGTCTTTCTAATGAGACGAGCTTTCCTCGTTTGACTACTTACTATAGTCGATGTAATCACACGCCGTGTTGCATTACTATCTTTTGTGCGTGAGGTGTTACCCACACTCTCATACGCACTCATTAGATTCTTGACAATAGATTTTTCACTTGAAGCCTCTGATGTTCTCAACCCAAGAATCTTCATGATAGACCTATACTTTATACTTCGCATCATTTCAACGAATAGTTGACATCTTGCAGTCTCATTTAACTTTTCAAAGAACAATCTCCAAATCTTATTAGCATATCTTCTACAAGTGCGTTTTGGAATCTTACCTTCCATTGGCTGTAAAATATTCTCATCAATATCAATCAAATACTTTGGCTTTCTATGCAAAATTCTAGGTGGTGTCAAGTTAGGTAAATTCATCTCAACATTAGGAATTTCATCAATATTTAAATGAGATGGGTTAGATGGCATACCTTCAATCGAAGATGGAATAGATGACATACCTTGAGGTTGAGGTGGGAATGATGGCGTACCTCCTTCATCACATGTGAGTGATGATGTACTCTCAACTTGAGATGTGGTAGATGGTGTCCCTACATGTTGACTTGCGGTAAAGGATGTGTCTCCAACTATGGTATTCAAATCTCTCGTACCATGAAGTTTTTGCATTCGTTCTCTTTGTGCCGCCAATACCATATCTCTTTGTGATGGTTGTGGTTCCTCTTCAATTGGTATGTCTTCATTTATCGTGTCCAATTTCCTCTTCTCACGAAGTTCCCTCATAGCCATTGCTTTCTTTGCATTCTTAGCTTCTATCTCTTCCTGTGTTGGTTTAATTCTTGATCGTTTCCTCGGCATGATGGAGAATTTGTCTGTAGCATGATAAAGAGACCAATATTAGTTCCTAAGAAATGAATACATGATAATAGTGGGATTGTATTTTTTTTATGTTGTAAGGATTTATTCTTGTATAGTTTGACATCATGGTATGAACTAAGGTTTGTTTGTTACACATAATTATTAAAGAGCCCAAGTGTAGAAAATATACATGGCATCATGTGAGATTGTAGGTTGCTTTCTTGATTGGGAATGTGTCTATTTTAAACATGTATGATAAAGCATGATAAAGTAATTCAATCCGAAATAAGGAAAATATAAAGAACATGCATGTAAAGACTTGACATACCTAAAAAATGAAGATTTGAATGGAGAGAGTACCCAATTATGTAGTGTTTTTATCTTCTTGCATAAAACTCCTCAACAATTTGAGTTTTTCACCGCTTGCTTCCTTTTCAATGTTAAATTCCTAAAATTGACTCACAATTAACATTGCAATACTACAAAAATTGAAACTTGAATAGATATATATCAAACTTGGTTTGAAAACTATGTTATTTCCTCCTTCTCAAGTTGGCAAAGCAGAAAAGGTGGTGGAAAGATCATGCAAAGGTGGTACAATGTGTCAAATGTGCATGTGAACTTCCCAATAGCATGAAAGCACTTCTTTTTTGTCGGAGCACGCGCAGAATCAGTAAGAAAATAGAGCATGTGGGCCTGGATCACGGGGGTAACCTCTTTTTTACCGTTTCAGTAGAAATACAAAACGCAAGCACGTTATAACGTGCTCGCGTTTTGTCCTGCTATAGATCCCTAATCCCTAAACCCTCAACTCTGATCCCTTGACCCTCAACCCTCAATGTCAAATCTTAATCCCTCAACCCTATCCCTAAACCCTCAACCCTCAATGTCAAATCCTAATCCCTCAACCCTCAACGTCAAATCCTAATCCCTCAACGTCAAATCCTAATCCGTCAACCCTCCAACCCTATCCCTAATCCTTACAACCCTCAACCCTAATCCCTCAACCCTTAACTCTGATCCATCAACCCTCAACACTATACCTTAAACCCTAATCCCTTCAACCTCAACCCTATCCCTAAACCCTTGACCCTCGAACCTCAGCCCTCGACGTCAAACCCTAATCCCTCAACCCTTAACTCTGATCCCTCATCTCTCAACCCTAACCCTAAACCCTCAACCCTCAACATCAAACCCTAATCCCTCAACCCTCAACCCTAATCTATCATTCGTCATCCCTCAACTCTAATCCCTCATTCCTAAACCCTAAACGCTATCCCTATTCCTAGACCCTCAACAGGCTCGATACTATACCTTAAACCCTAATCCCTCTACCATCGACACTCTTATTTAACCCTAATCCCTTAACCATTAACCCTATCCCTCAACCTCAACCCTCAACCCTCAACCCTCAACTCTCAACATTAAACCCTAATTCATCAACCCTAAACCCTAATCCCTCAAACCTAAACCCTATCCCTAAACCATCAACCCTCAACACTATACCTTAAACCCTAATCCCTCAACCCTCAACCCTAAACCTTATCCCTAAACCCTAATCCCTCAACCCTCAACCCTAATCCCTCATCCCTCAACTCTAATCCCTCATCCCTAAACCCTAAATGCTATCCCTATTCCTAAACCCTCAACAGACTCGATACTATACCTTAAACTCTAATCCCTTGTCCCTAAACCCTCCAACCCTATCCCTGATCCTTATACCCTCCACACTCTACTTTAACCCTAATTCCTCGACCCTCAACCCTATCCCTAAACCCTTGACCCTCGAACCTCAACCCTCAACCCTCAACATCAAACCCTAATCCCTCAACCCTTAACTCTAATCCCTCGACCTTCAACCCTGATCCTAAACCCTAAACCCTCAACGCCAAATTATAATCCCTCAACCCTTCACTCTAATCCCTCAACCCTAAACCCTATCCCTAAACCCTCAACACTATACCTTAAACCCTAATCCCTCTACCATCGACACTCTTATTTAACCCTAATCCCTTGACCATTACCCTATCCCTCAACCTCAACCCTCAACCCTCGACCCTCAACTCTCAACATTAAACCCTAATTCATCAACCCTAAACCCTAATCCCTCAAACCTAAACCCTATCCCTAAACCATCAACCCTCAACACTATACCTTAAACCCTAATCCCTCAACCCTCAACCCTAATCCCTCATCCCTCAACTCTAATCCCTCATCCCTAAACCCTAAATGCTATCCCTATTCCTAAACCCTCAACAGACTCGATACTATACCTTAAACTCTAATCCCTTATCCCTAAACCCTCCAACCCTATCCCTAATCCTTATACCTTCCACACTCTACTTTAACCCTAATTCCTCGACCCTCAACCCTATCCCTAAACCCTTGACCCTCGAACCTCAACCCTCAACCCTCAACATCAAACCCTAATCCCTCAACCCTTAACTCTGATCCCTCGACCTTCAACCCTGATCCTAAACCCTAAACCCTCAACGCCAAATTCTAATCCCTCAACCCTTCACTCTAATCCTCAACCCTAAACCCTATCCCTAAACCCTCAACACTATACCTTAAACCCTAATCCCTCAACCCTAACCCTAAACCTTGTCCCTAAACCCTAATCCCTCAACCCTCAACCCTAATCTGTCATCCGTCATCCCTCAACTCTAATCCCTTATTCCTAAACCCTAAACGCTATCCCTATTCCTAGACCCTCAATAGGCTCGATACTATACCTTAAACCCTAATCCCTCTACCATCGACACTCTTATTTAACCCTAATCCCTTGACCATTAAACCTATCCCTCAATCTCAACCCTCAACCCTCAACTCTCAACATTAAACCCTAATTCATCAACCCTAAACCCTAATCCCTCAAACCTAAACCCTATCCCTAAACCATCAACCCTCAACACTATACCTTAAACCCTAATCCCTCAACCCTCAACCCTAAACCTTATCCCTAAACCCTAATCCCTCAACCCTCAACCCTATCCCTCATCCCTCAACTCCAATCCCTCATCCCTAAACCCTAAATGCTATCCCTATTCCTAAACCCTCAACAGACTCGATACTATACCTTAAACTATAATCCCTTATCCCTAAACCCTCCAACCCTATCCCTAATCCTTATACCCTCCACACTCTACTGTAACCCTAATTCCTCGACCCTCAACCCTATCCCTAAACCCTTGACCCTCGAACCTCAACCCTCAACCCTCAACATCAAACCCTAATCCCTCAACCCTTAACTCTGATCCCTCGACCTTCAACCCTGATCCTAAACCCTAAACCCTCAACGCCAAATTCTAATCCCTCAACCCTTCACTCTAATCCCTCAACCCTAAACCCTATCCCTAAACCCTAACCCTAAACCTTGTCCCTAAACCCTAATCCTCAACCCTCAACCCTAATCTGTCATCCGTCATCCCTCAACTCTAATCCCTCATTCCTAAACCCTAAACGCTATCCCTATTCTTAGACCCTCAACAGGCTAGATACTATACCTTAAACCCTAATCCCTCTACCATCGACACTCTTATTTAACCCTAATCCCTTGACCATTAACCCTATCCCTCAACCTCAACCCTCAACCCTCAACTCTCAACATTAAACCCTAATTCATCAACCCTAAACCCTAATCCCTCAAACCTAAACCCTATCCCTAAACCATCAACCCTCAACACTATACCTTAAACCCTAATCCCTCAACCCTCAACCCTAAACCTTATCCCTAAACCCTAATCCCTCAACCCTAATCCCTCATCCCTCAACTCTAATCCCTCATCCCTAAACCCTAAATACTATCCCTATTCCTAAACCCTCAACAGACTCGATACTATACCTTAAACTCTAATCCCTTATCCCTAAACCCTCCAACCCTATCCCTAATCCTTACACCCTCCACACTCTACTTTAACCATAATCCCTTCAACCTCAACCCTATCCCTAAACCCTTGACCCTCGAACCTCAACCCTCAACCCTCGACGTCAAACCCTATTCCCTCAACCCTTAACTCTGATCCCCCATCTCTCAACCCTAACCCTAAACCCTAAACCCTCAACCCTCAACGTCAAATCCTAATCCCTCAACCCTAAACCCTATCCCTAAACCCTCAACACTATACCTTAAACCCTATTCCCTCAGCCCTCAACCCTAAACCTTATCCCTAAACCCTAATCCCTCAACCCTCAACCCTAATCTGTCATCCCCCAACTCTAATCCTTCATCCCTAAACCCTAAATGCTATCCCTATTCCTACACCCTCAACAGAATCGATACTATACCTTAAACCCTAATCCCTTATCCCTAAACCCTCCAACCCTATCCCTAATCCTTATACCCTCCACACTCTACTTTAACCCTAATTCCTCGACCCTCAACCCTATCCCTAAACCCTTGACCCTCGAACCTCAACCCTCAACCCTCAACGTCAAACCCTAATCCCTCAACCCTCTGATCCCTCAACCATCAACACTATACCTTAAACCCTAATCCATATCCCTCAACCTTAACCCTTAAAACTTAAACCCTATCCCTACACCCTCAACACTTGACACTATATCTTAAGCCTTAAACCCTCATCCCTAAAGCCTCAACCCTCAATCCTTAAACCTTCAACCCTAAACCCTATCCCTAATCCCTCTACCCTCGACACTCTAACCCTAACCTCGACATTAAATGCTAATCCGTCAACCCTAAACCCTAATCCTAAACCCTCAACCCTCAACCCTCAACACTATACCTTAAACCCTAATCCCTCAACCCTCAACCCTAAACCTTATCCCTAAACCCTAATCCCTCAACCCTCAACCCTAATCCATCATCCTCAACTATAATCCCTCATCCCTAATCCCTAAATGCTATCCCTATTCCTAAACTCTCAACAGACTTGATACTATACCTTAAACCCTAATCCCTTATCCCTAAACCCTCCAACCCTATCCCTAATCCTTACACCCTCCACACTCTACTTTAACCCTAATCCCTCGACCCTAAACCCTATCCCTAAACCCTTGACCCTTGAACCTCAACCCTCAACCCTTAATGTCAAACCCTAATCCCTCAACCCTTAACTTTGATCCCTCGACCCTCAACCGTAATCTGTCATCCCTCATCCCTAAACCTTAAACGCTATCCCTATTCCTAGACCCTCAACGGGCTCGATACTATACCTTAAACGCTAATCCCTTATCCGTAAACCTTCCAACTCTATCCCTTATGCCTTAACCCTCATGATTAATAGCCTTGAACACAAAAAAATTTGAGTGGGACATAACGCGAGCGCGTTATAACATGCTCGCGTTATGTCAAACATGGCAAAAGACAGACTTGCGGGAAAGAAAAATGCAAGGCAAAATATAACGCGAGCGCGTTATAACGCGCTCGCGTTATTTCTTGCTTTGGGAATCCCAAGCCTTGGGCTTGGGATTTGCTTTGGATTTCCAACCCAAAGGCTTGGAGTGCCTTATGAACAGTCACAGATGTGTTTTTCTATATTCTTCAAAATTTCACATAATTTCGTTCGTGTTAACCCTCAGATTTGCACGTGTTTCAAGGTTGAACAAATCAAACACATGGGTAATGTTAGGCTTTCTCTTAGCTATTTGACGATGTGATTTTTTTCACATTTTAACAATGTTAAGCCTTTCATCTTTAATTTCTTTTGTTTGTGTGTCCGTTTTTATGCAAAAACCACTGTTTGGTCTTTTTTTCATTGTAAAATAACTATTCATTCAAATTTCAAAAAATATATATATTTAGAAACTAGACTCCATTCTACAAATATTAAAAAAATAAAAAAATGATTTTCAATTAGTTTTCAAAATTTATAGGGGTAGCACGGCCAAAATTCTGTTTTTAGGATGTGTCCACTTTAAAAATTAGTAAAAATCAAATATTCATCAAAAAATTATCAAAAAATCAGGCATAAACTACATGCTATTAGCTAATTTCTCACCGAAGCGATTTTAAAAATACCAAAAAAAAGTTGACCTTTTGAGGGAGCCACAAAACATGCTATGTTATGTTTTTTTGACAGAAACAACACCAATTTCTGTGGCTCCCTCTTTGAACCCCTTAATCTATGCCATTTTCAAAACAAAATAGTAGTTTAGAAAGTAGACTCGGAGCACTACGAACATTGTTTTGGTTGCATCTCCAAATTTTGAGTGTAACTATGCTCAATTTCTCATCCAAGGCCAGTATTTCCTGATTTCAGAAAAAAAGTGGCCACTTAAGACCCCTTTTTGGCCCCCCATCTTCTTGCACTTACCCATTGTATATATAACTATAATATATTATGTAAATTATAATAATGGAATAAATTATTATATTAATATATTATATAAATTATAATAATAATATAATAATAAATGCATACCCACATATTAATATATTGTATAAATAAACTATAATAATAATATAAATGCAATTTGATATGTTGGTCTGAGTTATTTGCTTTCAATTGTTTTATGTTTCCTTTTCTTTCCAAAAAAAACATAGAAATCCTAGGGTATCCGGCGCGTGACATTTAAATGACATGAGACTGCTTCAGACACGATTTTTTTCGACGTGAGAACAATGACAAGTTTATAATATTTCCCGGCGTGAAAGAAAACCGAAAACTAAATTACAATATAAGATTAAAATTAAGAAATAAGTTAATATTAGTAAAAACTAAAATAAAATCTAAATTAAAGACTATGTATAAAAACTATTTTAAAAGTAAGCTAAATTAAAACCAATGCTTAAAAAAACTATTTAAAACTAAGTTTAATTAAGAACAATGTTAAAAAGCTACTGCCAAACCATTAGGCTATGTCTAAAACTACATGTTAAAAATTACATTCCAAATGATGTCTATTAAAAGCTCATTATGGATTAAAGGCCACCCATGGAGAGGAAACGATAGCGTGGATGAGCAAAAAGTGGTAGCTCAAAGTACGGTGGAGGCGAGAGTCTTTGAGCCGGAGGACCAATGGATAAAACAATTATCTGCAAAATAAAACACCAAACTTTCAGTCAAAGCCGTTAATCCTATAGACAACGTAAAACGTTAGAAAATGCACACTTGCGATAAGAAAAAGATAATGTGGAGGACCAGTGGACAACGAGTAAAATGCCAGTGTCCTTCTGCCAATAGCCAAACCCTTAATACCAATATTTTGAGTAGGCAACGAGATTTACTATTTTGTTGCTCCTTGTAAATCATGCCAATGAGCATTAATACCACTCCACCCTTTACATTGTGTCATTCCAGTGCATTCAAATAATATCTCAAAGTTGACAACAGATGATGCATTCAAAGTACATGAACATTAAAACCTCTAGTGAAGTACAAATACATGAAACCAATGGTACTGGTATACGTTTGACGAAGGATTTTTGGATGGCAAATATTCATGGTAGTACCTGACGCAGAGAAAACATGTTGTGGAATAGCGAAATCAAATAGTTTGAGTTGTTGATCTGGGTAGTCAGGCTGGACGACCATGTGTACAGATTTCAGCGGGAAGGAGACTATGTGAACCATAAAATATCCTGATGACTATATGAAATGGCAACAGAAAAAAATGGCGAGTAAAAAATGGACGAATGGGATTATTTCAATCGTCTTGCACGCCTCTGCATCAATGGAGACCGTTGATCCGCAAAGTCAGCCCACTCTCTCACAAAGGGAATGCCTTCGGCATAAAAATAGTTGTAAGGCTCACCATTAACAATTAGAGAACAATAAAATACCAATTAAATACATTATTAACATCTCTCAAATCCAAATGATATGTATTATTTATTACAAATTTCAAATCACTTATTTCATTTAATTCAAATCAATCCATTAATTCTACTTTCTTACAAGTAAAGTAATTTCAATTCCCTCCATTAATTCAAATCCATCCCCTTTCAAATCCATCCACTTGCTCCACAAATTACCCAATCAAATGCATTTAATTTGATTATCATCCAATTAGATGCTACCACATAGATCAAGACTCAAATAAGTAACCACACAAATCAATTAAAAAAATTGATAAGGCTATGATGCCTATAAAAACAAGTTCTCTCATATAGATTGGTTTCTACATTTTCAAACACTTGTTGTAAGTTCAGACACTTCTTTGAGCTTTGTTCGAAACTTACAACTTCCATTTGAACTGTAAGTTGCAACTATATGTTTTTGCAACAATTTGAAATATATATATCATGTGTATGTGTTTGAAGGGTGATCTAAATAGTGAGGTTAAAACTTCAAATCAGCTTGTCATGATAAAAAGTTGTAAAACATTAATGTGAAGAACAAAGCATATATGTGAAGAACAACATAGCTCATAAAACCTAGAAAACATAGGGCTCTTCCATTTGTAGCTATAAATTGATTAGGGGAACAAGCTCTTATGGTAGTATGTATAATTTGATTGTAACTGGACATCTAACTCTTTAATATCAATATCATTCCAAAAAAAATCAATGTTTAGGGATGGCCTTGCATATAAAACATAAGATGTTCTTCTCTATAAGGTTGACCTTCAATATGGAGATGTAAAGGAGATTGTTGAATAGGTGACATGCCACCAAGTCCACTATTTTAGTTTAGGCGAGTGAGGTGTCTTTAGATAACATGGATGGGTGTTGGAAGATCACTTGCATCAATCTTCCACCACCATTGGGCCCTCTCCCCTAATTACTATGATGGATAGGCAGTTTAAGGAACTCAATAATGTTGGAACAACTTTCAACTTTCTAACCATTTTATACATACAACTAGATGAGTGCATTTTACAGTTGGATATATGTTTATGATTTATATATTTGTTTTTATACAGAAATATAAATACATTTTTCTGTGTGAGTGCAATTCTGATTTACAAATACTATCATGCCCAAAATTATCTTCATTTGAGCATAACACAAAATAATCCATAACAGACTATAAATATTAAACCATCTCACTAAATTATCTTGCAACGCATATAATTCAATAATACATAATGAATTTCTAATCTAATGCATAGGTTTGAAAATTTGAAATAAGGCAATGAAACAAAAATGTAATTCCCCATTTAAAATAAAACCAAAATTAAAAGAGCACAAGAAATGAAATAAGGGCAAGTAAAATAGAGGATTTAAAATAAATAAAAGACAAATATCCTCACATACCCCTCACAATTTAAAATATTGTTTTCTAAATGGAAGAGCCCTAATTGCTTTTTAAAATATGTTATCCCTAAAAGAAAATCCTAATTTCCTTCTAAGATAGCTTTTCTAAATGAGAAGCCCTAATTTCTAGTTTATTGTTTTCCTTTATGTTGCCCTAACTCTCTAACACATTCTTCTCTCTTGTTTTCTTCTTCCTTGTTTGGTTTTCTTCTTGCATGCAAGTTAAGGTTTGTAAAGAACCATGGAGGCCATGAATGGAGGCTACCTCTCACGAAGGTATACCTTCTGTTAGCAAAAGTTCCATTTATCCATTTGTTTATACTGCATTCTTCTTCTTCTTTTTTGAGTACCAAAATGATATATATATAGATGTATATATTCATATACTTATATATGCAGATATCAAAGTAAATATAAAATGTAAATATTAAGATTTATATATTTGTTACAGGGTTAGAAGGAGCGGCAGGGGCTGAATGGCGGAGGGGGCAGAGCGCAGTAATGGCAGAGGAAAATGGAGGTGTAGCGGTGGCGCCGCCAAGGAGAGGCAGGGTGAACAGCAGAGGCGGAGCGCAGTAATGAACCAGGGCCGACGACCTGAAATTTCCACAGAGAGTTAAAAGGTTGAAAGGGTAATTGGGGTGGGGGAGTGATCCCCCCACCCACCGCCATTTACAAATCAATATGGGGGGAGGGCGGTGGCCTGGCCGCCGACCCTCCCTTACATATTTTTTTATTTAAAAAAAAAAAATGCCACTTATCACAGCAAAAAAACATAGCCCACCCCTACAAGAATCTCTTCCTCTATGTTTATCTTTTTGAGTGAAAATTTTAGTATATGTATATATACATATATACATATATATACATGTATATATATACATATATACATGTATATATATACATATATACATGTATATGTATATATACATGTATATGTATATATACATGTATATATATATATATATGTATATATATATATATATATATATACTCAGTTAGATATAATAGTTATTCAGAAATATCATAGTAAAAAAAAATTATTTATTTTATTTTGACAAATATATATTTTTATATGCACTTATATATATATATATATATATATATATATATATATATATATATATATATATATATATATATATATATATATATATATATATATATATATATAAGTGTATATATGTGTGTATATATATAATACCTACAACCAATATTAAGTCTGGTTATTATAACTTTCTGTATATACACATAAAAAGAACAACAACTAGATTAAAGAAAATAAGGATGTAATGTATATATATTTATATATACATATATATATTTCTAATTATATGTATATATGTATATTTAAATATATACTCAATAACTCTCTTCTCATAACAATGGTTAAGCTAACAGAGTATTAACTTTCAGATTTATAACATAAACTAAACCAGTAGCTTTTTTTTGAAAAGCATAAATAGACTTAGTTATCTCCATTCTTTTTTTGAAGAATATAATAAGGTAAAAAAAATACATTTCATTTAAATTTCTATCAACTTATCTTTCATAACAACAACTATAACATGGTGGTTTCAATACATTATAGCAGAAATAACACATTAAATTTCCCTTTCATATTTTCTAGTATGCACTATGGCATAAACAACTAATAAAATAAACTCTCAATGCAACCAAAATAGAAACTTAGTTTAAAATTTCTCATTCTCCCTTTTGCAAATACTAAGATTTATCTAACTCACTCATATATATATATATATATATATATATATATATATATATATATATATATATATATATATATATATATATATATATATATATATATATATACATATATATATATATATATATATTGCAAAGAATAATGACAAAAAATATATACAATTTCACATACATTTCACAAACTTCCCAACTCCACAACATAGGAAATAAACAACATTTAAATAAAATAAAGAGATTGTTTACATTACTATATTTTTTACAGCCAACTCCAAGGGCATAAAACTTGACAAAAATGAATACAATAGGGCCACAATGGCCATGGCTCAAACAGCCAACAACAAAGAGATTATAAAAACACTAAAATGGACTTCTCAACAAGCTCCATTTCTCCATGAGAACCTGCAAGTAAAACACAACAAAAGGGAAAACCCAGCCACTTCGAAATGCCCTCCTCCCTACCGTGGACCCGCAAATGGGTCACCCCCAAGCTAGGGAGGTAGGGATTCACACGGTTACACACACTCAACAACAAATATCAAACAACAACAACACAAAATCACCCTAAGGATTATGCATAAAACAACTCATAAAATGAGTTTGATGGGGGTAGGGAATGGACCCCTCTACTTCAAAGGCCACACCAAAATACTAAAATACCAAGTCTCATGGCCTCAAGCCAAAACTTTCAAAATCACAACTCCTCAAATATCTCAAAATACACTTCCATGGCACTCTTGCCATACAAATATTCTCTACAACAAGTAAGAAGCCCTCAAGGCATAAATAACACAATATGGGAGTGACCTTAAGGAGGTTCCTTTCCCCTACCCCAAACAAGTTGAGCCTTATCTCCAAATGGAGGTGCTCTCACCAAAAACTCCCATCCCACATAAAGAAAATGAAACAACAACAATAAAATTACAAACACATCACAATAAAGATATGCAAGGGTAAAGAATAAGACATAGAGCTTACCTCCTAAAGCCCTAATAATGGAAGCACGTTTGGTGATGAGCTCCAAGTTTCTTCAAACCTTCCAATCTCTAAATTTTCTCTAACTTCTCCAAAAATTGCTCAAAATAGAAAGAAACTCCAAAATGCCAGAACCCCACACTCCTCAACAAGAGGAGGTAATATAGGCCATCAATAATGGCCTTGAGGAATGAGAAGGTGACACTTGTCACCTTCTCCTTCCTCCTCCTATGCCACTTGCAAGGGAGAGGAAGTGTGAGGGTGACAGGTGTCATCCTCCAATTCCATCTCAATCCTCACCTTATCCACTTGTGCTCTCGTACATGTGTGAGAGAACAAGTGGTGAGGTGGCATTCCCATTCAAACCTCCAAGAGGATAAGGGATGCCATATGGCATCCTCTTATTCTCTCAAAGAGCCATCTCCCTCCAAGATGCTCTCACATGTGTGTGAGAGTCTTGGAGGAAGATCCCACACACTTGGGAGTCTTGGAGACCTCCCAAGTCCTCCTAGGGAAGGGATTCCCAAACTTTGGGAAGGGAGATGAGTCTTTCCCAAAGCATTACTCATCTTCCACCTTAACTAATTTTGAATTTCGTCACTTTGACTAAACCTTAGTTTAGAGTGACCAAAAGTGAGTTAATCCAAGGTTAGTTAGTCAAAATTGACCCTAGACCCATGGGTAACCACCTAGGGTAGATTTTGGGACACTAAGGTTCACCTAGGGGGTCATAAATCCACTTAAATGGCCTCAAAAATAAAACAATTACCAAGTGGTATAAGTCAATAAAATTTATACAACACATAATAATATTTAAATAAACAAAGGGGTACTAGGCCAAAATGATAAAATTAAAACAAATACTTAAATCAACACTCAATTTCAAACGTGATCCTCATCCCTCTTGGGAATGGATCGGTTTCATAGGGAATAACATATGTGTGAATTCTACCTCTAATTTCCCGTGGCCTGGGAATGTAATCCTGCACATCTCGATCAAGTGTCAATCATATCATGAATAATCATAGTCGAAGCAACTGGAATTAAATGCATGTCATCAAATACAACAATAATCATCTATAACATAATTCTGAATTAAACTACATCTTTCTATCACATGTCAAATAATCATCATCACATAAATAACTAGAGATCACATCACAAAACATCATCTAATATATCTCGTATGTCGGATCACAAAATAGCATCAAAATATGATCAATCGAATCACCATATGTCTAATCAATGTCATATCAAAATCAGGAGATATAATCAAGTCTGCATAATGAAACCATAGTCTCTAAAAATCTAAAAATGTCATCAACTGAAATGCATAACGATCAAAATAAGGAAGAAAAAATAATCGGCCTCACATCCTCCCCCCCTAAGACTAAACTTTCTCCTGGAAGTTGTAAAAAAGGTGAGGATAGAGTGCCCTCAAACTAGCTACATCCTCCCAAGTCGCTATGACCTCATCATAACGATCCCACTGGACCCTAACTTGGTCCAGCTCTCGACCTCGAAGGCCCAGCGTCTGACGAGCCAATATGCAAATTGGCTCCAAAGCCAATTGCTTGTCCGCCTCTACCTGTAGAGCACTCCAGTCCAGTACGTGAGATAAATCAGATATATTGCCTCAAAACAGAAATATGAAAGATATCGTGGATACGTGACAGGCTAGGTGGCAACGCTAGACGATAGGCAACAGGTCCTATCCGCTCCAAGATCTCAAAGGGTCCTACAAACTGTGGTGCAAGCTTAGAGCCCTTTCTATAACAGATTGGACTCTTATGTGGCCGCACTCTAAGGAATACCCTGTCACCCACTGAGAAGTTCCGATCAGTCCTCTTAGCATCGGCATACTTCTTCTGTCTATCCTATGCCTCCTGTAGTCTCTACCTAATCAATGTGACCTACTGCTCCATATCTTGAACTAACTCTGGACCAATGGCAACTCTGTCCTCTATCGATCCCAACTCAATGGTGTTCTGCATGGTCTGCCGTACTAAAAGGGAGGCATACCCAACGAACTGTGATGCCTATTATTGTAGGCAAACTCAACCAGATACAGGTACTCCTCCCATCTAGATTGATGGTCCATAACATACATACGAAGCATGTCCTCAACACCTGATTCACCCGCTCTGTCTGTCCATCTGTCTCGAGATGATAAGCGAAGCTAAAGTTCAACTGTGTGCCCAACGCCTACTGCAAGGCTCTCCAGAATGTTGAAGTGAACACTGGATCTCTGTCTGAAATGATGCGGTGAGGTACTCCATGTAATCTCACAATATCGTCTAAGAATACTCTCGCCACTATTGGCGCATTGTACATCGTGCGTACAGGTGAGAAATTTTCTACCTTGGTCAACTTGTCGACTATCACCATGATGGCATCATGGCAACGCGAAGACATAGGAAGACCAACAATAAAATCTATGGAAATGGTGTCCCATTTTCACTTAGATATCTCATGTGGCTATAGAAGACCCACTGGATGCTGATGCTCGGCCTTGACCCTCTAGCACTCAAGGCATCGAGTAACAAACTTTGCAATATCTCGTCTCATACCTGCCTAATGGTACAACTATCTTAGGTTGGTATGCATCTTCTTCACCCTCGGATGTGCCGCATATGGTGATCTGTGAGCCTCTGATAACACTACAATATGTAGGTCACCTGCGCAGGGTACATAGATGCATTGTCGATGACGAAGTAACCCATCTGCCTCAAGTGAATACCCTGCAAACTTGCCCACAAGGGCCCTTTGTGAACTAGTCTCCTGCTGCACCTCAAGAAACCACTCATCCTCTGGCAGATGCTGAATAATGCGTCCTCTCAAGTCCACACTCAGAGTCAAGGTCAAGAGCTCGTGGCGCCTCTGACTCAATGCGTCAGCAACCATGTTCTCCTTCCCTTTGATGTAGTGGACATCAAAGTCATACTCGTAAAAAAACTCCATCCAACGCTACTGATGGGCGTTCAGATTCGGCTATGTAAAGATATACTGAAGACTGTGGTGATTTGAATGGAGCTCAAAGCGACAACCCAATAAGAAATGTCTCTAACGAAAAAGAGCATGAACCACTGCCGCTAACTCCAAGTCATGCGTGGGGTAGTTTAGCTCATGGGTCTTGAGATTTCGCAACTCATACGCGATCACTCTACCACTCTGCATAAGTACGGCTCCCAATCCCTCAAGTGATGCATCTGTGCAAACCATAAAATCTACTGTAGGATCAGGAACCGCTAAAATGGGAGCACTGGTAAGACGCTCCTTGAGGACCCCAAAGGCCCTCTCACACTGCTCAGTCTATAGATAACTCTTCCCTTTCTGCTGAAGGGAAGTGATGGGGTGCGCTATCCGAGAAAAACCCTTAACAAAACGACGGTAATAACCAGCTAACCCCATAAAACTCCTGACCTCTATCACACTGGTGGGTGCTGGCCAATCCCTGATAGCCCTGATCTTCAATGGATCTACTGAGATTTCATCGCCAGATAGGATATGCCCTAGATACTGTACCTCTGTCCTAAAAAATGTACACTTTGCCAAGTTCCCATAAAGATTTTGCTCACTCAAACATTGTAGAACCTGACGTAGGTGCTCCTCATGCTCCTCCTCGGTCCGTGAATAGATCAAGATGTCATCGAGGAAAATGATCACGAACCAATCTAAATAGGTATGGAACACCCTGTTCATGAGACTCATGAATACTGCAGGGGTGTTCGTCAAGCTGAAGGGGACCACAGTGAACTTATAGTGGCCATATCGAGTCTAGAAGGCGGTCTTATGGATGTCTGCCTCTGTGATACATAGCTGATTATAACCGGACTTCAGGTCAATCTTAGAGAACACCCTGGCTCCCTGCATCTGATTGAAAAGATCGTCAATCCTAGGTAGAGGATAATGGTTCTTCACCGTCACCTTATTTAACTGCCTATAGTCCATGCACAATCGAAGAGACCCATCCTTCTTCTTCATGAAGATGACAAGAGCGCCCCAAGGTGAAACGCTCGGTCGGATGTGCCCCTTCTCGAGCAAGTCCTCCAACTGTAACTTGAGCTTTGTGAGCTCATGTGTAGTCATCTTGTAGGGTGCACGAGATACTAGCTCGACACCTAGCACTAAGTCTATGTGAAATTCTACCTCACGACGGGGTGGCATCCTTAGTAACTCTACTAGAAACACATCGGCAAACTCTCTAAGGATGGGATGATCATCCAAAGATGTCTCGGGCTCGTCATCTGATCTATCGCTCACTGTGATGGTGAACATCTGGCATCCCTTCCGCATGCAGTGCTTAAGCTGCTGTGCAGATATCATACGCACCGCTGTGGGCTTCTGCATGCCCACTATTTCAACTGATGTACCATGATTGTCTAAGCAGTTGATCACCTTTCAGCGACAATCTAGCTTGGCTCGATGAGCCGCAAGCCAGTCCATACCCAACACCACATCGTAGGATCCTAATGTCATAACTCTAAGGTCACATACTGTGGTAAAGGGTCCCAAAGAAATCTCATAGTCATGGACTAAGGCATCTACTGTCATCTTGGCCCCTTAGGCCAACTCAACCACCCACCTATCACCCTGCCTAGAGGCCACCAGCCTACAACACTCCACTAATGATGGAGATATGTAAGAGTCAGTAGCACCAGAATCAAAGAGAATAAAAATGGGGCTACCCCCTATCATACTTGATGTCTCAATCACTGACACCTAAAAATCAGCCTAGCGGTTATCAACCGCCACAAACATATAGTGGGACCTACCCACATCTCCAACAGTTTGCTCGGATCCTCCTACACGAGGCTATCCCCCTGCTGTAAAACCCTATGGACACTCTCTGGCTAGGTGTCCTACTCCACCACAAACATAACATGGGCCCCTAGCTTGTACCTGTCCAATCTGAGTCCTACTCGACTGCTGTTGTCCTGATCTACCAGTAGACCCCTGTGAGCCCCTATATGACTGCTGCGACCTTACGGGTCCCGCAGGTGGTCCCTGCTGCCTCTGATCTCTGCGCAGGCCCTGCTGCTGCCAGCCTCTATTATGTCCCCCATGTGCCCTCTGTTGTGTCCTAGCTCTCTGTTGCTGTTGTGGGGGCCTAGGAGGTAAGGGCGCGAAACTAAATCCTCCCCTATGAGGTGGATGTGATGGGCTACGGAAACTCTATTGATGCTGCTACTGTCCATGATCCTGAAACTAAGGGCGTGAACTCTACCCTTGTCCCTGAATCTCCTCAGTGATATATGCCTTCTCGGCAGCATCACTCAAAGTCTGGGGGTCTGCCATACGAATAGACCCTACTATGCTATGGTTCAGTCCTCTGATAAACTTATGAACCAGGAGTTTCTCGTCATGGAGATACTCCGCATAACCGGATAACTCGATAAATCTACCCTCATATTGTGCCACTGTAAGTCGCCTCTGCTGAAGGTCATGAAAGTCATCTATGTGATGCTGCCTGTAATGATCTGATAAGTATCGCACATTGAAGCGCTTAATGAAGGTCTCCCATGTGAGAGTGTCTAATGAAAGGTGACACTTGCACTCCTTAGTGCGCCACCAGGTAGCTGCTGCATCTCGCAATAGGTGTACTGCTACAAAGCCTTTGTGTTGCCCTCATAAGGACGCAACGCGAAGCATCTGTCTAAGCTAATGAGCTAGGCCTCTGCCTCAGCTCCGTCTGTGGTCCTGACGAACGTAGGAGGGTTCAACCTCAACAAATCCCTAATGGGATCTCCTCTGTCTCTGTGCCCTCTGATCGGCTCATCTGTGTAATAGTCACAAGGTCTGTGAACAATGTGCTCTACTTGTACTGCTTCATCACGCCTAGCATGACGTAGAGGGCTCTTGCTATGGGCCCTGTCGACCGAACCAACCTCCTCTGCTGTCGTCTCTGGCACCTCAACATAAGGCTCCACACGCGGTGCCCCTCGCGGCTCAACGCAAGGCTCCACACATGGCTCTACACGGGACTCAGCTCGTGGCTCCACGCGTGGCTCCTCTCGGGGATCCTCGCAGGGATCAACACGTGGATCTATGCGTGGCTCAGCTATAGCCAGTGGAAGTCTGTCTAAAACTGCTTGTAAAGCCTGTAATATCTGTGGCCCAATATCTGGTAGGGCCGGTGGTGCCTGTGGTGCCTAAAGGACCAGCTGTGCCTGTACTGCGCATAGAGCCACGTGTTGAGCCTCGCGAGCTCTGGAGAATCCATTCGAGTATCTCCTCATCTTGGTTTCTAGAAGTTTGCGAAAATAAATCAAGTAGTAAACTTATTAAACTAGTGAGTTTGATAGTTTTACAGAGTTAGAAAATTTTCTGTTTTACATGCTCAAGCCGTGATTTTCACCGCCAGTGCATGTCAATTTTTTTTATATGAGAGGATGGCATTTTTTTGCCGCCCGTGCATATATTTCTCATCCTCCATGTGCAAAGGCGGTAAAAACCACCACCTGAACATCTTTAAGTTTCATTCAAGTGTAATTTATGTGCTTTGAGTTAAGTTTTTAAAAGTTGTTTTATGGGTTTTAGTTGTTTTGGTTTTTATTATATTCTTGTCTATCCATCTCTGCGATTCCTCTAAAGCGTCTTGTAAACCCTCGAACCTGCATATTGGATTGAGATTTTCTTGGATTCAAACTAGGTTTTCGTCGTCCTCTTGTTATTCGGGTAAGTTTTATCCATTCTCTTGTTTCGTGATTTCTTCATTTGAATCATTCTTTTTCCTTTTGTTAATAGCATTAGATTTAGACTTTTTGTGTTTGTAAAAATCTCTAAATCATTTATAGTTTTTGTGTTTTCCTTTCCTAGTATTGGTGAATTTATTTTGTCATTTTCAAAGATGTTTGTTCGTGTTTTTGAATTAGGATTTTTGTTTTAGGTTTTTGTTTTAGTTTTTAGACTTCTGTACAAATGGTGATTAGCACCGATCGTTTTTTTCCTTTTTTTGTGTGTCTTTGTGTTTCTTGATATGAAAAGGGGGGGTTCTCTGCCGCCGATCCGTTTTTGTTGTAAAAATACCCAGATTAGCAGGGGCGGTAATTTTCACTGCCCATGCTAATGCTTTTAGATCTTCCCTTTATATGTAGGGGCGGCAATTTTTGCCACCCATACATATTGTTCCCAGTCGCTCTAAGTGTAAGGGCGGCGAATTTTGCCACCCATACACAAGTATCTATTTTCTTCCCAGATGCAAGGGCAGTGATTTTCACCACCGATGCATATGTTACGTTTTATCAAGAAATACATGGGTGGTGAAAATTGCCGCCCATGTCTTTGTTTTTGTATTTACCCTAAGTGTAAGAGTGGCAAATTTTGCCGCCCCTACACAAAGATTATAATATAAAGCTTTACCCCTCAAAAGAAAAATCCCATATGCTTAAGCAGGTATTTTTGCCGCTCGAACACTTTGCAATTTTTTAGTTCCCAATATGCATGAGCAGGTATTTTTTCCGCTCATGCACAAAATGAAATTCCTCCTACATGCATAGGCAGTGATTTTTGCCGCCCATTCACTTTCTTCCCAAAATTCTCTAACTCTAGAGAATTTTCACATCTGTTAAACTTTGCCTGCTTTCACTCAGTTCTTCGCTTCGATTGCTCTCTAGCCCCTTCAAGCTCGTGCTTTTGATCATGATTTTCAACAATGCAGTTTTCCCATGTGCCAAATTTTCCCTAACACTACAAGATCATGCCTCTTATTGTTGCAGTTGCTTCTGCAAGTTTGTCAAGAGTTTTCCAAGGGAGTCCATCTTTCAAATGATTGATCCTTCACCAAAGAAAGGCAAAGCTATGAAGTACAAATACCAGGGTGTGTTCCCTGTAACATCAGTCACATCAAATGTGGATGAGATACGGGATACGAAGATTAGCCATGTTGATATGGACGAATTTGTAGAAAGGACGAAGCAAGAGAATCCAAGTCACTACATGAAAAGGATTATAGACAGCAATATTCATTTGGTTGCATCTTTTCTAGTAGTAGCTCACAACACTGAGTTTGTTCTCCAAGTAGCTCACTTCTATAACAAAGATAATAGAACAGTGGCAGATGCACAAGGCAATGTAATAATGAGGTTGGATGCAGAGTTCATAGACAAAGTCTTCATGTGTCCTGGTGCAGAGGAAAGTGCAGATCTTGATTTCAATATTGCTCAAAAGGAATATGACAAGGATACTAAGAAAGCAAAAAGGATTATAAATACTAAATGGTTGAAAACTGCCAGGTTTAATCTTTCCAGATGGCCCAGGAGTTTCCCAAGGAGTGACTTTGTAGAAGAGGTTACTGACCCGATAACTCTTCTTAGCAGAGTTAGAGGGCTACCTTCTTCTTCCACTTTCCATGAGTGGATGTATCCATATATCAAAATCATTCTTCAAGGTAAACATAATATTTTTTGGGGTGAGCAGATCAGTAATGCTCTTCATGAGCAATTAACCAAGGTGTCCACAACATCCAAATTCTACATGACATTATATTTGGTATATGCAGCTGCTTCCATCAGAAATTTTCCAAGATTAACATTAGAAGGAGACCAAAGAGTCATTCCTGTGTATCAGTATTATCCTCAATTGACTCTAAAGGGATCCATTCATCACTTCCAGAGGGTAAACGATGCTTTCTTTGTAGTGTTCCTATGTCTTTTTGATCCACAACTAGAACATAAGAGAGTATCAGATGAGGCCCGGGAGGTGGTAAACAGGTTTGGTTGTCTGTATCTATAATTCCCAACTTTCACTTATCTAAGGGTTGGTTACTTTCAGGGGTATCCATATATGCTACCCAATTTCCCTAGTGACAAAATTGTTTTGATGGAGTTATGCCAACAAATGATTGTCGACATAACAAGCAGATGGAACTAAAGAAGTTTGGTTTCAAGTTTCCCATAGAGATTGGTAGGTACTCTGTTGCTACTACTGCAAAAGCTAAGGCTCTTGAGACTGAAATGCAATTGGTAACAATGAAGCATTTCAAAAGAAGAAACCATTTTGACTTTAGGGGGTGAAAGACAAGATCAAGAGGAAGACCCCATCACATGTCTCAATGGTAGAAGATGTATGGGCTGATCTAAGGACTCAGGCAGAGATCAAAAAACTGGATTACTATAGGTTAACTCTTAGTAAAATTGAGGACTTGCAACTGGTAGATATTCCTGAAGGCATGGCAGATGATGAGAATATTGTAAGTCCCAGGTATGTGAGTGAAAATGTTGTCAGTTCTCCTTTGCCTATAGTCTTATGGTCAAAGAAGGAGCTGACTTCAATAAGGAAAAGGTTTGAACTTATCCTGACAAATACTAATGTGTGGCTGCAATGCAAGGGGATTCAATTGAAGGATTTTGTCACTGGTTCAGAAGAGGATACCTTAGAGCAAACAGGCAAAAGGGCTGAAATAAGAACCAAGAATAAAAGCGATGCACCAAGCTCATCTAAGACTCCTAAGCCTAAGATAAATTTTGTATCAAAAGGTGGCAAAGCCAAAGTAACAGAAGAAGAGCCAAGTGCAGAAGAAATGGAAACAGATGAACAGGCAACTAAAGAGCCTGTTGCTGAAGAAATGGACACTGAAGAAAGACCTTCAGGGGAAAAAGAGGATGAACGGGAATCAGAGAAGGAAGCTGAGCAGGAACAACTAGAGGGACCTACCATGTCTCCTAGAGAAGACATCATATCAGAACCTCCAGTTTCTTCTTCCTCTCCTACTAAACTTGTTTCAGATTCTGTGCATGTTGTTTCTAGTACTCTTGTTACTCCTATTGTTATGCCATCTTCTAGCTCTACTACACCATCTTCCTCTAGAACACTTTTTGATAACTTCCTAAAGTCATTTTTTATGTTGTTTTTGGTTCTTCAGGATCTCTACCAAGTTTGTCTTCTCCTTCATATGACATTGGTGACCAAGCAATTCTGGATCAATTTGTTTTGGGAACTAAGCAAGTTGCTAATGTTAATATGTCAGGTGTTGTTTTCACAAATACTTCTTTGACAATCACTATAGCTAGTGTGGGTATAATTCCTTCCGTGCAAGTAATGGCTTCTAATTCAGACTCTAGTTCATCAGTACTTCCTCCATGGCTTTCAGCCTATACTCCAAAGAGGAAAAAGCAAGCCATCTCTCCAGATGACTTCAATTTTGAAAAGCTAGTACCTGTTAAGGTAAAGACTCAGAAGAAGCCCAGAACTCTTTCCTGCCTGCTGGAAGACAAAGGCCACAAGTATGTGGAAATTTCTCAACCACCGCCAGATGCTACCATTGAGAATTTCAGTATGAGTGGTTATTCTATCTCCAGGATTGAACTAGGGAAAATCACTCATGAAAGTGCTAAGGCTGATGTACAATCAACTCTCAATTCCTTGATTATGAAATTTGATCATCAGAGGGAAATGAAGGAGCAATACAAAGCAAGAGTAGAGAAGTTAGCTGTGGTGGTACGGAAGATCACGTCATCTGAATCAGTGACACCTGAGGCAATCACTGTAGAGGATCATGTTATCTAGAAAGTAGAAAAGACTCATGCCAAGGGAAGAGTGGTTGAAGAATATCTTGAAAGAATGCATTCACAAGGAGTGTCTCTTCTGACAAGTGTAGCTAAGAAGAAAAGCAAAATGGAAAAGATAAGATCTGAGCTGGATGATTTGGTTGATGCAATATCTCAAGACATTGAGTACTTGGATACTAGTCTTGAGAAGTGGACTGATATGAAGAAGTTGAAGGTGAAAACTTTGGTATCAATTGGCATTATCTCAAATCGTGAATCTTATGTAGAAACCAAAGAGTCATTGATTCACCAAAGTAATGTTTTAAAAGAATTGATCAAAGATTTAGAGAGTGCGAGGGGACTGAGTGAAGATAGTGGTGTCGATCTTTTGCATAAATTGGAGGAACTCCCATGTAAGTTGACAATTGATGATCATCATTTTCTTCCTACTGATGAGACAATCTAAGAATTTAAGAGTATGGTTCAAAAGGATTTTGAATAGAAAGCTTTTTTAGTTATTTCTTTGGATAATCTTTTGGACAATCAGTTAACTCTAGATAATCTAAAGGCTAAATTGACAAGTCATGAAAAGGCAACTACTGTAGTGAAAGATGCAATAATCAGAGCCCGAGTGATTTCCAAAAACACTGCTAGTCCTGACAGCTTAGAAATGCAAACAGTGTTTACCGTGTATGAAGATTTTCTGAAGATGAATGGGAGTGCGAGTTAATTCAAGTTTTCATGCCTTAGTATATTTTTGTATTTTCATATGTACTTTGTATTCAATTTTGGACATATTCACATGTACTTTTCAATATGTAATTACATGTGAAAATAAAGGAAGTCCTAAGTCAAAAGGGACTCTTTTCTTGAATAAGTCAAAGTAGTTAGATTTTTCCTAAATTAGCTCATGGCCTCTCACTATAAATAAAGAGGGCCTCTATGTAATTTTGTATCTTTTAGTTATTGAAGCAAAACTCTGCCAAAATTGAGAAGCATTTTTGAGACTTTGTGTTCAAGTTTGTAAATCAAGATTTTATCAATAATAAGAAAGCAAGTGAGCATTCAAACTTTGTTTTGGGAATCTACTTGTAGTGTATGAGAGATGTTCTTATGCTTTTTCTCTTGCACCATCTTATGCAATTGATCAAATAAGTAGTGTGAATTCATATAATCTGGGAGGTGATCTAAAGCTGATTATGAAGTCTTTGTGCTGCAACATTGCCTTTGGAATTTATATTCTATGTTAGTGAGTAAAAGATATTGGAAAGACTTTGAATTGCTGCTATCTTTTATGTTCGTGTGATTTTATCATAGCATTCAGTGAAGACTTTGGGCTGCACCTAATTCTACCAGTTTCTAACTTCAAGTCAGCAAAAGAAATTACAAAATACTTTGTGCTTTTGTGAATTTTTGATTTATTTCTTGCTGGTATCATTTTGAATATTCTTATGTTCACTCAATCTTTATATTGGTTATTATTGTTCCAATAAGTGGTTTTTGAGTTTATCATACATTGTAAAGGTTAAGTTGAAACATCATTTCTGAAAAATGAGAAATGGATGATATGGCACCATCCTCAAGTTAGTTTATAGTGTACTTGTTGACTGTAGTGAGCAATAAGAAGGGAGCCTCCCCTTTCTGAGAGGAGAGATTAAAATCTCATCATACTGTGGTTGATATAACCATTTTGCCTTCAGTTAGTTGAAGATGAAATATTCACCCAACAGTTTTTGGTGACTCTACCAGGGAATGAATACGCATCCAAGAGCCTCACGCTTTTGGTCGAAGTATACCAGTCTCATATTGCTTGTAATAGGTTGTCATGTTTTTAAATTTTGTTAGTTATTTTGCACTCTAGCTGAACCTAGGTATACCAAAAGTAGAAGAGCACAGGGAATTGTGAATCCTATCTTTGAGTTAATGCAACAAAATAATTTCTCTCTTCCACTTAAGAGATATCTTCAGCGTACACTAAGCTTTCCTCCTACCAATACAAGATCTCTCATACCAAGTGAAGCATCAAGTGTTCCTATAACTTTCCCTATCCCACAAGTTTCTAGGTTTGTAATTCCACCTTTTAATCAGCGCACAATGGCTCTTCCTCCTCCTGTCGGTCCATGGGGAAATGCTTTTGGGCCTTTGAATCTTACTCTGCCATTGCATGATTTACCCTATAGTTCAAGAAAGAATTTTCCAAAGTTTTATGGTGATGGAAAGGTTCATCCCGACGAACATATTGCAACTTTTTACATTACATATGGTGTTCTAGGGGTAGAATATGAAGATGTATCTGTACTGTTAGACTCTTTGTTGAGACACTTCAGGGTGTTGCTGCAGATTGGTTCTATCATCTTCCTGCTCAAACCATCACTGGATGGAATGTTCTATGAACCAAGTTTGAGGCTAGGTTCAAACCTGTCAAAGATGCACACGCTCTTTTGGCTCAACTCACTCAAATGAAGAAGGAACCACAAGAACCCATGCGTGAGTTCTTTGCGAAGTTTAATGAGCTGACTAATAGAATTCCAACAATTGTTCAGCCTACAGCTGAGAATCTAAAGTGTTTCTTTATAAACACTCAACTACCAGAGGTAAGTTTTCTTCTACAGTGGGCTAATCTAGTTGATTTGGCAGCAACTCAAACTTTGGCTACTAAAATTGAGGATGGCTTGATCCTCGCCGAAAAAATAAGGAAGGATACAAACCAGGCTAAAGGTCAACCTTCTACAAGTACATCTTCCACAAGCACCACGGATCCCTTGGTGCAAAAGTTAGCTAATGAATTGTTAGCCTTAAAGAAACAAGTATCACAAAATATATCCTTTCCTTCCTACAAGGACATACCAAGGAGAACTTTCCCAAATACTCCATACCAAGGTAATGCTGTGAGAAACCAAGGGCAGAACAGGCTTCCCCCTACACAAGGGAGACTTACTTTGAAAGCACCGCCGGTTAATGCAACAATTGGCTACTATGAAGCAAAACAAGAAAATTTCCCCCAACTTGATCTTGATCAGGATAATATTGCCAATCTCTTCACAGAAGGAGAAGAAGAGTTGGTTGGCAACTCAAAGATTGGTTTCCTAAATTTTCAGGATGGAGTAGAACAAGCAGAAGATGCATATGTTGAATCATATTTTGTTTTCACGCGGTCACATAATCAACTGAATCACCAAGCGACTGACAAAGGAAAATCTAAGGAAGATCCTCATCTTGCAATCACCATTGCTAAGAGAGGCACACCTCTACCTTTTCAACCTAGGGATTCAACCTGTGAAAAACAAGTAAATACATCTAATACTTCTTCTTCTACTTTTGTTCCTCAGACCAGTACTTCCAATTCAAGACCTCAAAATGAAAATATTCCTTCTCCTGTGTCTACTTCATATCAGTCGTTTGATATAATAGATCATGCTAGGAAAACTAAAATTCAAATGTCTGAGGTCGAGTATTTGCAATCTAATCCGGATCAGTTTGAGAGGTTAGCTAAATTTGTAAAAAATAAGGTTGCCCCTGTAGGGCAAGATTCTCCCCAACATATTCCTGTCATTTCTAAGACAAGAGCCTCTTAGAACAATCTAGTTGCCACCCCTTCCACTAGGAAAATTGAGCCATTTTATGTTTCTTTGTTGATAAATGGTCATAAACTTAGTAACTGTGTCATAGACTCGGGAGCCTCTGATAATGTTATGCCTGCCAAAGTGGTAGATGCCCTGGGATTAACTTTGACAAAGACTTTTGGTAGATGGTTTTCAATGGAAACCAAACAAGTGCCTCTTATAGGACAAATTAAGGATGCACAATTTGAATTCGCTACCTTTCCAAAGAAAAGGATTAAAATGACTGTCTAAGTGGCCGATGTTTCAGCCTCATACGAAATTTTATTGGGGCAAAATTTCTGTAAAGATGTTTGTGGGGAAATCAACATGGACTTATTTGAAGCAAGGATACCTGTTAAGGGTGTCATGCAAAAGTTGCTTCCTGAAAGGGAAGCAACATATACTGTAACCACATATGAGGATCTAAAGGCACGAATTCTTTTTGAATCTTCAGGTATGGGGAACTATTTTATGACTACTGAGGATGTTTCTGATACGTCAGATGATAGTTCCAATGAAGACATGATAATGGAAGGTTACTCTTCTTCAAATGAAGAGTCACCTAGTCATGTGAATGTCAAAATAGAGAGTTCAAATGATGTTTGGACCTTAGAGTTTGATGGCAACTATTCTTCCATAGGATCCAGGGCTAGAATAGTCCTCATATCTCCTTAGGGAGATATTTTTCCTTTTTCTTATAAGTTGCAATTTGATAATACAAACAATACTGTTGAATATGAATCTTTGTTGCTGGGTATGGAAGTTGCTCGCACCAAAGGTGTCAAGAATCTTCATGCATAAGGAGATGTAGAACTTGTCATCTGTCAAGTGAGGAATTTGTACCAAACCAAAAATGAAAGGTTGAGGCATTATCACAATCGTGTTTGGGATTGCATGGAGGACTTTTATGCTTTTAATATTTTAGCAGTACTAAGAGAGTTCAATGATCGGACAGATTCATTGGTCATCTTAGCTACCCTTATGGTTCCTCATAAGGATTTTAAGGGTAACAAATACACTATTGAGTTGGTCTTCCAACCAAGTGTCCTAGATAATTCTGATCATTGGAAAGTTTTCAATGGTGATGATCAAATTATCGCATTCTTGGAAAGAGTAGATAGCTTCAATGAACTCTACTTTGAGGGAAGTGATTCGCCTCCTCGAGAGTCTGTTTCTGAAGTTGATTCTGAGATAGGTGAGGAATTTCTACAATTAAAGGGGAATAAAATTCTCAAAGGCTTGGTGTCTCTTGAGAAACTATTTGATAAGCATGATTGATACATCAAGCAGCAGCAGCAGATTGTAACTGGTTCATCGATGGAAGTTGAACAGGTGAATCTAGGTACAGAAGTTGATCCCAAAATGATCAACATTGGGAAGGGTTGTACAGATGAGGAAAGATTCAAGTTTGTGACACTTTTGCATCATTATATTGATGTGTTGGCATATTCCTATGATGACTTGAAGTCATTCCGACCAAAGGAAGTTCAGCACGAGATTCCACTTAAGATGGGATCCTCGCCTCATAAGCAAAAACAAAGGCAATACAACCCAAAGATTTTAGGTACTATTCAAGCTAAAATTCAGAAGATGTTGAATGCAAGAATAATTTTCCCAATTCATCATTCTACGTGGATTGCTAATATAGTGCCAGTAAGAAAAAAGAATGGTGAGATTCGCATTTGCGTGGATTTCTAAAATTTGAATCAGTCCTCTCTTAAAGATAATTACCCACTTCCGGTAATGGATCAAGTACTTCAGATGGTGACTGGTTCAGAAATGCTATCTATGTTGGATGGCTTCTCGGGATACAACCAAGTGGAAGTTAGCGAGGAAGATCAACACAAGACCGCCTTCACAACTCCTTGGGGCACTTTTGCTTATCGCATAATGCCTTTCGAATTGATCAATACTGGTGCAACCTTCCAAAGAGCAATGGACTTGGCCTTAAGAGATGAAATGGGTAAGTTTATTGTTGTCTATCTTGATGACTTAATTGTATTTTCTAAAAAGCATCAAGATCATGCGTATCATTTGCGGCAAGTTCTGGAAAAGTGTCGTCAACATGGAATTTCCCTTAATCCCAAAAAGTCTATTTTTGGGGTAACAGAAGGCAAGCTTCTTGGGCATATAGTGTCTAAGGAAAGTACAAAATTTGACTCATAAAGAGTCAAATCAATTCAAGCTCTTACTTTGTCTTCAAGTAAGACAGTTGTTCACTCTTTCTTTGGAAAGGTGAATTTTCTACAAAGGTTTGTTCTTGAATTTATAGAGAAAAATCATCATATTGTAAATATGATGAAAGGTAAGTCCACTTTCTATTGGAGCGCGGAAGGTAAGGAAGCATTTGAGGACATCAAAAGAGCCATTGCCCATGCTCTAGTTTTGGTTTGTCGTGATTACACCAAAGACTTCATTATGTATAGTTATGCTTCAGAGCATACATTGCCGGCTATCCTGGTTCAATAGAATAAGGAGGGTATTGAATCTCCTATTGGATTCATGAGTTGTCCTTTGAAAACTCATGAACTCAAATATTCAGCTATGGAAAAGCATGCATACGCCGTGGTGAAAGCTGTCAAGCATTTTAGGTTTTACATTATGAATTCTCATACTATCGCATTGGTTCCAGATTCAACAGTCAAATCCATTCTAACTCAACAAGAGTTTGGGAGCAAGAGAGGCAACTGGATTGCTAAGATCCAGGAGTATGATCTTGATATTAAACCCACCAAGCTTGTGTGTGGGAAAGGATTATGTCAGCTCATTGCTGATAATGTACCTAAAGAAATAGGTGATGAAGAGGCAAAGACTGAAGATGTTCCCACCGTTCTTTTTGTTAGCACAACAGATGAATGGTATTCAAATATTGCTCACTTCCTCACTTATGGTGAATGTCCCGAGCATTTGTCCTACAAGGAAAAGAGGACTATCAAGCTCAAAGCTGCAAACTTTGTTCTATGGGATAATGGTTTGTATAAAAGAAGCATTGATGGAATTTTTCTCCGTTGTGTTGATAAGACAACAAGTTAAACTATTGGAATCTTTTCATAGTTTGGCATGTGGTGGGAATTTCTTGGCACCAGTGACAACTCACAAAAATTTGTGGGCTAGATATTATTGGCCCACACTCTTTCAAGATGCATACAACTAGGTGCATAAGTGTGAGCTCTGCCAACAATTTGTGGGGAAACCCAAGTTGGTTGCCCTACCATTAAAACCAGTTATTAAGGAGCCTTTTCAGCAGTGGGGTATTGACTTCATTGGCGTTATGAATCCACAGTCAAGTGCAGGGCACAGTTTTGTTCTTACTGCAACTAATTACTTTACAAAGTGGGTGTAGCCTATACCTGTGAAGCATGCTACTTTCAAGGTGGTGTGCAAGTTTCTCAAATAGAACATCATATCTAGGTTTGGGGTTCCAAACAAGATTGTAGCAAATAATGCTACATGTTTTTCTTCTCATGAAATTACTAGTTTCTATTTTGAATATGGCATTATTCTTTCTCATTCATCCAACTATTACCCCCAACAGAATGGTCAAGCTAAATCTAGTAACAAGAATCTGGTCACTATCATCAGAAAGCCAGTAGATGAAAATCAAAGGACCTGGAACAAGGCATTATTTGATGCACTGTGGGCAGATCGTATTACTCCTAAAAGGGCAATTGGTATGTCACCATTTTAGTTATTGTATGGATTGAATGTTGAGATCCCAATTACACTTGAGTTGTAGGCTTTGAAATTGGCAAAAGCAGTTGAAGATGGAACTTTTGAGAGTTCTATTGACAAGCGCGTGATGTTCCCTTCTAAGCTTGAGGAACAACAATCAAGGTGGTGGATCGCATTGAGGAACACCAAAGTTAGGTAAAGAAGCTATTTGACAAAAAAACAAGGTCCAGAAATTTTCAAGTTGGGGATCAAGTCTTGTTATGGGACAAGAAGAGAGAGCCAAAAGGAATGCATGGGAAGTTTGATTCCCTATGGAGAGGCCCTTTCGTCATTCATCAACGATATGGTGAAAATAGTTTCATTCTGGAGTATCAAGATGGGACACCTTTCTTGCTACCGCACAGTGGGCAACATCTGAAGCTTTTCTCACAATAAAGCGACAGATAAGTTCATGTATATTTATACAGTTTTTGTGTCTTTTTAGTTTTAGTCTTTTTGTGTCTTTTGTTATGTCACTTGACTCTATAGCCTAATAGAATTGATGAAGGCACTTAGAGACTGGAGTTCTTCTCCCTTTGATCATTTCAAAGAATGATCGAAGGAAGCTCCCTACTTAGAGCTAGTTGTTATCCCCAAAATCAGCTATGCTCATTTGTAGGATGACTCCTATGAAACTTGTTTGTTTCGTAGCTTACAACTCTAAGCATGCAAATCGAGGAAAATCTTCTTACCCTCGTGCTTGGTCCTCTAGCTCTGGAGAATCCATTTGAGTATCTCTTCATCTTGGTTTCTTGAAGTTTGCAAAAATAAATCAAGTAGTAAACTTATTAAACTAGTGAGTTTGATAGTTTTACAGAGTCAGAAAATTTTCTGTTTTACATGCTCGGGCGGTGATTTTCACTGCTAGTGCATGTCATTTCTTTTTAAATGCAAGGATGGCATTTTTTTGCCGCCTATGCATATATTTCTCATCCTCCACGTGCAAAGGTGGTAAAAAACACCGCTCAAACATCTTTAAGTTTGACTCAAGTGTAATTAATGCTCTTTGAGTTAAGTTTTTAAAAGTTGTTTTATGGGTTTTAGTTGTTTTGGTTTTTATTATATTCTTGTCTATCTGTCTCTACGATTCCTCTAAGGCGTCTTGTAAACCCTTGAACCTCCCTGGCGCGCATACTGGATTGAGATTTTCTTGGATTCAAACTAGGTTTTCGTCGTCCTCTTGTTATTCGGGTAAGTTTTATCCATTCTCTTGTTTCGTGATTTCTTCATTTGAAAAGTTCTTTTTCCTTTTGTTAATAGCATTAGATTTAGACTTTTTGTGTTTGTAAAAATATCTAAATCGTTTATAGTTTTCTTGTTTTCCTTTCCTGGTATTGGTGAATTTATTTTGTCATTTCAAAAGACGTTTGTTCGTGTTTTTGAATTAGGGTTTTTGTTTTAGGTCTTTGTTTCAGTTTTTAGACTTCTGTACGAATGGCAATTATTGTCGACTGTTTTTTCCTTTTTTTTGTCTTTGTGTTTCTTGATATGCAAAGGCGGGGTTTTTCGCCGTCGATCCATGTTTTTGTTGTAAAAATACCCAGATTAGTAGGGGCAGTGATTTTCATCGCCCATGCTAATGCTTTTAGATCTTCACTTTATATGTAGGGGGGGCAATTTTTGTTGCCCATACATATTGTTCCTAGTCACTCTAAGTGTAAGGACGGTGAATTTCACCACCCATACACAAGTATCTATTTTCTTCCCAAATGCAAGGGCAATGATTTTCACCGCTGATGCATATGATATGTTTTATCAAGAAATACATGGGTGGTGCAAATCATCACCCATGTCTTTGTTTTTGTATTTACCCTAAGTGTAAGGGCGAAAAATTTTGTCGCCCCTACACAAAGATTATAATATAAAGCTTTACCCCTCAAAAGAAAAATCCCATATGCTAAGCGGTTATTTTTGCCGCTCGAACACTTTACAATTTTTCAGTTCCCAATATGCATGAGCGGGTATTTTTGCTTCTCATGCACAAAATGAAATTCCTCCTACATGCATAGGCAGCGATTTTTGCCGCCCGTGCACTCTCTTCCCAAAATTCTTTAACTCTAGAGATTTTTCACATCTTTTACACTTTGCCTGCTTTCACTCAGTTCTTCACTTCGATTGCTCTCTAGCCCCTTCAATCTTGCACTTTTGATCATGATTTTGAACAATGCAGTTTCCCCATGTGCCAAATTTTTCCTAACGCTACAGGATCATGCCTTTTATTGTCGTAGTTGCTTCTGCAAGTTTGTCAAGAGTTTTCAAACGAAGTTCATCTTTCAAATGATCAATCCTTCGCCAAAGAAAAGAAAAGCTATGAAGTACAAATACTAGGGTGTGTTCCTTGTAACATTAGTCACATCAAATGTGGATGAGATACGGGATAGGGAGATTGGCCATGTTGATATGGTTGAATTTGTAGAAAGGACGAAGCAAGAGAATCCAAGTCACTACATGAAAAGGATTATAGACAACAATATTCATTTGGTTGCGTCTTTTCTGGTAGCATCTCACAACACTGAGTTTGTTCTACAAGTAGCTCACTTCTATAACAAAGATAATAGAACAATGGCACATGCACAAGGCAATGTAATAATGAGGTTGGATGCAGAGTTCATAGACAAAGTCTTCATGTGTCCTGGTGCAGAGGAAAGTGCAGAGCTTGATTTCAATACTGCTCAAAAGGAATATGACAAGGATACTAAGAAAGCAAAAAGGATTATAAATACTAAATGGTTGAAAATTGCCAAGTCTAATCTTTCCAGATGGCCCAGGAGTTTCCCAAGGAGTGACTTTGTAGAAGAGGTTAGTGACTTGATAACTCTTCTCAGCAGAGTTAGAGGGCTACATTCTTCTTCCACTTTCCATGAGTGGATGTATCCATATATCAAAATCATCCTTCAAGGTAAACATAATATTTTCTGGGGTGAGCATATTAGTAATGCTCTTCATGAGCAATTAACCAAGGTGTCCACAATATCGAAATTCTACATGACATCATATTTGGTATATGCAACTGCTTCCATGAGAAATTTTCCAGGATTAACATCAGAAAGAGACTGAAGAGTCATTCATGTGTATCATTATTATCCTCAATTGACTCTAAAGGGATCCATTCAACACTTCCAAAGGGTAAATGTTGCTTTCTTTGCAGTGTTCCTATGTCTTTTTGATCCACAACTAGAATAGAAGAGAGTATCATATGAGGCCTGGGAAGTGGTAAACAGGTTTGGTTGTCTGTATCTACAATTCTTGACTTTCACCTATCTAAGGGTTGGTTACTTTCAAGGGTATCCATATATGCTACCCAAGTTCCCTAGTGACAAAATTATTTTGATGGAGTTATGCCGACAAATGATTGTCATACATAACAAGCAGATGGAACTAAAGAAGCTTGGTTTCAAGTTTCCCATAGAGATTGGTAGGTACTCCGTTGCCACTGCTGCAAAAGCTAAGGCTCTTGAGACTAAAATGCAATTGGTAACAATGAAGCATTTCAAAAGAAGAAACCATTTTGACTTTAGGGGGTGAAGGACAAAATCAAGAGGAAGACCCCATCACATGTCTCAATGGTAGAAGATGTATGGGCTGATCTGAGGACTCGGGAAGAGATCAAAAAATTGGATTACTGCAGGTTAAATCTTAGTCAAATTAAGGACTTAAAACTGGCAGATATTTCTGAAGGCATGGTAGATGATGAGAATATTGTAAGTCCTAGGTATGTGAGTGAAAATGTTGCCGATTCTCCTTTGCCTATAGTCTAATGGTCAAAGAAGGAGTTGAAATAAGGAAAAGATTTGAACTTATCCTAGCAAATACTAATGCGTGGCTGCAAGGCAAGGGGATTCAATTGAAGGATTTTGTCATTAGTTCAGAAGAGGATACAGGGCTGAAATAGGAACTGAGAATAAAAGTGATGCACCAAGCTCATCTAAGGATCCTAAGCCTAAGATAAAGTTTGTATCAAAAGGTGGCAAAGCCAAAGTAACGGAAGAAGAGCCAAGTGTAGAAGAAATGGAAATAGATGAACATGCAATTGAAGAGCCTATTGTTGAAGAAATGGACACTGAAGAAAGGCTTTCAGGGGAAAAAGAGGATGAATGGGAATCAGAGAAGGAAGCTGAGCAAGAACAACTAGAGGGACCTACCATGTCTCCTAGAGAAGACATCATATCAGAACCTCTAGTTTCTTCTTCCTCTCTTACTAAACTTGTTTCAGATTATGTGTCTATTGTTTCTAGTACTCTTGTTACTCCTATTGTTATACCATCTTCTGGCTCTACTACACCATCTTCCTCTAGAACACTTTTTGATAGTCCTAAAGCCATTTTTGATGTTGTTTTTGGTTCTTTGGGATCTCTTCCAAGTTTGTCTTCTCCTTCATATGACATTGGTGACCAAGCAATTCTGGATTAATTTGTTTTGGGAACTAAGCAAGCTGCTAATGTTAATATGTCAGGTGCTATTTTCACAAATACTTCTCCTATAATCACTACAACTAGTGTGGGTACAATTCCTCCCATGCAAGCAATGGCTTCTAATCTGTATTCTAGTTCATCAGTGCTTCCTCCATGGATTTCAACCTATACTCCAAAGAGGAAAAAGAAAGCCATCTCTGCAGATGACTTCAATTTTGAAAAGCTAGTACATGTTAAGGTAAAGACTCGGAAGAAGCCCAAAACTCTTTCCTGCTTGCTGGAAGACAAAGGTCACAAGTATGTGGAAATTGCTCAACCACCACCATATGCTACCATTAAGAATTTTAGTAAGAGTGATTATTCTATCTCTAGGATTGAACTAGGGAAAATCACTCATGAAAGTGCTAAGGTTGATGTACAATCAACTCTTAATTCCTTGATTATGAAATTTGATCATGAGAGGGAAATAAAGGAGCAATACAAAGAAAGAGCAAAGTAGTTAGCTGCGGTGGTATGGAAGATCACTTTGTCATCTGAATCAGTGACACCTGAGGTAATCACTGTAGAGGATTATGTTATCTAGAAAGTAGAAAAGATTCATGCTAAGGGAAGAGTGGTTGAAGAATATCTTCAAAGAATGCATTCACAAGGAGTGTCTCTTCTAACAAGTGCAGTTGAGGAGGAAAGCAAAATGGAAAATATAAGATCTGAGCTGGATGATTTGGTTGATGCAATATCTCAAGACATTGAGTACTTGGATACTAGTCTTGAGAAGTGGATTGATATGAAGAAGTTGAAGGTGAAAACTTTGGTATCAATTGGCATTATCTCAAATCGTGAATCTTATGTAGAAACCAAAGAGTCATTGATTCACCAAAGTAATGTTTTAAAAGAATTGATCAAAGATTTACAGAGTTCCAGGGAACTGAGTGAAGACAATGATGTCAATCTTCTGCACAAATTGGAGGAACTCCCATGTAAGTTGACAATTGATGATCATCATTTTCTTCCTGCTAATGAGATGATCCAAGAATTTAAGAGTATGGTTCAAAGGGATTTTGAAGAGAAAGATTTTTCAGTTGCTTCTCTGGATAATCTTTTGGACAATCAATTAACTCTGGATAATCTGAAGGTTAAGTTGACAAGTCATGAAAAGGTGGCTACTGCAACGAAAGATATAATAATCAGAGCCCAAGTGATTTCCAAAAACACTGTTGGTCCTAATAGCTTAGAAATGCAACCAGTGTTCATCATGTACAAAGATTTTCTGAAGAAGAATGGGAGTGCAAGTTAATTCAAGTTTTCATGCCTTAGTATATTTTTGTATTTTCATATGTACTTTGTATTTAGTTTTGGACATATTCACATGTACTTTTCAATATATAATTACATGTGAAAACAAAGTAAGTCCTAAGTCAAAAAGGACTCTTTTGTTGAATAAGTCAAAGTAGTTAGATTTTTCCTAAATTAGCTCATGGCCTCTCACTATAAATAAAGAGGGCCTTTATGTAATTTTGTATCTTTTAGTTATTGAAGCAAAACTCTGCCAAAATTGAGAAGCATTTTTGAGACTTTGTGTTCAAGTTTGTAAATCAAGATTTTATCAATAATAAGAAAGCAAGTGAGCATTCAAACTTTGTTTTGGGAATCTACTTGTAGTGTATGAGAGATGTTCTTATGTCTTCTCTCTTGCACCGTCTTATGCAATTGATCAAATAAGTAGTGTGAATTCATATAATCTGGGAGGTGCTCTAAAGATGATTGTGGAGTCTTTGTGCTGCAACATTGCCTTTGGAATTTATATTCTATTTTAGTAAGTAAAAGATATTGGAAAGACTTTGAACTGCTGCTATCTTTTATGTTCGTGTGATTTTATCATAGCATTCGGTGAAGACTTTGGGCTGCACCTAATTCTATCAGTTTCTAACTTCAAGTCAACAAAATAAATTACAAAATACTTTGTGCTTCTGTGAATTTTTGATTTATTTCACACTGGTATCATTTTGAATATTCTTATGTTCATTCAATCTTTATATTGGTTATTATTGTTCCAATAAGTGGTTTTTGAGTTTATCATAAATTGTAAAGGTTAAGTTGAAACATCATTTCTGAAAAATGAGAAATGGATGATATAGCACCATCCTCAAATTAGTTTATAGTGTACATAGATCTAATTAAGTACTTGTTGATTGTAGTGAGCAATAAGAAGGGAGCCTCCCCTTTCTAAGAGGAGAGATTAAAATCTCATCATACTGTGGTTGATATAACCATTTTGCCTTCAGTTAGTTGAAGACGAAATATTGACCCAATAGTCCTTATGGCATAAATGAAAAATATCACTAATATGTCCTTAAGGCATAAATGGAGAACCATAACCTAAGGGCCAGACCTAGGCCTCAAGGGCTCATATAAAATGGCCTTGCTTATGTAACATGATCAAAGGCTTCATAGTTCACCTAGACTTTCAATGTGATTAGGTTGTCAAAACTTAAATACAATTTGTTCATGTAGGTACAATAATAAGTTTAAGCTAGATTCATAACAAAAAAAAACTAGGCTCTCTTTTCTGATCCAAAGAAGTATACAACAACATATGGACAAAATTTATTTGACACAAGTTGATATGGCTCATATAAGGATTTCAAACAAGCATACAAGTTACCACATTCAATACTATGCTCTGTCAAAAGATGCAAGCAAATTGCCATTGATATTAACATACTACTATTCTGACAAATCTTAACAAATGGAAACTACTTCCCAATTACAGTATTCCTAAAGTTAATGGATACTATTTAAATAAGCCAACAATATTCATACCTAGAGGTTTCATGTGGAGATGTAATCCTGCAAAACTAAATAGGTGAATTTAGTCTCTTTAGATAAATAAACAAACTTTATTAATTTCCTAGTAGCATCTAAATACAACACTCTAGCATCACCTTGGAGTTACAAGAAAAATATTTATTAATTGAAAGAATTAGTATGACAAATCTTATTTAAAAGAAACAACTTAAACATATAGAAAAATAATACGATTCTTTCATTGAACTAGAAATGATTCCAAATAAAAAAATTAATCACTAGCACTAGGATGATAAAGAAAAAATCTTCTACTACGATGCAAGGTCTTGAATATTAAACATGCAATCCTAATAGCATATATATATATATATATATATATATATATATATATATATATATATTCACCAAGCTATGCAAGAATGGTTAAGTTAATAACATGGATCAATGATCTTCCTTACCACACCTAAACTTCTCTTTGTTGATTGACTTCATCAATGCATCTACATATTCTTCAAAGTGTAAACTTTCTCCAACATCAAACTCCCATCTTGTATTGTGTCATGAATAAAATGGTATTAAACATCTATGTGATTTGTCCTCAGATGAAAGGTCAGGTTCTTTGCCAGACATATTACACTCTGACCATCCCAAAGAACTATCATAGCTCCCTAACTCAACCCCACATTTGAACATAATCTCTCATGCTAGATGGTCTTTTTATAGGCATGAGTAGCTACCATGTAATTAGCCTCTTTAGTGGACAAAGTGAACATAGCTTATCGCTTGCTCATCCAACTGATAACACCACCAAATAAACTATATCTATTGATGAATATTCTGCTATTGACATCTCCTACCTAATATGAGTCCACAAATTTGTGAATATCCATTGATTATTGGTCCCCTATAGAATTGCCATGATAAAAACTAGAGTACTTAAAGGTACCCTACAAATATTGAAAACCCTCTTAACTACATCCCAATGATCTCATCGAGGATTAATTATGAATCAACTAAGGACTCCCACTACTTGGGTAATGGTTGGTCTATTATAAACCATAACTGTTATCACTAGGAATTGCACCTGTATGCAAGGCTGGTAAAGCTCTGCAATTCCGTGTAACATGGGACTAATTTCAGGTTGTGGGTGCCCTATAACGAAATTAGACCTCCAGAATATGGGGCTGGTTCCCTTCAAATGTTCTATTGAGATGTATGTTTTTACTATTTTGGAAAAGGGAAGAAAGAAACTAAATGAATGCTAAAGGTAAAAATTGGTGATGCACCTGATTTGGATAAAAAATTACAATCTGATCCACAATGTTTACTCAGAAATCTAACTTTTACACAATCCAGACTTGGCATAAATATCACAAAAGTGATTCTAAGGAAAGTTTGAAAACAAGGTTTTTATGAAGGAAAATGATTTTTTCACAACACAAAAAGACTATTTCTGGATAACACAACCTAAGACCTGTGATGATTATATGCTTAATGTTGCAAACAAGGAAGTGAGACAATAATTTTAAAGGTTTAATGATTAAACACAACAAAATTTCATCAAAATCACTTCAATAATTAGTACTAAATGGAAAGGTAACTTAACTGATCTCAAATAAACAAAGGAAAGCTCTGCAAAGAAGACAAAAAATAGAACTTGTAACCTGTCGATCTCTCAATAAAACTGTAAAATATGAGCTACAAGAATTCTCCAATCTGTCTGAATCAAAATGAGAATCAAGAACTAGCAAAAAAAAACTTTTGCTTTACAATATATAGGTTTGCTCTCTCCAAAAGGCATGCAAAAAATATGAACTTGCAGATAACTGCCTCTAAAAATAATCACTCCCAAGCAACCTCCAAAATCCTCAAAATTAGGGTCTAAAACTGCCACAAAATGAACAAAAATAGCTCTAATTTGGGCCTCTCCATATGCTTGACCAAAAAGTTGACCAAGAACCCTAAAAATACTCCTAAAATCATGCAAAAACCTCCTAGGTGGCCTAGTTAACTCAACTAATCAATTTGCATGATTTTGCATGAGTAAAATTGATTGTGAGTAAATAATAAAGTAAAAATAATTACTTTATTATTAGTTACAACTTGTTCTAATTTTGATTTTACAATTTGTGGAAAATAATAAAGTAATTTGGAAAATATTACTTTATTATTTATTTACAATTAATAACTTTTCTAAAATCATGCATGATTAGAAGAAAAAATATCACTCCTTATCACTCCACATGCACTAAGGAGAAAACATTATCCTCTCTCTGCTAGAAAAAAATCCTTAATTCATCCTATGCATTTAATATCTCCATGCACAAAACAATATGCATTAATATCCTTATGACTCCCTTTAATGCCTTAGTGCATACATTTGTCATTATATTTTGAAGTCACCTTATATCTCCATATGCGATCTCAAAACCAAGAAAGCCTTATAACTCCATGACTCCATGCATCAACACTGCACCATTATACTTGCTTACCTTGTCTGCCACTTTGTAAATTTCATGCTATGTCCTCCATGCACATCATGTCTAAAAACCATACTCCTTTGACCTTGTCAGCCACCATTCATAATCAGGAAGGATCTTGACCTTTGAATGTTTGCAAAAGAAACAACGAATCTTTGAGCATGAGTATCATATAAAGCAGTTTTGACCATGCTATTTATTCGACCACCAAGGATTTCAATTAACATAAGGCATGAAGCCTTGCTTTCTCATCATATCAACCCCTTTTTAACTTAATAAAATCACGCCTCAACAACGTTGGTCGACCACTCCATGTTATGATAGCTAGGAATCTTCAAGACCAAAGTCTTGACCACGGGCATTTTGGATAAGGTAATTATTTGTCTTTTGTTAAGTCAAAAACTCAAAAGAACCTTCGAACAAAAAGCAAAGAGAACCCTAAAAGTTGTTTCATTCTTCATTTGGCATTCTTCTTCAACACTCTACAACTGCATTTTGCCGGTTTAGGGTTTGAATGTTTTCATCATTTCTCTCTGGTTTTTACTCCCTTTCATGGCTTCTCTTGGTTGAATCTCTGGAACTCTGCATGAAAGGAAGAAGGTAACACTGTTTTGAGTTTCATATGAGGCAGTTTTATTGACATTTGTAGCTTCTCTTTCCTTTAATGGTTGTTGCCTCCTTCTTTCATGGCTATCTCCATACATTGCTCTTTCTTTAACACACTCCTTCTTGTCTCTGCATCTTTCTACTTTGCAACTATTACCTATATTTGAAAGCTTGATACTGTTGTGAGGTCGCAGATGGGTGTCTCCTCCTACCAGAAAACAAGGTAAGCACTTGCCTTTCTTCCTCTTCTATAGCTTCATTTGTCTTTTTACAACTGAAGAATGACAAGGGCCTGTAGTTGAAATGGGTATTGCATTTTTTTTTAAAATGACATATCTCTGTCGGCTATGCTTGTATATATCTCCTTTCATCTTTTACTTGACTATAGGTGCAAAAAATCTTGAGGGTTTTAAACTTTCTGCTAAGGGTTTGTTCCTTTTGCACATTCAAGGCCTCCATTTGCTACGGCTATGCTTCATTTGTATGTAGACACCAAAAAATGTGAAAAATGCTGAGGGATTCTAAGTATGAAACAAGGGTTTCAACTTTCTTTGCACAAAACCTTTCTCACTGTCATGGCCATCTTCTTGCAATATTCACTGTTGTTCTCTTTTTTACTATAAGTGCAAAAAGAAACAAGGGTTTTTTATGGTTTACAGATGGGTATTCAATTTTAGCATAAGAAATGTCTTCCTCTGTCATGGCTATGGCAGTAGGTATACTTTATCACCCTCTTTTGTCTGTAAGTGCAAGATGGCAGCACTAGGGTTTTGAAAGTATTAATATGTGAAAGTTCACTTTGCTTTGCACATAACTTTCTCCTCCTTTTCATTCTGACTGCCTTGGCTATTGATGATGATACTTTCACTGTAGCTCCAGGGCATCATATGATAACAAGATTTTGATATTCAAAAAGTATGACTGTTATTTATTTATCTCCATCTTGTAACTGTACTTTGATACTTTTGTGTAATGAAGGTTCTCCTGAAGTTTCAAATGACTCTTTTAGCCTATTTGCATGTCATATCATGTATCTTCTTTGCCTGCTAATTGTAATCACTTGTCATGTGTGACTGTGGGATCATCTCCTGACTGTCTTTATGTATTTGGATCCTTCTGTAGCATAGATAACATGTTCTGATCTCTCCTTGGCTATATGTGGCATTCTTTAGATAATCCTGAAGCTATCCTTGTGCATACTCACTGCTTATCTCATGATTTGGATCTTATAATATCATATATATCATGCTTTTCTCTTCAGTCTTTGATCATGGCAATTGTTTACTATGACTGTATCATTCAGAATAATAGCATATAAGAAAGAAAAACTGCCTACCTTGTGAATTTCATGCTCTTGTCAATCACCATCACTGTAGCATTTGGCATATGTCTACCCTCTACTGATTCTCCTTCATCATTGATGTGGTATTCTCCTTCAAGAATGTTCTCCTGTAGATGGATATGGAAACTATGATCTACTCTGACTATTTTTTCTTGTATAAGCCATTTCATTGATCACTGTCGTGACTGTTTATGATAAATGTGATTGCACTTATCTTTGTTCTTACAAATTATCTCTCCTTCTGGCATTTGTTGATTGTATCATGAGGTCACTGTAACTCTAAGGTATATGAGATAAAGCTTGTCTCCAGTACAGTACCTATATGATATGCATGGAAACCATCTTGTAACTTGACTGCAGTGACCACCTTGACTGTAATGTTCTAGTTGACAACTCAATGTCTCCACTATGGTTGATGTTGGACTCCTTTGTTTTACACATGATTGTCTCTTTACTTTTGACCTTACACCTGACTGTCATGTCAAAGATGATCCTACATTGTATACTCTGGTATTTGTTATGCATCATGTACTTCAGCTTTAGATGTTGCCCCTCTGTATGTCTCATCTGTACCTCCTTGTATCTTAATGCTTTGAAGTTTTGAGGCATTGATGACTACCTTTTGCAAGTGAAAATCCTTCTTTCAGGATGACTGTAATATGATTTATGCACTTTGTTTTTGTCAATCTTGACTCAGTCATGTTAATTTGATTTGCTCCAATCAGTTGTAATAATGTCATGATGACATATCTTTTCTGCAAGTTGATTAGATGATGCATGATATAGCTTGGAATGATGCATCCTATCCTTTCTGATACTCTTTTCAAAAATGGAAAGAAACATGCTGAGCTCAAACCCTTATGGGAGCCACATTTAATCCACATGTTTATTTGTCTTCAAATCAACAACAAAACTTGTCCTATACCTGCACAGTGAACAAACAAGTCAGCATAAAAATGTATTTGATAGTATTGATTGATCTTCTTCATGGTTTCTTCCTGATTTGTGGCATATATCTGATATGATCTCTCATCTGAATGTATGATGTGATAAGTAGATGTTTCTATTTGATAAAAGCATGTGATAACTTTAAACATCTAGAGCACTAATAGGGTTGTCCCCAAAATTTTGCAGGTTTAACTGATGATGGAGCTTGGAGTGAAGACTGAAAGCTAAAGACTTGAAGGTCGGCATCAACAAACAATCTTCATCATCAGGCAATGGTGGATGTTTCAATTTGTCCTGTGTTCATTTCTTTTCTTTTTATCAAACAGATGCATAGCTTGCATGTCTGCAATTGCTCAGTCTAGTTACTCCCACAGCTTGTGTGGGACACATTTGAACACTTCCTTTAAACATGATTAGTTAATTTCTCTTATGCATATGATGTATATGTATTTCCTTTCCAATCAATGCATGAGATAAAGTAACAGATACTTGAATGTATGTTAAAAACATGACATGAAATAATAGTTTAATACAAATATCTTTCTTTCTTTTTATTCAAAGCTGATTAACTGAATAATCAATCTAACTTATAACTCTTGAAAGATCAAATTGTGTAGAACAACTGTATTTCTTGAATCTTTGATTTCTTGACAATCTTATTCTCTTGTCATGATAACTCATCAGTCCTAATTGGATTGATGGGTTATCCTGGCAATTGGATATCCTTCTCTGTTTTGTAAAGATGTCAATTGTTCAATGAATGCATAAATTAAAGTTTTCTTTTATTCTTTCTGAACAATTACACTTAGGTCCAACTAATTTTAAGTGTGAACAAAAAATTAGTAACAATAACATACATCAAACTCCTAATTGCACTGGTGTAAGGAACATGAGCCATATCCTCCATATCTATGGGTGTCATATAACACTACTCTGAAATTGAAATCTTGGTTCCCTCTAAAATAGGAACACTCAATGGTTTGCTATCTACCATGTCAAAACACCACAATATAGAGTTTACATACCTACTCTGGCCCAACCAAAGCTTTCTATTCGCTCTATCTCTTATGATCTCCATACCCAAGATATACTTGGTAGCTCCCAAGTCCTTCATCTCAAACTATATTGCAATCTTAGACTTCAAATCATAAATCACATCTTTGCTATTATCAAAAATAAATTATCATCTACATACAACATGATAACAAGGAATCAATCACCATCTAGCTTATAGTAAATGATTTGATTTGATTTGGATCGTGATAAACCCGATCCCAACACAAAGGAATCAAACTTCTAGTACCACATTCTAGGAGACTATTTTAGACCATAAAAAGATTTGTTTTATCTCTTCCTCCAAGTCACCATGTAGGAATGTTGTCTTCACATCCATTTGTTTTATCTCTAAATCAAAAGTTGTTGCTATAGATAACAAGAACATGATAGATGCTAGCTTAGCAGCTAGGGAAAAATCTCACCAAAGTTATCCCCTCAACTTGGGAATATCTTTTCACAACAAATCTTGCCTTGTAGTTTTCAACATAGTCATCTGAACTGATCTTCTTCATGAACACCCATTTACAACCAAGTTTATGTCCATTAGGCAATTGTACCAGGTCCCTTATGTCATTCTTTTTTAATGCAACCATCTTCTCATCCATGTTGGCTCTCTAGGACTTCAAATCATCCATACATATCACCTCCATCATATTTTTGGGATCATCAATATTAGTAATCAAAGGAAAAATACATTTTCGATCGGGAGGGGTATACCTTTCTAGTCATTGTACTTACCGAGTGGACCTCCTCACTAATTGAGGTACAAAATCTACCTCCTCTTCAAAATTATCTAAGCTCTCCTCCTTTCTAGGTATTTCACCAACTTCTCATTCAACCTTCCAAGTCTTGGAAGGTAGCTAAACCACATCTTTCTTCACATCCTCTTCTAGTTGCAGCACTATAGAAGAAGGCTTAATTTATCTAAAAGAAACACTTTTAGTGTGTATAACTCTCTTGGCCATAGGGTCCCAAAGCTTGTACCCATCAACACCATAGTTGATGAAGATATATTTTATTAACAATATTTGATGTTAAAGACCTATTAATCAAGTAACAAGTTATAGCAACCTCTTCTACCCAAAACATTAGTTCTAAGATGGCTCTACTAAGCATGCTCTTAGACCTCTCCATTAACATCTTGTTCATTCTTTCATCAACTCTATTTTGTTAAGTGGTGTATCGAGTTGTCTTATGTCTCTCAATCCTATGTTGTTCAAAAAATTTATCAAAATCCATGGAACAAAACTCATTGCCATTTTCAATCCTCAAAACCATAATCTTCCTACCAATCTAATTTTCCAAAAGAACCTTAACTCCTTAAATTAACTAAAGACTTTAGATTCACTTTTGAGGAAATACTTTAATGTCCTAGAATAAACAACTATAAACAATACATAGTACAAAGACTTAAAAATCAAATGAACATTAATAGGACCAAAAACATCTAAATGAATTAAATCCAACACCCCAAAAGATTTATCCGAACTAGAGTAAAGTTGAATGCAATTTTGTTTTCCATATACACAATGTTCACAAAAATCAAATTCAAGAGTACAATCATTGATTAACTCAACAATTTTTTTCATTTTTTAGGGTCCTTAGACCCTTCTCACCCATATGGTTCATTCTTTGGTGTCATAGCATTATCTTCTCTATAGGTAGCTTGTTCTTTGAAGCAAGAGCTCACTTGGCTACCCAGAAAGCCAACCATCAAAAGTAAACACAACACTCCTTTTTGTTGTGGGTTATGATGGTGAAAGTGTATATTTTGCAGATCTCTTCACTATAAAAAAAATATAACTATTGCACTAAATAGTGCATGCATCCAACTGAAATAGAGTGCTCATGTGAACACCCTTAGCAAGCACCATAGCTACTCACACCATATTACATCCCCCATAAGAGAAAACAACATGCACACCCACATCATTAAGTTGGGAATTGATAACAGATTTCATGCCAAACTAGGAATGTGTAGCACACCATTAATCCCCTTCACTTGTCCACCAAGGAATCAAATCTAGACTCTACCATGACCAACTACGCTAAAGTGAGAATTGTCACCTAGGTACACCTTCTCACCATCATATTCTTCATACTTTGGAAACCACCCCCAATGAGAGGCCATATGGAAGGAATCTCTAAAGTCTATCAACCAACACCTTCTAATGTATGAGTTGCCAAGGCTACAACAAAGACATCCACATCATCTTGAGAAGACTTTCTGGACTCATCATCTAAATCATCTTTCTTTTTCTTTATCTCCTTGCAGTCTCTATGGAAGTGCACAGTCTTCCCGTAGTTCCAACACTTAGCCTTTGACTTTCCATGAGATTTAAGTCTCCCATAAGATTTGGATCTAGACTTTTCTTTCTTCTTATCCTTCTTCTCACTTTTCTTCTTCGGTGTTCCATGAACAACTAGGGCCTCCTAGTAGATTCAAATATTTATGTCGTATCTCTTTTTAGAGTAATGTAGCCATTACCACATCCATTTTGATTTTCATGGTAGTGCTCCTAATTTCCATCACCAAGTGATCCCATGATTCTAGAAAAGAAAACACAAAAAGTGTCATGCAATGATCCTTCTCCTCTATTTCACTCCAACAGAGTGTAATTGGGTCACAATCATATTGAATGCATTCAAATACTCGGCCACAAAACTATCATCATCTATTCTCAAGGTGTACAACTTCTTCCTCGAGAAAAGATTCTTAACTAGGGATTTATCCTAGTACAAGTATCCCAACTTATTCCAAGGAGCTTGTGTGGTGGCTTCTTCATGTACATTTAAAAAATAGAATCTACCAAGTAGATTCTAATGAGGCCCTTAGCCTTTTTGTTGAATAGATCCTAGTGGTTTTGTGACATAATAATTGGTTTGGATCCAAATATAACAACCCATAGATCTTTGATTATGAGAATATACTCCATCTCGAGCTTCCATAACTCAAAGTTAGTGCCTATAAATCTCTCCATCTCTATTCTCGATGTGTTCACCATTTCCTTGGAACAAGATCTTCTTATGTGCAAGCTCCCACTCAGCCCAAGATTAGTACAAATTTTTTTATCCCTAACACCTAGGACCCGAGGTGACCAAGCTCTCATACCAAATGAAAGGAAGCAGAAGCATGGAATATACTTCCTACACTTATATATGAGAGGATGTATGTTTAAAAATTAATCTAAATCATATAGTTACAAGGAAAAACAACACAAAAATAATATACCATAACATAGTGATTTATGTGGGGAAAACCCTTTCAAGAGAAACACCCCACACTCTAAAGCAACTCAATGTATTATTCATTAATAAACAAGGTTACAACACATTTAATAAGAGATCTTTAAAGGAGTATCATTAATAAGAGATCTAGAGCAATTCTAGCAACATAATAGTGGTTTCAAAACTCACAATAAAACCTCCATCTCAACCATCCAATAAATAGGAAAAGAAAAACAAAAAAACCATCAAATGGTAATTAGGAAACCATGAGCTAAAACAACCTAAAATGTGGCACCCAAATCCCTAGTCAAAATCCAACACACAAATCTTAAGACGAGTCCATAAGCTAAAAATACCATATTCCTTACACATGTCATAAGCTCGTCATAATCCACTCACCAAATTGAGCACTCCATTTTGACTCCACTATCTCCATTCAAATATGCATTATGACATGTCATAACATGTGACATACATTGTGTTGGGACTCAACCTGGAATTGCAAAAAATTCTAAGTCTTTGCTCTTTGTTCCCCTTAGCCCTATTTCACCATCACTGATATCTGATCTGAGACATTTTAAATGGGCCACCTTTGGTTTAAAGTGTGTGTTTAATATAATTCTTGGCTCCCCCTTATTCTTCTATTATTCACTCAAGTTGAAAAAATTTCAAATTTTGCTAAGTATGGGGTTGTTTGCAGTCTCTATCAGGCCTTCTACACCCTCACAAAACTCATTGGTGTTTTCCATGGTTGTTATAACCTTCAAAACTATTGATGGTGTTTGTGTCATTGTTTCCATTGGTTTTCACAACCATCAAAACTACTAATGGGGTTTATGTCAGTGTTTTCAATTGTTTTCACAACCTCCAATATTGCCGATAGGGTTCGTGAATTTTCTAGTTTGTTGAAATGTCGAAAGGCGGACAAGGGAGGTGGAAAATTCAAACAAGGATAAAATAATCATGTGTGGTTTCCATCAGCGTTTGTCAAGGTTTTCAAAACCACTCATTGCATAGACAAGATAGAGTTAAGGACAAACAAAAGGCATCAAAGAGCAAGATAGGTCTTGAAACCATTGTCGAGAGTCGGCTAGGTTCTTGAAACTGACTCTGAAACTGACGAAGACTTGGTTTTGGTGATTGGAGAGGTTTTCACAACTCAAGTTTGGACTAACATATAAGACACACCATGAGGGTATAAAGACATGTTTCCATAGAACGTTGTGAGTTCCCTGTTGGAGGCTGATGAGGTTTCCATAACCACCTAATGTGCTAATAGACAAAGAAATAAAGGAAACAAAGAAAATCCAAATAAAAGAGAGAAAGCATTAGTATTTCTTAGGGTTCATGAACCCTATAAATCACCAACAAAGTTCTAAGTTTGCTTAGAGTACCAATGGACAAAGAACAAAGTCAAAGAAAAGGAAGACAAAATAAAAATGACAACAAAAGAAGGACCCCATTGGGCTCCCAATAACTTGTCAACTAAAATCCCCCTGCCCAAACACATTGTTAACCTAAGGGTGAAATGTGGATTCACTTGCAATAAGAACAAGTTTATTTCTTGTAAAGTATTTTCACTACAGAGGTAAAATATGTGGGTAAACGCTTCTAGAAACATGGGAAACATGCTTCAAAGGAGTTTAAAGATACCATGGCATATTCTTATATTCCCACAAATAGTTGTAGATTTTGGGCTCGACTTGTGCTAAATGTCACTCTTATATCCAATACGAGTTTCCCTTCTTCTCTATAAACTATAATTTTTGTGCATTGTAAAGGGTGGTCTGGGAGTTCTGGGTAGTGCATTTTGCTACTATTGGGCTTTCCAAGCCAAGTTTGGGTCTGTATGTGATTGATTTATAAGATTTATAGTGTAAAGATCCATTAAAATACTCTAAGGAATGAAATAGGGTTTGGTTTTAAGTACAATTTCTTGTAGTTGAGATTGTAATATTTGTTTTGGTAAATCAATATAAGATCACATTCTTGGCTTTACTCTATAATCCATCTCCAATTTCTTTTGTATACTCAAGGAACCTAGCAAGTTTCTAGATGCACACTTGCTGCATTTGTATAAGAAATTAGTTTGTCATTACAAAATACAATGAAATTTCTTGTTATAAGTTGTTTATGACGAAATTTTTCTAATCTGGTATGTGGGGTTTGCAAACTAGGAAAGGATAATTGAGAATAGGTTGCATTGTCAAAGAACTAGAAGGAATTTGACGGTCTAAAGATTCTACATGGTATAGGCCTAGTAAATTACATTCATCCAAGTTGGAGTTACTATGCCTTTGTAGTCATTGCCCTCGGCTAACTCTGCTTCTATAGGATTATCCATCGATCTCTGTTAATTCATCTGATCCAACACCTCAAACTTACAAAGGTTGAATATATAGAAGGGATAACTCTGATTCTATAGGATTAGGCACCAGTCTCTATTAACTACATATGATCCAGCACCTCAAACTTACAAATGTTGAATATATATAGAAGGTATAATTTATTTGAGGTTTGACTATCTTCATGGAGCCAAAAGGTGTAAAGGAAATGCTTAAATTCTTGCAAATTCATCATTCCTTGTATAATTAGAATGAAGATAGGTTGTTTTATAAGTTATTTGTTCACAATGCTTGTCAAGGTACAAAGGATCATGCCTGCACATGCTGAATATTAAATCCTTTTCTCATACACCTATGAATGTGTTAATTATCTACATGTCTAGGGTTTATAACTACAAATGTGTATGAAACCAACACAATATGAGTTAGTGATAGTGAATTGGGCTTATAAATTTTGCATGTTCGACCTAGTTTTATCTCTTTAGTAGTGCTTATTAATGATCTTTGTTATTTTGAAGAGCCTCACAAGGATTACTCTCTTGGGTCATGTAGAGATCAAAGAATAGAAGACATGGTCTAGTTTTGTTAGTTGGATTTCCTTATCCTTGGTTCATTCAAAGAGTTGTCATTTTACTTAGATTGAATTGATCCCCAAGTCTAGGTGTTGTGTCATTTCTTAGAGATAAGGGTAGCAAGAAAAAAACCCCAACAAATTGGCGTCATTGCTAGGAAAAGAAGAATTTAAGAGTTTAATTGGAAAATTTTATGGAATTCAAACATATTGATATTTTATTTGTAGCTATGCTAATTTGGCTTATGTGCATTGTTGGCCCTACTTAGCTCATCAAATTGCATGCCAATAAATTGGTGTCATTGTTGGGGAAAGAAGAATTCAAGAGTTTAATTGGAAACATACCGATATTTTATTTGCAGCTATGCTAATTTGGCTTGTATGCATTGTTGGCCCTGCTCAACTCATCAAATTGCATGCCAATAAATTGGTGTCATTGTTGGGGACCTTGTTGATTTAAGATTTTAATCAAATCAGTAAATCTTGATGTTGCTTGGGTTTTGTATTGGTGAATTATTTTGAGGTATTTGTTGAAGTTTCTTAAAGCATTTGAAGATTATCTTGTAGCCACACTAGTGTGTCATGTGTGCTTGTTACCCATCAACTTGCACACCAACAAATTGAGGAAGTGAAAGCTCTTAGCCATATGTTGAAGATATTTGTAGCTGGGCGAAGAAATTATTTGCAATAGTATTGAATTATTTGGCCCATTTTCTTGAGCTAAGAGAGTACCATTACTAAAATTGTATGTGAAGATTTTGAAGGTGATTGGAAGTCAAAACATTATTACAACATTGAAGAAGTGTTGATTTATCCAAATTTATGTCATCTTTGAGAGGTGTCGACTCTATAAAAAACCTAAGAAAGAATTTTTCAAAAATGGAAGGAAGGAGATCTGTATTAAAAAACAATCCTAATGCAACTTTAGTACTATTAGGACTCAAAAACGCAGGTTGTAAACCTTAAGAGGATGCCAAGCTCTTTGGTAATGTTTTTGGCTAACGAAACGGGGTTAATTGATATGGTTGAGAACAACCTGCACTTTAGGTTCTGTTGGACCTAGGCAAGTACACCTTCATTAGTTATGCAGATTTAAGCTTTGATTGTATTAATCTATTTACTAGTGGCATATGAATGAGAAATAGATAGAAGAGTAATAACTGATTGAAAAGATTATGACTTGAGATTGAGTGTGATCAATGCCTATTCCTATTGGGCTAATGGGGTCAAGATTTGTGTGATTGCAAACTTACCTACTTGGCTTAACTCTAACTACTTGGCACTTTTAAATGTTTATACCTTGTATAAACATGCAAGACTATTGGTTATTAGACTCTTCTTATAGATCCCATTGATATATTTCCATGTTACTGTGATTGTCTGAAAGGGTTTTAATTCTAGCTTGAAGGAAACCAACTAAGATGACTTATTTAAAGGGTTTTAACTCTGGGCAAAGACCAATAAACATAAGTCACTTAGAAGGACTTAAATCAACTTCTCATAGAAACTAATCAAGCATATCACATAGAGATAGCAAACGTGCCTTGATAAATCAAAATGATTTAAATAACTAAAAAAGACCAATATGGAGACAACCAAATAACTCATAAGAATGGATAGTAACAAAGTAGTTGAACACCAAAGATAGATCCACTGATTAAACCTTCTTGCCCATTAGATTATTTCAAAATTCATAGAAGTTTTTGTATTCTATTATGCAAATATGACAAAATATAATAATAATATTGTATGTATGATGATTGTTATCTGATGATCCTAAACTTGACCTTGGTTTCCCTTATATGTATAGGAAGCGAACAAGCTTTAGGCTGAAACAAGATGACTTTTCCTAATTTACACCTCTTCAGATAACTAATGTTTGTTATGAAACATAATTAATAAATGGACAAAGAGATTAAACTAGGCATCCACATTAGTCATGATCTGAATCTGTTAATCACCATAGAGAACCTGTGACTACTAGCCTAGCAAGGTTCTCCTCTCCAATGATGCAGCATCTGAAGAACATGCTTCGCATACTACTATTTGTTATTTCCTTCTCCTTACTGTACTTCATTGCATATATAACCTTTGGAAAAAATTTCCTAAATTTGGTAAAAATTTCATTTTCATTTTTATCAAAAGGACTCCCCTTATGCTACTCGAGAGATGAATAGATTAATCTTAGCAATATAATCAATATACTCTTGAGTTGCATAAGTATCTGTATTTGAGATTATTTCTTCATAACAAATTCAAGAGTAAAAATCCTTTCTAACTGCTCATGTGTGTTCTTCATCACTGTGGGCTCATTATTGACCTTGTTCAGAGCTATTGGTAAGAACTGAGCAAGTTCATCCTTCCAAATGTCTTGCTTTCTTAGATTGCCCTCATCATCAAAGAAACTAGGAAGAGCCAGATCCAAAGGTTGATCAAACTCACCAAGGTCTTGTGCTAGCATAGAGCTGAATTTCTCATGCATGTCGATCAACTTATCATAATTCTTGAAAACATGTGTAACAACATCCCCTTTGGCCATCAACTCTTCCTTGTTTTCTAACATCCTGAGATGCAACCTTTTATGTTCTTGATAGGCAACATGTGTTCCATTAGGGGAAAAGACCCAATAGGTGAGATAGTTCCAATGGGTGACATAGATTTGTGCATTTAAAGCCCAATATTTTTAAAAGTTTAGTACTAGTAGTTGTGACTTTAAGGTTGTTAGTGTTATTATAAGTACTAATAATTGAATGAAATATGCCCTTTAGATTTAAAAAGCAACCAATCATGTGATGCCACATCAGCCCACCAACAAAACATGACTTAATGCACACCTATTGGTTCACCCTTTTTTGGGGGGGACTATTTGACACCTCAACAAAAAGCATGTTGATGTGGCATCATATTTGATGATGTGGCCTTGAAACCTTAGTTATAAGTAGGGGCCTTGCCAAGTAAGCTACTGTAAAATTTTTGGAGTGATTTGAAATTGCCACGTATGATTTTGAGAGGTGTGAAGTTAGGGTGCTCAACTATTGGGTCCTCTCCCCTATGTACTGCCCACACCTTATCAGCATTTGCAATCATTTTCTCAAATATGTTCTTGATTAATTCTGAGACCATATTATATTTGACAATTTTTATTTTTGTCTCTAATTGGTCATTCCTCTTTTGAACTTTTTCAAATTTTATTTTCCAGTAGGTAGTGTTAGCCCTGGCCTCTACTAACCTCTTATCTGCTTCTAACCATGGTGAATAACTGCTTGACAAGGATGGTAGTTTGTCCTTATAGCTAGCAACTTCCTGTCTTAGTCTCTCATTCTCTGCCATGTACGCCTTATTATTCTTCACCAATCTCTCAATTTGGGCCTTTGTAAATCTAGCAACATTAACATTTAAATCAGCAGTCTCCATAGGATCTGTGTCCTCAACTCACTGTATCAAGATGTGACCAAATGCTTCATTTGGATCATTAATAATCAAAGGTCTCTTATTAGGTGGGTACAAGGCCCACATCAGTAATGTTGCTTTATCAAAATCATATCCTGACCCTATTTTAATCTTATCCAATGCTTCAATACTTAATTGTGCTTTTTTGTCCTGGTTTCTTCTAAAGCTATCAAAAACAATGGCTGAGGTCATGTCCCACCCGGAGACTAGCATGACTCTTGCTTCTTCAAGTAGTGCTCTCCCCTTTTCTGGAGTTATAGTCTCCATCTCCTCGTCTATTTCTACCTGAAATTCTTTCAAGGCTTCTGCTTCTAGGTCAAGGGTGAGATTCTTTATTCTTTCCTAGTTTGTTTGTCTTTGTATTCATACAAGAATGCTTTAAACTCAGGGGTTTTGACAAAATCATTATCAAAAATGAAATTATTACTTGCACTACGCCTAATGTCATCAGAGAGTTCATCAAAAGCTTCCATCATGACAACTTCCCTCTCTATAGGGGGTTCATATTTCTCAATCATTGGCTAAGATACCTGTACATCCTCATCCTCACTTTTAACTTCTTCTTACTTAGTGTCAACAGAGAAACTGATGTCTAGTGTAGGCTGAGGGGATAGATGGCTAAGAGGAGCTTCATATTCGGCTTGTGTATCTCTGATGTTCCTGTTTCTTCTTTCAAAATCCAAAGGGGGGACATCCTCAATCAATTATGTTACATGTGCAACTAATGTGTTTATATTATCAATAGGATCATCAATCTCAAAAAAAGCTCCTTTATATGTGGGATTTTTTGCTATCCTCCAAGCCTCTGCTAGCATTATTCTATGATACATATTTCTTTTTTCAACTACACAATTCTCATTAACATTTCTGATCAAGTCATCATCCACATATAGCACATAATGATACCCTTTTAATTGTTTACTAACTTTGACACTGTTTATGAAATGCTCAGGATCAAAATTCTCTCTTGCATTTCCTCTTGGCATTCTGTAATGTTCTAACTTTTTATCAATTGATTCATATCCTTTCTCTGAAACAACTGTGAAATCTCCAAAACACAAAGTACCAGGCACCAAGGACTGCTTATTGTAACTTTTAAGATGCATAAAGTTAGAGTAAGCTAATTGCCTCACAATTTCTAAATAGGCAATTCTATCAGGATAGGTTTTTGGTAGCAAGAATGGTGCTCCCTCATACCCAAAGACTCTAATCTTTGTGTAGTCATTGTAAGCATACCAATCACCCCAGTTGTGATTGATTTTTCCATTTTCATCCTTATCTATTGGCCTCGAAAATTTTTGCACTTCTATTGACAAGTTGTATTCACATGGATGGCCCATCAAATTATACAAAGGCTTCACAAAATACTCTTCAAAATATAGATAATGGGATCTTTCAAATATGCTATCCCAAATAGCTGTCCACATATGTATAGGTTTGATGTTTCCATCCCTATCCAAGTCTCTTACTCTCAAACATTCATTCGACATACACATATTATATCCTTCATACAAAATAAGATGCATGAACAAAGAGTAATGCATGAATTTACCACCTCCATTCTTTACAACAACCAAATCATTGTGAAGATCATTACCAAGGTATTCAACATAGTTCAGAGGCCATGCATCTTGACTTTGCACATTTGTGGTTAGGACCATTGGTGCAACTTCCATAAACAGAGGGGCATCCAAGCCAAGCACTTGGCAGACAGAATCGTAGGTGTATCTAAAATACTCCTCAAACAAATCTACAGATTAGGGGGGATCCTCAACTCCTGAAAATACTCTGAGCCTGTTCCCTTCATCTCGGGGCCTATGTAGGGGTAGCCTCCATCTTTTATAACTATTGCTCAAATTGTAATATTCGTTTAACAAGTCTCTAATTCTTAATTTCGTATCAAAGCTAGTGTCCAACTGAAACACCATGGAAATATAGTTCTTGGTCACAGGGATGAAACCAGACCCATCTTTTAACTCAATCGTATGGGTCTGTGGGTTGTATTTTCTAGCCAAAGCTTTTAAGAACTCCACGTTGATTAACACATTTGGCACTACCAGTTTTCCCAGGTTCAGTCTCCATGGGTTGGAGGCAGGTTTGTGCATTTGCATTTTTCTATAGTGATACAGAAACAAATCATACCCCCTTATTGGGGTCCATGTGTCCCCTATTTGTTTGTTTATGTCCTCTAATTTCTCAGCTTGGGGGTTTAATTGGGCACTTCTCCTAGACCTCTGTCCTAAACCTGGGCATTGATTTATTAAATCCTGCTTTAAGTGTCTTTCTTCTAGTTTTTGCCTCTTACCCTTAGGGTTTTCGGTCACATTTTCCATGATGTAAACTTTTGTATAAGAAAGAACCCTACTTCTATGATTGTAATTCGAACTAGTTTATGTATTCTGCAAAATTTTAAGCCGAGCTCAGAGTACTTACTTGAATATCTTCTCTAGTTCTAGAATTACTATTCTTTTCCACACCCTGCCTCTGTTCTTCGTGGTTGCTTCATTGTTTCAATATTGTCAATATTTGTTTCAATATACTCAGCTCTGATGCATTAATGGTGTCTCATGGCAGCTTTCATATCATCTAAGGGACATTTAATTTTTGAATAAGGGTCGTTTGATTGCCTCCAAACATGTCTTGTCACTATTCCATTAGGATGACCAATTTTGTAATCCTACCGACATATATTTCTATCTCTAATGCCTTTTATCGGTGATTCTTTTAGTTCCTTCGGGATTTCAGAGTGACCTCATACTGATATCACAACATTTATTCGAAACCCTTTTGTGAAAAAATCTCTTCAATATCTACTTGTCTCTTCGATGTGTTCATAAGTCTTGTTTTATTAAAGGGACCAATGTTTGGGCTTCCCCAATATGGATCTGTCCCTTCGATGTCTATTTATTAAGTGTTCCTTTCACCTCTTTGGTGGGACTAGGAATCACTTCACTTCAATATCCCGAAGTCATCTCGAAATGCTTTCAATCTCTTTATTTTCCTTTGTTTATAAATGATATCGCTTTATCGGCGGGACACATTTAATTGTCATGTTGATGTACCTTTATCTCTTCAATGAGATTTTGTGCTTTAGTGATATCGAAGAGACCCTTAAGTCATTCACTCCGATACTTCATAGTCTCTTTGATCCTTCAAGTGTATAGGTTTGGCTTTTCAGTCCCCTCGATCTCTCCTTGTTAGCCCGATATGTCGATGAGTTATATCATAAAACATTTCTGTCCCTCTAATATTTATTCCCCAGATTATCGAAGAGACTCCAAGACACTTCTCTTCGATACATAGCGATGTCTTCGACACAACTCTGGTTAGATATCGAAGGGACTCCAAAATGAGTTCCCCCGATATGGCACCTTCTCACCGATAATGTTTGTATCACCTTTTCGAAGGGACGCTGGGATGAGTCTTACCGATACAAAAGTATCTCTTCTATATAATTTGTGAGGGTGACAAAACATGAATTTATTAGGGTTATGACTTATGGGTTGGATTAATGGGTTATTTTGGGTAGGGGAAATTTAAAATGGAATTTTAGGTGATGACATTGTGGAGGGAAATGGATTTTTTACAAAAAAAAATTGGGTTAATTTTTTATCCCAACAAGTACATGAATTGGAGACCTATGGGACTATTAGATAGCGAGCTAAAAATTTAGGTATTAAACAAGAACCCCTTTGAAATAATCTTGAAATTGGAACTTCTAGTAGGCTGCACCATTTATTAAATGATGGTTATTCCTCTAACAATGATGAGAACCTTGGACCTCATTCTGAAAGACTAGTACAAACAAGGGAAATGATTATGGAAGAAAATGCTAACAATGATAGAGATTGCCAACCATGGCATCACCCTATGTAAAGTTTCCCCTAGAATTCATTTAAAACTAGCTACCCATGTCCATTAAATAATCCTAGAAATTAAAACTCTATAATGCTAAGGAATAATTTAGTTTTGGATGGGGAGGGAGTGCAACATCATGAAACAGAAGTAGAATATGAAGATGTCCAGGTAGAAGTAGAAAGAGATAGCTATGATACTCTATGAGAAAATTGAACAACAATGTACCTTTGAAGATTATTTTACACCCCCTATATTGAAGAAGTTAGATTTTGATAGGCCGATGCTTCCTCCTAATTTCTTTGAATTTATGAGACCCCTTAACAATAAGTTGGACCTAGAGGAACAACAAAATTGGGGAGATTGGTTTCTACATGAGGGGTACACAGTCATATGATCTTTTAGATGTATTCATATGCCTTATAAGCTACCAACAAAAGTGCCCTTAAGGACTGCTTATTTGGAAGCAATGTGGCAGATAAGCAACACTAACTATAAGCATTTCAAGTGACATAAAAGGAGTATCCCTTATTCTCAAGATAAATTCTTAGATTTTACCATTATATGTCAGGAAGGGTATGATAGACTAGCTAACCTAATCATCAAATATTGCACGAAGTTTGGAATAGAGAGAGCATATGACCCAGAGGGTTTCATTCATAATGCCAAGAGAGAAGTGTGATTAACTAGTTTTGAGCATAAATTTGACATGTGTGAAGACCTTATATCAGAAGTTGTAGTGATGAGAAAGAGAAAAGAGCAAGGAGAACCAAATGGTTCAGGATGAGGTGTGCAGAAACGTGGCATAAAGAAGATGATCTTGAAAATTTAAAGGCTTTTACCTTGAGTTCAAAGACCCAATTGAATGGTTGAGGGTCATGTTTGAGAAATGGGGTACCGAGTGTTCTTCCCCCTAAGATCTCACCAATTTAGACCCCCTATACCTCTTATGCTACCCACTATACTTATAGTATCCCAACCTGTTGAAGTGGAATTTACGCAATCGGGAAGTGGTGTGGAAGTAGTAAAGGGGAAAGAAGTGCAGATTGATAGATCCTCAGGCCTACTATAGGAAAATAAATAAATCAATTGACCCTTAGGTTCCTCTTATGCCATACAACTAGACTAATGGGATTGATGAAATTGATCTAGTAGGTATAGAGATTGTAAAAGTTATAAGATCCCCTTAACATACTTGGAGAATTCAGGCCATTACCCCTACAACTACTACTTTGCTAGGCAAGTTGGAGGGGAATAAAATAATTAATGATGTTAGAACCAAAGCTTGTGAAAGATTTATTGTAGATGATGAGTTTATCATGACTGAAGAGTTTAAGAACTTCATGTTGAAGTTGAAGACATATGCCACGAATGACTTAAGTGCTAGGCAAGAATTTTCTAGATCCCTAGGCCATGATCCTAACACAACAGAGAGTGATTCAATCTTCAGTATTAGCTATGAGCACATCACCCCTTAACAAGAAAGAAGATTGGTTAGAGAAAGTGGTTGTTTGTTGTTGTTTAGCTAGGATATAGCATCAACAAATTGGCTTTTGATACCTCGAGGAGAAATACAAAGGGTGGTGATGTATTTCAAGACATTGAGAAACAAAGAAGATTATACATAGGTTTAGAATATTGCCCCCAGGAAAAACCTTGGCCTTATGGTCCATTGCTCCTAACCATGACAAGACTCAGGTGCATGATGATTCCCAAGGGTTATTGGGATCTTTAATTATCAAAAGAATATATGATACGCTTGCCCTAAAGGTTGCGGTTTTAAATGTGCATATTGGTCAATTTAATGAGGTAGTTACTATGAAACAACAGAGTCATTATGATTCTTTGTTGTAGGATGTGATCAAATTAAGTAGTGAAATAGAAGAATAGAAAGTGAAGTTAGAGAATCATTTGTAGAAAGCTAAAGCACTGATTGTAGGCATTTTTCCCCTTCAATAAGCATTTCTTAGGAAGGAAGCTCATCCGAAGAAGAGAATCAAGCACTACTAGAGCAAATTGAGGCTCTGCAAGAAGAAAAAAACAATTGGCTCTCAAAGCTAAGTAAGATGCAGAAGATCCTGTTAAGGGAATTCTTAGGGCTAAAATTTAGAACTCAGCGAGGCGGATGATTTATAGGAGTACCGCAATAATCTAAAGAGAACTATTGGGTATATACAAGAAGTAACTCCAAAGCTGTTGGAGTTGAACTTTAAATGGATTCATAAGGTGACAATAATGAAGATCATCTTTAAAAGTGCCAAGTATAATCTTGACAGCCCCAGTCAATTTTTTGTAATATTTGAGGCCACACACCTTTTAAGTGATGTCTCATCCTTTCTAAATAAATTACATACATTATTAAATGAAAAGGAAAGGGAATTAAAGCCTCAGTAAGACTTAGCATTCTAGATATTATGGTCTCCACCAAACAAATAAAGGAAGTGAATGACTAGAAAGGTGATTTTGAAGATCTGATCCCTTTGGCGAATAACCCTATCATTGAGGGTGATAGAATTGACCCTTTATTAGTTAGTTACCAGGCAGACAAAGCCCTCATGTTGGAAAATAAGATGGACAAATTTATCAAGGAAGTAAGGATTGTGTTGGATGTCAAGTATGCTACCAACATCAACAAAATCAAGACTATTTTAGAAGTAGGGTGTCCAATTGATGAAGATTTCAATGAGTAGATAAATAGATTTGTAAAAGAGTACTAACTGGTGCAACCTATCCTCTCACGAATATAATATGTATCCATATATCTTGGAACGTGCCACCATATCTTATTCAAGCAAAGTAATCTGAGTCTTTTGAAGAAGGTGATGTAACAAATTTCTTGTTAGATGTTGAGCTTTAACTTCTCAAGAGAATCAAGCATATTTATATAAGGTATGCATTTATTTCACATGTAGCATACTTGGCCTTTGCTTGATTTGAACTATTCCCAAGGTAAGAGAGATTTTTGAAAATATGTTATTTATAGAAGTGACCGGTGGTTATGCATTTCACCCCAGTATTCGTTTGTAAGATGAAGTTTTAGTGTGTTTTCTATTGATCTAGAAGGGGAGGGTCTGGGAAGAGGCCCAAACTATGATTGGCATATTTTATTTCAACCTTATCTTCTTTCTATCTATTTGTCCTCCTCTGGTTGCACAAGTATTTTAAGTTTTCTCTACCATCCTAAACTCAACTTCCTGGGTGAGGTTCCATAGCTAGAGTCATGTCTTTCATCCTTGCATTATTCTACAACATGTTACTAAGAAGAATTCCACCATATGTGGGCACTTTAAGGGAACGTGATGAAGCTTAAGGGGTGTCGAATGCAACATTTCAGAGCCTTCTTAGTTGGGAAGTGTGAATGAAAGTTAGTTGTCATTATTACTTCATTGACAACTTTTGTAGCTCCTATTTATGCTTATAATTTATCCCAGTGTATTTGGCTCGAGTTGCTTGAGAGTGATAATACTATCTTTAATAAGCAGGTTGTTGCAACTAGGTTTTCGTTTTTGGGTAAGGATGTAATGTGATTGGGAGCTAAGGACACTAAAATAGATGTATCCCTTGTGGTTTTTCCTATGTGCCTTGTAGGTAGTCCTTCCACATGTTAGCTCCTACACGTTGGAAAGGCAAAACCATGTGAGCGCTCCTATGAGTGCTAATTCTCTAACAAACTTCACATTGTAATCGATGTTGACAAGTATCAATCATCTATGAGATGAGCATTGTCTGCTTCTTATAAAGAGAGATTTTATTCATTGTAAAAGGGACTTTTGGGAAGGACTTTATGCATTGTAAGGTGTTCTTTATCAAAGAAGAAAAGGTTACAACAAAAGTTTGTGGTATTCACATTGTATTAGTTCTTTCATGTATTATTGTTCCAAGGATATCAATCTAACACATTCTCTCTTTGAAATTCAGAATTGTCTACTATTGCATTAGTTATGGTTTTGAGAGACGTTGGTCTCTATGTGTACATTTGATGTATTTTCTGTAAAGAATATGTTAGTTGGTGATTCTCAAAATGCTATAAAATTCATATTAAATGTTTTGTTTAACATGATGCCTTTCATACTTAACAACAAGGCCATATTTTAATTCAAAGGATTACTAAGTAGAGTTTCAAATTTTAGAGAAAGAGGTTGTTGATGACCTGGACCTTACACGACAAGGTCAATTATCACTAGGTTGCTTATAATATAAGGGCATCGTGAATGTCTGTCATATTGTGGAACCCTTTCTTGACTCTATACCTTCAACATAAAGGCATTGGTCATACATCATGTTCCCAATCTTCCATGTTAATTCAAATAATGTCTCGTTCTAAGATAATTTAAGTCCTATTTTCTTTCACATAGAATTATAGAACACCCTTTTTCATCCATTCAACTTTTTTCTTTGTAATTGTTTTATGCTTCCTTTTTGCATTATGAATTTCTCCTCTAGCTAATTTATGGGTTAACCAGTCTAGGTTAGTGAGAAGATGCTTGGATCTAAAGTCATGTTGTCAAAGCTTAATCTAGAGATTAGAATCCTTTAGGTAGTCATCTATCCACTCGATATAATTCGTGTGTCAACTTGACATAGTAATACTAATAGTAAATCTTTAAGAGGAGCTATAAGGGAATACCCCCTGATTCTTGAGGAGCTCAACAAAGAAGGAGAAAGGAGTTATTTCTCATGTGTTGGTCCTATCTACCCCTAGTTCAAAGATGTCTTATCTTAACCTTGTTGTTGTAAATCCCAATAGTCCCCAGAGTCTTTAATAGTAGGATGTTATCTCCAAACTAGGTCATGGTCTAAAGCAGGGGAAAACCCCAACACAATGGAAAACCTTATGCGGGTGTATAGAAATAAGAGCATGAAGAACAAGAATTAGGAACAATTTCACTTGGAAATAAAAAGGTATGGTCCTAAAACTTGTGGGAGAGTTGATAACAACAAATACAAGTGTCCTTAAAGTGCACTCCTGATGGCCTATAAAAATGATGGCAATTTTGATACAACAAATTCTTGGACTCTGTGAAAGAGAGGGAAAAATAGAAGAAATGAACACTTTTTACCCAATGTGTTGCTAGTTTTTGAGTGGATATGGAGACTTGACACTGAGAAGGACATACCACAACAAATTGGAGATCAAAAAGTGCAAAAATGAGGCCAAGATCAAGAAGTGGTAGCCTAGTCTAGTCTGGATAGCCTACAAGTTGGATTAGTCCACTATCATAAAATTTCCTAAAAAATGCAAATAGGTTATTCAAATGATTTTAAGGCTACTTTACTTCTAGAGTTGTTCTTGATTTTGTCCTAATTTTTCCATATTTAACATGCAAGGCAAAAATCTACATAAACCTTGCAAAAACTAATGATTAAAGAGGAGACTACCTCAACCAATCCCCTTGTGGGTTTTAAATAAAAATACACATTCACATACATGATGGCTAAAAATCTAAAAAATACACCTATGCTAAGAAATCAAATAAATTCAAAGCATAAATCCAAAAACATTATATAGTTGTGTAGATTGGAAAAAGGGAACAAGGCAAACAAGGAGGGATTTAGAGAGAGATTGGGAAGACAAGATGGCAAAATAGGAAATGATGGTTGATGAGGCTTTGAAATATATTGAGAAAGGGAGATAAAACACAAGTTTAGGGGAAAATGGTGTTATTTTGAAGGAAAATTGGAAAGCAAAACCAAAAGAGGGTAAACTAAGGGTTAGAGGAAGAGAGTCAAGGTAGGAGAGAAAAAAGGCAAGCTAAATGGAAAAATGAGAGAGGAAAAGTTGTACGAAGATGAAAGGGACTAAAATAAGGTGTAAAAAATAGAAAAATAAAAAGAGGGTGACAACGGTTTGACAGGAAAATGGAGAAGCAATGGAATTTATGGGTAAACAAGGTTTGCAAGAATAGACGATGAGGGTGAGATGAAAATGGAAGATCAAATGTATATGAAAGTGGAGAAAAATAATTTGGATAGAGACAGGAATGGAAGAGGCTGGAGAAGCCACATAAAATTTAGAAAAAAACATGAAAATATCAATGAAAAGAACAAAGGAATAAGCTCACCCAATATAATTCCATGGAAATTAGCCAGCTAGTGATGATGATATACTTGCAATAATGTCTAAGAGCCTTATAAAAAATGTTACAAAGCTTGGAGAGGAAGCTAACACACCTCTAAATTTTTTTAAGCAGTGTAGAAGCCTCAACTAATAGCATAAATAACTCAAATGGCACAAATAAGTTAATTTTTTTCTTTTCATGTGTTTTAGTGAAGTAAATATGGGGTTTGTTTTAAAAATCTTCAAAGAGATTTCAAAGAGAAAATGTAGTAGGTTGGAACCACCTCTAGTTAATGTGTTTTTCATTATTTTTTTGTGGTGGGAGGACGAAAGGACTTGGCACCATCTTGGGGGTATTCAAGGTTGTGAGGTCCCCATGATCCTAAGAGGCTTAGTTTTTTAGGAAAGATAAAGCTCGAAGGGGGCCATCTAGTGGTTGGTGGTTTAAGTCAAGATTATCTTTGAGGTATAGGATTAAGGAGGAACAAGATGGGATTTTGACATAGGTTAGGGATAAAGGTGACATTAAACAAGAAAAGGGGTGGAATTAAAACTAAAACAAGGGGTAAAGGAACATTGGAAAGGGGAACAAATTAAATGAAAGGAAAAGAAAACAAATGAAAAGGGAAGAACAAATTAAAAAAGGGGTTCAAGAGGGGAGATAGTCAAGGGAAGGATATAGGTGGCTTAGGAAACAAAAAAAGGGGTCAAAACAAGGTCCCATAAATTGCAAGATGGTTGTGATGACATAGATCTCTATGAGATCTACATTTTTTTAAAAAGAGCTTAATCAACTTCCCTAATTAAAAGTTATGGCCTCTAGAAGTTTGGCCTCCCACATAAAAAATATAAGAGCATCTATGACACATGAGAGAGTTGTAAGAGGGAGTTACACTTGTTGGCCAGCTTATGAAGCATGTTACGACACATCATAAGGCATATTTGAATGGATATAATGGAGCATGCAAGTCAATGAGTGGATTATGATGAGCTTATGGCAGGTGGAAGGAATACACTATTTTTAGACTTTGGACTCATCCTGGGATTTGGGAATTAGATTTTTTTTAGGGATTTGGTGCCACATTTTGGGTGGTATTAGCTCGTGGTTTCCTAATTACCATTTATGGTTTCATTCATTTCTTCTCCTATCTATTGGGTGCCTGAGATGGAGGTTTTGATTGTAAGTTTTGTAGGTACTATTATGTTGCTAGAATTGCTCTAAATCTCTTGTTGGTGATACTCCTATAAAGAATTAGACCCTATGAATGTATTATAATCATTGATTATTCAATAATTTTTTGGAATGTGAGGTTTTTCTCTCAAAATGGTTTTCCCCACTTAAATCACTATGTTATGGTATATTGCTTTTGACTTTATTTCCTTGTAATTGTATGATTAATTTAATTTTTGCAAATACCTCCTCTCATAGATTAGTGTAGGAAGCATATTTTACACCTCTAGTTCCTTTCATTTCGTATCAAAGACAATCACCTCAAATTATAGGTGTCAAGGACAAGGTTTTTTTGTACTAATCTTAGATTAAGTGGGAGCTTGTGCAAAAAATTATATTCTTACAAAAAATGGCAAGCACATAAAGGATAGAAATGGAGAAGTTCTCAGACACGAACTTTAAGATTTGGAATCTCAATATGGAGGATATGCTCGTGGATAGATATCCAAGGGTTGTATTATCCATATCTAAACTTGCTACTACATCATAATAAGACTAGGACAAAATGGACAAAAAAGTGAAGGGCCTCATTAGGTTGTGCTTAGAAAACTTCATATTGTTGAATGTACATGAAGAAGCCACCATTGCAACTCTTTGGAAGGAGTTGGGTGAGATTTATTAGGCTAAATCTCTAGTAAATAAAATTTTCCTAAGAAAGAAGTTGTATACCCCCAAGATGGAGGATAGTGGTTCTATGGCTAAGCACCTAAATACTTTCAACATGATTGTTACCTAGTTGCACTTTGTTGGATTGAAGATGGAAGAGGAGGATTGTTCTATGACTTTGTTATATTATTTTTTGAACTTGTAGGATCACAAGTGTTAATGGCAATTGGGAATACTACCTCTAAACTCAAGATGGGTGAGGTAGTCACGTCATTACTTTTAAAGGAGATGTAGAGAAAAACTACTAGATCAACCAAGGAGGCCCTAGTTATTCATGGAAGAACAAAAGACAAAGACAAGAAAGACAAGTATAGATCCAAATCTCATAGGAGATCCAAATCTCTTAGAAAGACCAAGGACAAGTGTTAGAATTGCAACAAACCTGGGCATTTTAGAAGAAATTGTGAGGAGAAAGAGAAAAATAATAAATGATTCAAGTGAAGTCTAAAAATCCTTAAGATGATGGTGATGCCTTTTATCATGGCCCTGGCAACACATGCATTAGAAGGTGCATTGTTGATAGGCTCTGGAGCTTCCTTCCATCTGACCTCACATCAGGATTGGTTTCTTAAGTATGAAGAATATGATGGTGGGAAGGTGTACCTTGGATATGACTCTCACCTAAAGATTATTGGTCGTGGAAGAGTTTTGATCTGATTCCCTGATGGATTTGTGAAGGGGATCAATGGAGTTTTACACATCCTTGGTTTGGCATAGAACCTACTTTTAGTTAGAAAACTTAATGATGTGGGTGTGCAAGTTGTTTTCTCCAGTGAAGGGTGTAAGATGGTGTGAGAAGCTACTGTTCTTACCAAGGGTGTTTTTGTGGGCACTCTATTTCAGCTAGATGTATGCATAGTTTAGTATAATAGTTTTGTTATTCTTGTAGTGAAGAGATCTACAAAATCTACATCTTCACCATTAGAACTATGATAGAGAGAGTTTTGTACAGGAAAAGAGTTATTTTTAGAGAGATTAAGCCTTATCCTATAACTTTGCAACCAAAAGAGGATAAGAATAAAGATGTGGTACAACTACCCCTAAGATCAAGGAAGTTAAACTAGAAGATTGTGAAGTACCTAAAGAGGAGGAAAGCTCAGATAGTTTTGAAGAAGAGGTAGAACCTCCACCTTAGCCCTTGAGGAGGCCCACTCAATATAGACAATAACTAGATGGTTAGACTCCTCCTAATTGGAGATGTGTTTATACTTTGATTACCAACATAGACGATGATAGAATTGTGAAGGAGGCATTAGGTATGGATTATTATGAGTCTTAGAGAGTGAATATGGATGAGGAGATGACTACATTGAAAGACATCACACATGGGACTTAGTACATTTACCTGATGGTCTCAAACAATCTCCTAGATGTGGCACCATCTAAGCTTGATTCATTTGTGTTAGGTTTGGGACTTTTGAGATCCAAATCAAATCATTGTATCTATTATAAGGGATGGTGATTGATTCCTTGTTATTGCATTGTACATTGATGATATGTTATTTTTAGTAATAGTAAAGATTTGATTTGTGACTTGAAATCTCAACTTTTAGCACAATTTGAGATGAAGGACACAAGAGTTGTCGAATATATTTTGGGTATAGAGATTAGAGGAGATAAAGCAAACAAAAATCTTTAGCTAGGCCAAAGCACATATGTGAACTCAATATTGGACAAATTCAATATGATATCTTATAGACCATTGTGTGTTCCTATCTCAATTGGAACCAAATTATCTATAGAGAAATATCTGACTTCACCTAGTGAGATGGAAGACATGGCTCAAGTAACTTATGCTAGTGATTTTGGAATCTTGATGTATGCCATGCTCAATACTAGAGCAGACATTGCCCAATCAATGGGAGTCTTGAGCCACTTTATGGCTAATCTTGGATAGGATCATTAGGATGTAGTTAAGAGGGTCTTTAGATATTTGTGAGGTACCTCTGAGTACCCTATTTATTATCATGGTGATTCTATAGGGTACCAACACTTAGTGGATATTTGTGGATTCATGATTAAGACTAGGTAGGAGGTGTTGATAGTAAGGAATCCACCAGTGGTTATGTTTTCACTTTGTTTGGTGGTGCTATCAGTTGGATTAGCAAGTGCTAGGCTATGGTTGTTTTGTCCACTACAAAGGTTGATTACATGGAAGCTACTCATACATGTAAGGAGGCCATTTTGCTTAAGAGATTGTGTTTAGATGTGGGTTTGAGTCTAGGAGCCATCAGAGTTCTTTATAATAGTTAGAGTGTCGTATGCCTAGCAAAGAACCCAACCTTCTGTGCCAAGATGAAGCATATTGATGTCTAGTACCATTTTGTTCATGACATGGTAGAGGATGGGAGGGTGATAAAGGAGAACGTTGACACTTTGCATAATGTTGTAGATGCATTGACAAAGTTTGTGAGCCTAGAGAAGTTTAGGTGGTGTTGTGAGTCTATGGGCCTCTCAGCCATTTATAATTAGTTGACAGTGTTGGTACTCCCTTTTCTCTTGAAAGGTGGTTTAGAAGTGGGAGAATGTTAGAAAAGGTGTCCTAACCTTGCATCCTAATGTTAAGAACACAAAAAATGCAATTTCCAAGCTAAGAACAAAAAATCTTAATTTATGGACTATAGAGGTTGTTTCTAGCCCTAAAAAAGTCAAAACAAGCCATAACTTGCAAGCTAGTTATAGGGACATATGTCTCTTTGAGATCTACAATTTTAAAAAATAGGCTCAATCAACTTCTTAGATCAAAAGTTATGGCCTCCCACATCAGAAATATAAGAGCATCTATGACACACAAGAGAGTTGTAAGAGAGAGTTACACTTGTTAACCAACTTAGGATGCATGTTATGACATGTCATAAGACATCTTTGAATGGAGATAATGGAGCGCCCAAGTTGACGAGTGGATTATGATGAGCTTAAGGCAGGTAGAAATAATATGCCATTTTAGCCTATGGACTCATCTTAGGATTTGGGCATTAGATTTTATTAAGGGTTCGAGTGCCAAGTTTTTTATGGTTTTAGCTCATGTTTTCCTAATTACCATTTGATGATTTCATGCATTACTTCTCCTATTTATAGGGTGCTTGATATGGAGGTTTTGGTAGCAATTTTTACAAGTATTGTTATGCCACTAGAATTGCTGTAGATCTCTTATTGGTGATACTCCTATAAAGGCTTAGACTCTACAAGTGTATTGTAACCATTGATTACTAAATAATATATTGAGTTGCTTTGGAGTGAGGGGTTTTTCTCCTGAAATGGTTTTCCCCACATAAACCATTATGCTATGGTATATTGCTTTTATGTTAATTTCCTTATAACTATATGATTAATTTAATTTTTGCACATACCTCCTCTCATAGATTAGTGTCGGAAGCGTATTCCACACCTCTGCTTCCTTTTAATTGATAATGAGAACACAAGTAGGTCTAACAAATCTACACAATGAAAAAGCATGAAATCTAAACGTAGAACAAGAAAACACGTTATTTTCCATGATAAAAAGAACACATGGAAACTATTGAAATGAAACCTTACTCTTTGATTGTTAGATTTTGGGAAAGGGATCTATGAAGATCCACTCTATGGAAGAGACTGAGAGAGAGCGGTAGTGACTCATGATAGATAGAGGAAGATCACCTTAGCAAATAGAAAAGAATAAACTAGAAACTAGAAACAAGAGATAGAAATTGGAAACAACAATAATGGTTGTAAGGTAGCCACCCACTGATGAGGCCAAGCTAGGCTAAAGGTGAAAGGTATTGATGACAGTAATCAACAAGAGGAAAAGGAAAAGGGAAAGTAGATAAATGGCTTTTGATTTTACCACCCTTGTCTATTTAGTAGCTACCACCCTAGTTGTAATGTTGCCACCCAATTAGATATTGGAAACCGAATAAAATGGCTTTGAGGTTGCCACCCTTGGTTATTTTGTAGTTGTCACCTTGGCTATTAACAATTGCCACTTTATGTATTGACTATTAATGATTGTCACTTGATATATTGACTATTAATGATTGTCACCCAATGCATTGGCTATTAACAATTGCCACCTACTATATCATTTATTGACAATTGCCACCTAGAGAAGGAAATTGGAAATAAGAAATTGATGGTGGCTATAAGATAGTTAACCATCTAAGTGCATAAGACATTTGGCTATAACCAAAGTGATGAGAAAGGCTAGTTATTGTCAAGGTCAAGGATTAAGGGTCAAGGACAAGAATGCGTGAGAGTGTGTGATATGATATATGCCCCCCCTTAAGTTAACTAGTAGAAAAAATTAAGAGGCTGCCTAATTTAAGGATAATAGTTGAGGCGAAAAGGAGAAATAAGAAGAAACTACCAAGGATTATGATGAGTGAAGGATAAAATAAGAGAGATGAAGAAGTAGGGGAACATGAAGGTCATGCCCCCAAGAGATGAGAAGAGAGGAGAATCGCAAGGGGAACATGCATCCAATGCTTCCAAGACCAAGTGGCATATTGATGAAAATAGAGAAATAAAAGGGAACCTTGAGGTTATGACCCCACAAGTGGTCAAAGGATATGATGATAAAAGTGAAAGACCGCTAGGAATATAAAAGATAGAAGAGTAGAGATTAGGAGAGGAATAGCATGGATAGATTAGTGAGAATAGTAGAAAGGGGATGACAGGTTGTCGTAAGGTCCTAACACTTTAGATGAAAATTATTAGTTTATCGACTGGGGTAGTGTCCAAGGCTGTCTGCAATAGGGAGTTTGGATATTTCATTGAGAATTTTTTTTCTAGATTTGTTACAAAGGTGAAATAGTACATGAAATGAAATAGTAATTTTATCCTTCTACAGAAAGCTTTTTAAATTCTATACTAAGAAGCATGAAAACTCTAGACTAGAAAGCATATAAATTCTATATTTAGAAAGCAGATAAATTCTACACTAGAAAGAAGATAAATTCTATGCTAACAATTCACAAATGCAATTTGCTAAGCTGCAAGCACTCCAAATTCTAACCATCAGAAAACAATAATTCTAACTAAGGCAGATGCGCTAAAAAACTTCTAGTGAACACAAAAAGTTTCAAACAACATCACACAATAGTTTAACTTTTAGACAACACACCCTGTAGGTTAACGACATAAGCTAAACATAAACTATCTTCAACTGAATAAAAACATCCACAGAAATGAAAATACTTATCTATCCTACAGTCCCATGAGTGGCCAGCTCATGGGAGAAGTTTGTCTTAATCCAGATCACATTCAATCGCTTCAACAACACATGAGAACTCCTTTCAAATCTTCATGTATTTTTTTAAAGAAACTAAAACTCATAATATCATTTCCATTCATAAAAATTGCAAATACACAGATATGATAATTTTGAAAACTAAAGGATTTATTTTCATTCATCCATAGTGTCTTTTTATATCCATATTTTGAGCAACAGGAAAAATTGAACTACTTCAAAAACTCCTAAACATCCGATGGCGGGAAAATGCTAATTGAAGAAGTCTTCTAACTGAAAAACAAGATCTTAACTACTGTTGTCTTTTAAACATAAAAAGGACTCCGAGTGGAGTCGTAATGTCTTTTGGGTAACCACAGAAATAGCAGAATAAAAACAAAGTCTTCATTAAATGCAAGCCTAAAATTTCTGGTGCCTCCAACTTCCAGCGCACTCGTCCACAACTACATAATGCCCACTTCTTAGGCAATGCATTAATCTGCACAATTACCCAACTTTTCATGCCATTAAATCAACATTTAAAAGCTAGTTTCAATCAATTTAGGAAATCAGGATTTGTACAATATTTTATTCAAAATAGATAAATATCGCTTATAAAAATAAATAAATTGGCAAGGCTAGGGAATTGGATGGTGCAAAAAGGCTATTTGATCCATTAGAGAAATGAGGTTATTTATACCTCATCAGGGGACACCGAAATCATACACCCAAGGATGAGAGAGATGAAATGATGCCTCGTGATATGGAATGAGATAAGAGAAAAGATCAAGGGACAAGAACAATGTTGTAGGAGGTAAGAAGAAAAGAAGCGGAAAGGAGGATGACACTAGAGATAGGATGAAGATATGAGAGGATGAACAAGATGTAGTGCCCCCAAAAAATAAAAGAGGAATATGGCCAAAGAGAAGAGAAAATAAAGTAGAGATGAATGTGAAGGAAAATGCCCTCAATGGTATGAAGAGAGATGTCCCCAAGTGATGGTAAGGAAAAATACTAATAAGGAAAATAGGAACACAATAATATGCCTCCAAATTTAGAGAAATGTAATGATAAGTGTGATGGGAAAGTGGTAGGATAGAAGAAGGCACGAAGAAGTGAAGGTAGATAGGAAGTCGGATAACATGAGATAGCATGAGTGGGAGTGATTGGAGAAATGAAGTAGAGGGAACCAAGTCATGTGGGGGTATGGATATGTAGTAGTGGGTATGGATATGTAGTAGTGGAAGAAAGCTTTCATGAACACAAGAAGTATAACTTATCTCAATGGATTGAGCATTATCATCTCAAGCTTATGCACTATTATGATAAAAATCTTGTCTCAACTTCCAATGAATGTATGTCATATATATAGAAAAATGGAAGTGTATAGAAGAAGTGTGTAGTGTAAGTGTGATGGATGTAGTGAGATATGGACTATAGGAGATGGGGTACAGTGTAACACAGAGAGTAACACAAGGCATGCCATGAAACATTTGATGAACCAATCAATACACAACCTCGGATTCTAAGAGAATGAGGGAAGACGTGTATAAGGGGATGTAGACTGAAAGGATGAAGTGATATGCTATAAAAGAAAACCATTTCTAAGTCTATACCATAAGAAAGTGAAATAAGGTGTCCTAGCTCATAAGCTTAACTTAGAGTGACTTATAAGGTGTATTAGAAGAGAAAGGTAAAGAAAAGAAGTGGCATATCTCAAGTCTAGTGGAGTGATTCTAGTGCTTTGACTTTGATTTACTTTGTTTTTTTCTTTGACTTTTTGTTTTTTAATATATCCTTTGAGTTGCTTTGATATTACTTTAAGCTACATGTCTTAAACTCTCATGCTTTTATTTTTTTATTTTTTGTTTCATTTTAATTTTCTTACCTTCTGTTTTTGATCCACACCCATAGTCTAACCCCATGCAACTAGTAATATGCAATGGCTTATCACCAAGGATTAGACCAAGCAATTATGGATATTTTTGTTTGATTTCGATGTCACCCCCATAGCTTCAACCAAAGACTCCACCTAGGAGTACAGACATTAGCATGCTTAATGGCACTCTACTAGATGCAAAAGGATGAAGGGGTGATCCATTTATAATCTTCTAGGGGTCACTATTAAGTTTGGATATTCAAAATATAGAAGGGAAAGAACTAGCATGGACTCATCATGGAAATCAAACATAGCATAAGATAGTGAATGTGTATAGGCTTAAAAGAGAATGTAGTAGTATTGTGGTGGAATGTGTGAGGGGCTCAAAAATCAAAGAGTAGCATGACTAGGATAATGAATGACCATCACAAGAGATAACAAGGTCATGGTGTAGTGATAATGGCATGGAGGAGGTATGTAGGGATGTGATAAAGGGGCATGCGAAAGTGGGTTGATGTAGGCATACATAGTTAGATAATTTTTTACAATTTGTTTTATCGTTCAAAGTGCATAAGTAAATGATAACAATGCATAAATATCTAGCAATGTGAAATACTTCCAGTGATAAGAGATTGAGGATTTGGGATGGGAATGGAAGGGAGTGGAATTAAACAATAACATGGGTAAAAGTAGTTGGATCACGTATATAATCATTTGTTACATAAGGAGAGTCACATAAAGGGGACTTGGAAGAATCACATGTGGCTTTAGTAAAGAATAACAAGAGAGGAGGAGGATTGACGATCTTCTTAGAATGAGATTGGCAATGAGAAGAATAACTTCTATATTCATAGCATCGTGAGTATCAAGTGGAGAAAGATCATTGGGAAGATCAAGATTGATATCATTGTATGTATCATGGGGGAAGGACAAGTTATGTGTTATTCCAAAGCCATCAAACAAATCAATATTGTTATTACGAGTTGAAGGGGGAGCTACATCATTAGAGGAATGGAGTGTGGCACTATCATCAATAATATCTTGAATTTCATTCCTCAAAGCTCAACATTGGTTGGTAGAATGATATAACATGTGATGGTAGGAACAAGAGAGATTTAGAGAGGGATTCTCCTTATTTAAGAGTCTTTTAAATGCTATGTGTGGAAGAGTGATCAATTTATTGTCAAGGAGAAGATGCAAGGGTTGTTCAAGAGAATCAACAAGTGGTGTATAATTTCTTTCATTTGGTTTATTTGATGAAATAAGACAATAATCATCTAGAGAAGACTCACAAGTGGAATAAATAAGAGTGGGAGAAGAAGAGTTGCCTTTAAGCTATGTAGGTTTGCAGTCAACTTCAATGGGCCCCATAGAAAAATTAAAAAGAAGGTTTGATAGATTTAAAGTAGCTCCTCTTAGATATAAGGTAAGAGGTTTTTGAGAAATATATGTTGGAGTATGAGTTAGTGTGATGAAAATCCATGTGGACGAGTAATGAAAAGAAGTAAGAGGTGCAGTCTTGAATAAATTTGGTAGAATCTTGTTTGAAATGTGTGAGTTGTAAGATTCTATGTTAAATTTTAAATGAAGAGTAAAGGCATGCACAATATCGAGAAATGCATGTATAGAGTTAGGGAGTAAAGTGTAGAACCAATCTAATGCATCATCTATCAATGTTTATAGAAAGTGTTTGGCTAGAATAAGATCATTAGAGGTAATGGTTGAACAAAGCATATAAAACTATCACATGTTATGAATATGATCTTCATGGCCATTGTGTTTATCTAAAATTAATGAGACCATATCAATAGGAGAGGGGTATGTATAATTGTAGATGAAAGGGGTGATACCATCCATGAAGGTGTCAATTAAGAAGGAGGGGGAGAGACGAGGGTCTCTAATTGCACACCTAGGTCTTTAAGCTTGGTAAAGATACATGTCCAATCAAGAGTAGAAGGATAAATATCATATTAAGGATAAGGTGCAACATCATGACGAGGAGGAGATCATGCAATATACATGTGAGTCAGTAAGGGAGAAAGAGGTGGTTTATAATGGGTAGATGGAAAGGGCTCTCATGAGCAAGGAAGTGCGGGTTGGCAAGTGAAGGGGGGTGGTGTAACGTGACAAGGAGGAGAAAGAGACATTAGCATATGAGAAGTAGGTGTCAAAGATTCAGGTGCAGGACATGAAGTGGACATAGAGTGTGTGATAGTGGAAATAGAGGAAAGGGTGAATGATGAATGGTAAATGTACTTAAGATCTCATGAAACTGACTAAGCATGCTATTATCTAAAAGATAAGGAAAAGAAGACATCATAAGAGGTTCATCACAACATAAGTCATTTGCATGAACTCTAGAATAATTTTCATTAAACAATGTAGAAGGGGAAGAAGAAGACACATCATGTTAAGTAAAATCATTATTAAAAGAAAAAGACACCTTCAATTCTTTAGCATGACATGCATCTAATGTTTTATCTCATAAATCATCAATATCATGCTCATCACATGTGTTAAATCCCTTGTGATTAGTCAAAATATGTGGTAAAGGGGAAGATAAAGGTGATAGGTTGTAGGAAGGAGGAAGCAAGAGTTCACTTGGTTTAGGAGGTGAAGTAGATGAGAATATTTCATTTGTAGGAGTAGATGGAAAAGATGATGGTTCATAGGAAAGTAAAGACACAATGGACAAAGGAAGTGTGAGGAGGCAAATCTTGGACATCATGAGAAGTGGAATGATAAGGTGATGAGTCATATGAAATAGGAAGCATGGGCATGATAGGTGGAGGAAGAATAATAGGATGGAAGAATGGCGGTTTTGAAAAGGGATGAAGTGGATCCATACCAAAAGGAGAATAATAAGGGGATGTTTCAAAGTGATTATGTGGTTTATCCCATGGAATTTCTAAAGTGTGTACAGTATATGGACTAAAGTCTTCAAGATTGATGTCACTTGTGGAGGTCTCGAAAACATGAGAATGGTAATAAGTAGGAGAAGAGGATGTTGGAAAGACATTTTCCGTTGCACCAAAAGATTGACCTGTTAATGCCTGATACAACCGCCAGAGTTAATGAATCCACGGGAGTTGGTTAAGACTTGTCACGAACCCAAGCATTGCACTGCACAACACAAGGAGACCAAGGGTGCACACCTTGCAACAATCCCCCCAGCACAAGCAAGGGGTTTGAACCCATGACTCAGGCTTTGATACCAATTGTTGGAAAGATGGTTGTCGTTGCACCAAAAGATTGACCTATTAATGCCCGATACAACTGCTAGAGTTAATGAATCCATGAGAGGTGGTTAAGCCTTGTCACGAACCCAAGCATTGTACTACACAGCACAAGGAGACCAAGGGCACACACCTTGCAATAGAGGAATGATCCTCATCATATGGATCATGAATTATGTCCTCAATAGAGGAAGAATCACTAAAGGCCTCAAAATAGAGATCATCAAGGGAAGTATAAGAACCTTTGGGTAAGGGGGTGGGTGAGCGGGTGGGATGAGAAAAAATAATGGTAAGGAGATTAGGATTATAATTAGGTAATGTGTCTATGAAGGATGGTATGGGGAAGGAAGAAATGGGACTATTAGATGAGATCTTGTGAATAGTAGGAGAGGGAGTAGTAGAACCTACATCATCATCTAGGTTGTGAGGTGGAGTAGTGTAAAAATGATTGTAAAAAGACATAAAAGTGTCTAAGGCACTAGAATAATCACTCAAAAGGTAGTAAAAGTAGGATAATGGGAGAGGCTTGTCAACATGAATTTAGTGGAGAGAGGAGAAGAGTCTGATTCATAGAAGCTAAGAAAATCCTCCAAAATAAGAGGTAGTTTGAGATAAATTGAGAGAAGAAGTTGGCATCAAGGAAAGAGGTATTTAGGGAAGCAAGAGGGATTGGATGAGACATTGGGAAACACCAAGAAAACAATGCAAAAAAATTGGTGCAATTCTAAGCTACTCACACATGAATCAAAAGTGGAAATGTAAGTTAAACAAATTCACCAAATGAATGAACCTAAAATTGAATGTTAACGTTCTTTAGAACGTTGTTAAATAGACTAATGTAAACTAGGGAAGTAGTGAAAACTAATTCCTTACTACACTAATCCCTTAACAAAGGGAGTTCAAGCTGACAACCAAGAAGAGACTATAAAAAATAAGTTAGCAATGGTAATAGGAAACTAAGTAAACTAGCATTAAAAAGACAAAAAACAATAATGTAAAAGAGGATCTAGATGCACTTGTGGATAGATCTTCACTAATAGGAAAATGCTCAAAATGTTGTGTAGATGCTCCTTGGTGAATTTTGGAGGTCTCTAATCAAAACAAATTGGTTGTCTAAGGGAGGATACCCTATCTAACTACCTGGCCCTAACCTTACTCCCACACTATCTACTTGGTCATGTGGGGATAACCTGGTCTTGGGTGATGGTGGAGACTTAAAAATTTGTAGTAAGATCTCAAAAAGTGCACAAAGACTCCTTAGAAGTGGGCATCTATAAAAAATTAGCAGAAGATGTGAAACCATTGGAAAACCTCATGTGGATGTATAGAAATAAGATAATGAAGAACAAGAATAAAAAATGGTTTCACCTAAAAAAGGAAAGGTCTAATACTAAAACTTGATGGAAGAGTTGGTAGCAACAAATAGAAGTATCCATAAAGTGCACTCCTAATGGCCTATAAAAATGATGGCAAAACTGACAAAAACCTTTTATTCTTGGACCATGAGAAAGAGAAAATAGAAGAAATAAACATTTTTTGTTGAAGTTGGTAAACCAACCTCACAGATCCCAATGAACACCTGCAAGCAAATAACCTGTCACATAAAGGAGATCAAGAGGCACAAAAATGGTGCTCTACAACCTTGAAGCAAAAAATGCATTAACAAGAATGAATAATTACAAAGAGATCAATCCTTAAGAAAGGAGATCAAAACCCTAAAGGTGAAAACCCTAAGATGAAAATTAATAATTAATTATTAATGAGCCTAAGTTTAGCTTAAGTGAAAAATAAAGTAAAGGTGACTTAATTAATTAATCAATATGATTAAATTAATTAAGTAATTAACCTATTACTCTAACACCCCCCCTTAAGATGAACTTAGGGAGAAGTTAAAAAAACTAAGGACAAAATGCATGAAAGCAAAGATGGATCCCGGCAACTAGGCCTGATGAGGTACCCAAGTACAATGAAATCTCTATAAAGTGGAGAAAAGGAGAAAACCCAGTGGGAAAAAACTCCTCTCCTAAAAGAGATGCTGAAAGAAAGTACAAATGAATGTCTCAAGAGACTCTCTCAAGAACATATGCAGATATACAATCAGATACCCCCCCATGAGAGAGAGTGGAGACTCCAAAGCCCCCCCAGAATGAGAGAACCCCTGTGCCGATGATCAAACCAATGTGACTCCCCTGAGGAAGAAACCAATCCAACGGTCAATGATGAGGAAAGCCCTGGATGTGAGGTGGAAATAGAAGTCCTAGATGATGCTCATTGGAGAACATAAGTGAAGCATGAGTGTCTGAATGACATGATGTTGAATCAAATGTAGCAACATTATCTGAATGACATGATGTTGAATCAAATGTATCAACATCAAACAACTCAAGATGATCCTGAAATGGAATCTCCAATGAAGATGGGATAACAGATGTGCTGAATCTGTCATCTGTGAGGAAATGAATATCCTCTGATATGGCCTCAACAACTGCACAAGATGGCTCGATGAGTGGAGCTACAATGTCAGTCAAACCTGAAGAGGGATCCTGCTGAACAGATGTGGTCTCAACAGGAGGTGGAGGTGTAGAAGTCTCAACACTGGTCTCATGAATAGATGGAAGAACACATAAGTTCAAGTGACCAAACTTCTCCTCAGATACAACATGCTCTCTTGGAGAGAGAGAGTGATACCCAGACAGTGGAGATGGTGGACCAAAGTGTGTGAATGCATACAATCGGGAAGAATGATCAACTGTCCCTGTTGCAACAATGTTGCCAGTCTGAATGTCTCTGATGTGCACTAAATCCGGTGTGAACTCAACTGTCTTCCCTGTCCCACTGTGAGCAATCTGATAAATGGAGAGAAGGTTGGTGGACAAAGATGGTACACATAGTACATCATTGAATGTACCGTCATCAATGTCGATAGAACCTTTCCCACATACACTCATATAAGTGTTATTACCCATCAATATGTGTGGTGAGGATGCAGCCTCAAAAGATGAGAACATGTCCTGAGAAGATGCCATATGGTGTGAAGCACCTGAATCCAATAGCCATCTAGATGAATGTGAACTGGTGGTTGCACATAATGCATGACCCTTGTGTGGAGTCTGTCCATCTATTTGGAATGATGGTGAAGAAGAAGACCCACTTGATGTAGATGAAGAAGAGGGATGAATATTGTTCTTCATAAGAAGAGCTGTCAAATCTGAAACCTATTGTGCATATCCATCTATCTTCTTCTCATAGCATTTAGACTCATCATGTCCTGACTTATTACAATAAGTACACTTAGGTCTTTCTTTCTTCGATGATTCCCCCTTCGGAGAATGAGAATCAGAAGTGTTCTGTGAACTGAAATCCTTCCCATGCTCTGTGGTCTTTGGTTTCTGTTTCTGCTTTTGCTTCTGCTTCCCCTGAGATGACTGAGCTACCAATGCATGGTTCTGTGATCCTGGAAGAGCATCCAACTGTGATAACTTGGACTGCTCACGGGACAATCGATCACAAAATACCTCAAATGTAGGCATGGTAAATTGTGGACCCAAAGCATCCATGGTGGAGTAGAATGTAGAAGAGAATATTTGAAATGAACCTCGGAGCTTAGATAGAATCAGGTAAATACTCTCAGTGTCAGTTTTGGTCTTGCCACAACCCTGCAAAAGTGATCTGAGTGATTTGAATTTCATCAAGAAATCCTCAATAGATGGAAATGAATCAGGTACCAAGGAAGTCAATTCTGCCTCAATCTGAAGTGCTCTAAACTCATTGATGGTGCCAAATAGATCATTGAATTTTGTCCACATTGCCCGAGGAGTTGTGCAACTCTCAAGGTGAAATAAAAGACTGTCTGAAACATGCAATGATATCAAACCCATGGCCTCATCCATTTTATTTCTATGCTGCAAAATCTCAAACTGATGTTGCAACTGAGGCTGAATATCATCCAAACAGGACCATAACCCCTTAGACATGAGAAGTCTGGTCATATGTGCTTTCCAGGTATGATAATTGTGTGGGGAAAGACGTTCAACTGATGAGGTGTCCGCCATGATGTTTGAGTTTTTAAAATGTGTTTAATGATAGAGGTTTCTGATTTCTGATGTGTATATACAGAAAGCAAGAAAAAAACACCCCCCACAACACAAGAAACCAAACCCCAATACAAATTTGAAAGCTGGAAAGCGTGAAAAAGCAAAAATCACTTCAGACTATTTTCTATGTACCTGGTGAATTTTCTGATGAAATAATCTATAGATCTGGAAAGAGCACCGTAAGACCTTTCCAACGCCTATTCGTTTGCAAAAAACGGAGTCCGTATGCAAGAGTTATGCCCCCAGAAGCGCGAAAATAAGGTTTGACTTTGACTGGCAATAAATGCAGAAAAACAGAAAAACCAGGAAAAAAGACCTATACCACTGGATCAGGCTCAGAACCAGCTTTCCGGCGATATTTTGTTTTCGAAAATCCGAGTTCATATGCAAAAGTTATGGCCAAAATACCAAAACTGCTCCAAAAGGGCTTTGGGGGAAGCCTGGCGGTTAACTAGCCGCTAACATTAACCGCTAGCATTAACCGCTAGCGGTTAACCGCTAGCGGTTAACTGACTGCAGCGCCTGTGCATTCTCTGTTTTTTAATTTTTTTCTTGGATTGCGTGCCGTACCAGGCCGTACGACCCAGAAATGGAAAAAAATACATCCCGAAGTCACTGTGACTGATTTTGATGATTTGACAGTCGATTTTGGGGTTTTGGGGCGCTCTGAACGCGATGGTAAGGTCCGTTTGGGCTGAAAATGCTCCAAAAAATTGTAGGTACCCTCTGGATCTGGAAACCCTCTCAAACTTCAAACCTTCATAGATCGGGCACCGTATAACCAAAATTGATGAAACGAAGGTCAATCTTGACTATTTCGAACCTTCTAGACGCAATGGTGAGGTCCAAATTGACTCAAGATGCACTGAAATATCGCTTTAAGACAAGATCCCTTAAAAAATGAACAAGAAGCTGCAGATCTGGAGCTCTGATACCATGTTGAAGTTGGTAAACCAACCTCACAGATCCCAATGAACACCTGCAAGCAAATAACCTGTCACATAAAGGAGATCAAGAGGCACAAAAATGGTGCTCTACAACCTTGAAGCAAAAAATGCATTAACAAGAATGAATAATTACAAAGAGATCAATCCTTAAGAAAGGAGATCAAAACCCTAAAGGTGAAAACCCTAAGATGAAAATTAATAATTAATTATTAATGAGCCTAAGTTTAGCTTAAGTGAAAAATAAAGTAAAGGTGACTTAATTAATTAATCAATATGATTAAATTAATTAAGTAATTAACCTATTACTCTAACATTTTTCACCTAATTTCTTATTGGTTTCCAAATGGATATGGGGCCTTGACACTGAGTGGGACCTACCATAATAAAGTGGAGCTCAAAAAGTGTAAAAATGAGGCCAAAATTAAGAAGTGATAGCCTATTAGGTGGCCTAGTCCAGTTTAGACGACCTATAGGGTTGCTTGATCCACTATCATGGAATTTCTTGAAAATTTGTAGGGAGGTTCCTTAAATAATTTAAAAGCCACTTTCCATCTATAATTTTGCCTTTTTTTGTATTCAACTTGCAAAGTTAAAAAACTATGGAAACCCTACAAAAACCAATAGCTAAAGAGGAAACTGCTTCAATTAGTCCCCCTATGGGTTTTCAAGAAAAATCCACATTAACATATATGAATTTACCTTATATAGTCATGGAGTCTAGTAAAAAGGAAACAAGGCAAAAAAGGAGGGATTGGGGGAAAGATTGAAAATACAAGATAGCGAAATGGGAAAAGAGGGTTGATGTGGCTCTGAAGTAGACTAAAACAAGGGAGATAAAACATAGGTTAAGGGAAAATAGTGTGTGTTTGAAGGGAAATTGGAAAGCAAAACTAAAAGAGGGTAACCTAGGTTTTAAAGGGAGAGGTGAGGTGTGTGGGGAAAAAGGAAAAACAAATGGAAAAATGAGAAAGGAAAATTTTTATGGGGATGAAGGGACTATAATAAGGTGTAAAAATTAGAAAAATAATAAGAGGGTGATGAGGGTTTGAAAGGAAAATGGAGAAGCAATGGAAGCTACGGGTAAACCAAGGTTTGGAAGAAAAGAAGATGAGGATGGGATATCAAATGGTTACAAAAATGAATGAAGAAAATTAGGATAAATATGGATGGAATAAGGTAGGGAATGTACAAATATTTAGAAAATACATGAAAATATCAATGATAACCACAAAAGAATGAGCTCGCCCAATATAAATCCATGGAAATCAACTACCTAGTGATGAAGATATGCTTGGAGTGATGTCTAGGAGCCTTATAAAAATTGTTGTAGAGCTTGGAGAGGAGGCTCAAACATCTCTAATTTTTTTAAAGTAGTGTAGAAGCCTATCCTAATAGTAGACATAACACAAATAGCATGAACAAGTGAAATTTTTAATTTTCATGTGTTTTAATGAGGTAAAGATGGGTATGTTTTATAAATTTTCAAAGAGCTTTTGAAGAGAAAACATAGTAGGTTGGAGCCACCTCTAATTAATGAGATTTCCATTTAATTTTTGTTACAAGAGGATGAAAAGACTTGGTAGCCACCTTGGGGGTACTCAATGCTCAAGGTCCTCAAGATCCTAAGAGGCTCATGTTTTGAGAAAAGGTAACGCTCAAAGGGGGATTTTATAGTTCTTGGTGATTTAAGTCAATACTAGATTTCGGGAACAAGATTCAAGAGGAAAAAGAGGGGATTTTGACGTGGACTAGGGATAAATGCAATAGTAAAGGGTTTAATCAAAATGGGAGAAAGGGGAAATTTTAAAATTAAAATAAGGTGTAAAGGAACATGGGACAAGGGGACTAAATTAAATGAGAAGAAAAGTAAATAAACGAAAAGAGAAAAACAAATAAACAAAGGGGGTTAGGAGGGAAGATGCTCAAGGAAGGATAGGAGTGGCTTAGGAGATGGAAAAAAGTGTCAAAACAAGGTCAAAAGGCACATGACTAGAAAGGGACTAAAATGAGCACAAAACTATAATAATGGAATTACAAAGTATTCAATTTCCATTATTATAGTAGTTTAAAATACATGCAAAATAAATTCATCACTATACCTATGTTTATAGAAAGATGAAATAAAATTTTGAGCGTGCAACATATGGCAGTCAATACCATGAAGTGCATTTATGATTATTTTTTTAAGAAAAAGTAGAAAAAGAAGAATACATGTTTTCATAATCAAATTAAGCATTGTTAAAAAAATTAAAATTATAAATGGAAAGCATAGAAGAGGAAGTGTATTATCTAAGAGAATGACATTATGTAAAGTGCAATAATGGGAATAATCATGTGTTGAACAAAGGTAATATGCGTGTTTAAGATGTGTGGATATCTATCGAGAAAATTGACAAAAAATAGGTAGTCCGATTAAACTATCCATCAAGCCATTTGGGGAAAATAAAGACTCATCTTGGCCATGGAAGGATATCATGCAATATAGAACTAGGGGTTGATTACAAAGGAGTTGACATCATGGATGGGTTTATTTAGGTTTTTCATGAAAGAAGACAGGGGATATGGGAAAAATCGTTTGATAAGGAAAGAGTAATAAAAGGTGGGGGAAGGGAGGGTTAAATTGTTTTAAAAATTTAATCATTAAAAATAATTTTTTATCATAAACCCAAATTCTAGAAAAAAATCAATAAGAAGTGTTTCAAGGTAGAAGAATCCTAATAGTGGTGTAAGTTGTTGGGTTCACCAAAATGAAAAGGATAAAAATGATTCTTTCATTAGGTTTATTTACCCTATGCCACTATCCTTAGTTTAATCTATAAATGAATTTAAAACATCACAAGACCTTTAAACAATATTTTTTTCTTAATCCAAACTAAGAATAAATACTAGAGGATGCTTGTGGAAAATAAATGAGAGGGAAGAGATATAAGGTGTAGCTTGGTTGTCTATTCTAGATTAGGAGGAGGAATCTGGATCTTGAATTTGACTTATGTCTTCTTTGTCCTTGAGCTTTGTGTTAGGTGGAATAATTTACACATGATCCTATATGGGTTGGTGTGATGGCATGTACATGACCATAGTCCCATCCCTTTGTTGTACTAGTGACGTGTATAGTCGTGACAATATTCCCAACAACTCTACAACCTTTATTTGCAATCAGAGTTTTATATATGGAGTTTTATATATGGATCAGGTGGTGCCATTTTCACCTTTTTTTGACAAATCAGGTGAGAGGTAAGGGACCTCTCCCATTATATTATTCAAAAGAGAGAGATTTCATTATGAGTTATGCCTTGTGTTGGTTTTTCTTCTGAATCAGCATTAGGGTTTACCAGTTCTAATGCACAGGCAGATTCAGCCAACTAATACAGGAGGTTGCGTGAGCTGCCTCCCCTTCACTTCTGGTTCTGCCACACCAAGGGGGGTATCCCTATAACTCAAGATGTAACCTTGACTAGCTCAAAGATAGAAAGATCTAACTTGACAACAACAGGCATAATACTCTCATGTGTGGACCAAGATCTGCATGATAGATCACAAGGTGGGCAACATTCTTGGACATATATGTCTGGTTGGGTATGAGAGCATGCAGGGGGTTCCTAATCCTACTCCTACAACTAACAGGTGGAAGGATGAAATGAGTTGATTTGATGTTTGGATGCAAAGCTGGACATGGTATATAACCTCAACACAGAGCTAGATCGGTGCCTATCCAGGGCTTGGAGTCAGTAGACATACACCTGTGAATGATATGCATGAACAACTAAAACTAGATTTCAGGGGGATACATGTGATATCTGCCTTACAGATATCTCCCAATACAAAGTGTTAAGCTATCTATACTTATGGCATCCCTATTGCAATATACCCTTCCCAATATTCAATCTGAAAACAGTTTAATCTACCCCTTGAGCAGAAGTTAAGAGATTAAACATTCAACACATGAATTCTATGTTCTAGAATCTTAGACATTCCTTGAATACCTAGACTCAGAAGAAAGATACATGCAACACTGGAGACAGAATTAGCACAACACATGCAATTATAGCATTATTCATATAAGATTAACCATGAAATCAGTGGATTCATGCAAAAAACATACAACAGGAGATACATAAACTCACAAGTTTCGCTGCATAGAGCAACCAAAACCAACTGTATTGTATTACAGAGCCAAATGTTCAACTTTCAACAACCACAAAAATGGTAACACAGTCTGCCTATATCGGCCAGAAAGTGTACCTCTAGCATTAATTACATGGTTTGACAAAAATCTGCCAGATACAGTCCTTAGAAGGAATGGCACTCAGAAGTTATTACTGCATCAGACAGAAAGTAGACAAGGGTGGCCTCGAGCCCTGTGCTGCCATCTGGAAGTCTTCATCCAAAAATTGGGCAACCTGATCATGTGTACCATCGCCCATACCCCTGCTACAATCGCCATTTATGGCTCAACCACCCGCGGCCTACTTGGGAACCGACGCAGCGTTCAAAATGAAGCCTCCCACCAAAACGTGTTTCGTTGCAGGTTTAAAATATGCAGGAAGAATAGTCCCACATGCATGCTGCCGAGACCACTTTAGCACTTTATAAACATAGCCGCATGTATAATAGGTGTCGAGCGCCTTTTGCCGTGCTCGACGCATGCCTTTCTCTCCAAAAGCCCATCGCTAAGACCACTACCATCGGCCAACTCAAAAAATCTCTCACCGACCTCATCGGTCTCGCCGACCGCTACACTACACTCCCTTTCATCGACTAGAGATTAGTCTATCGGCCAACCATTCCACAGTTCACCCGACAATACAACTCACGCCAATAGACCCTGGCATCCTCCCCTCTGTCAGTGTGACACACACCATCGGGGCATCCAAAAAGTTTCCTGCCGATCTCAAAGGTCACGCCGACGACACCTTCGCCAGCTACATACTGCTCCTCCATTGGCCAGACCCACGCCGATGACACCCCATCGGCCAAACATTCTCCATCGGTGGACCCTCCAACGGCTAACCTAATACACAAACTCACGCCAATGGCACTCCCCATCGGGGTGACTCCCCCATCGGTGAACCACAAAACACTGCTCCCGATAGCCAAAGTCACTCTGATGGCCGAACAAAACATACCCTCTTCGGCAAGACTATCACCATCAGCCCAGCTGAAAATTCGCCTGCCGACATACATACTCCTGCCGATAACACATCGGCCTCCTACTTCTCCTTCCGTCAGGTTGAACCATTGGCTAAGTTCAAAAAAAGGTTCAATCGCGAGGTTCAACCCGATAGTTCCTCTGTCGGCAGCACAAAATGCAACCCCGCGAACCCATTGAATCGATGAACCAGTTCAACCCGATGGTTCAATGGCAAGGTTCAAACAAGAAGTTCAATACTCCATCAGCAAAACACTTCGGCCGAGACCAAAATCACAAAGCATTGAACCATTGAACCTTGAACCGTTGAGAAAATGAACTTTCAAAAAAAGGGGTTCACGTCCAAACCGAAATGTCGAAGACACAAAAACGAACTCATGCCGATGGAGAAAACACGAAGACCACCTCCGTTGAACTAAGATGCAAACGCTGAAAAACACTGAGGGGCCCCAAAACTTAAATTTTTTTGGATTTTTGGGAAGGTGCTTGCATGAAAATTGCTAAATTAACTGACAGTCAATTCAGGCACCAACACCTTGTATAGGTAGATTTATAAAAAGGCCAATTGATTAGGTGACGATGAGCATCTACAAAATAGCTAGTAGGCAGGTCAATCATCTAAACTTATATAGAAAATAGATATTATTTGAAAGAACTATACAAAATGCAAGGATTATATATTCTCTATGTTGATGAAGTTGGAGACATTTACTCGATGTTGTGAGAATATATAATTTCTACCCTAGATATGTTGAAACATTCTTGTAGTGAAGAGGATTTGCCATGAACACTGAGTTCTTAGGCATTGATGTTGGGGGAATAAAATCCCATTGTTCCTATGAGGTACCCCTATATATTATCCAACCCCTCAACGAGTGCTTGAAGCCATTTTTTAATTGCTCTCATAGTACCTATTAAAGCCACCCCTTAAAATTTTGAAGGTTAGAGATTGCGAGATAATTAATTGTAATAAATTTCAATCTACTCACTACTTCCTCCAATCTTGACTTATATTTCTCTCAAATATAGTATCACCCCAGAGCATTGGTTAACACATTGTCATCGGTGATGACACAGATGTTGGGGATGAACATGGAGGAGATGTTAGAGTTCACCCAGCGATGGATCACTCCTTCAAAATCTCAACCCAATATTTATTTGATTATATCATTGATGTCACCTCCTTGAAAGAAAGAGACTTTCCTCATTTCTAACTCCTTGATCTCACTCAAAAATTATGTTTGTTGTGGCTCCCTATGGAGGTGAATGCAGGGCTCCATTTGTCTTAAATGCAAGCAGTCTAGGGGTCTTGGCAGAGAAAAAAGCAACACAGACATGGCATAAATAGGTGTGAGCTCACATTGGTAAATATTACAACTTTAAATGTGCCAAATCATGTGCGGGTACCATATTTTATCTTGGAGTATTAATGTTGAGATATGTTGTGTGTTAATTCTTTACTTTAGTTCAAGTTATGATTGCTTGGTGTCTTGCCGTCTCATCATTATCTATGATGTTTGGTTCATCTCATACCATCCTTGGATTTGGCTAGTAGTTTATGTAATTTCTAATGATAAGTTCATTATCATTTTCTATCCCTTGTTTTGGGAGGTAGCTTGCTACTTTGTTTCCTTCACAATAATAATATTAACATAGAAGAAGGAGACAATGTCTAATATGTATCATACCTCTTTGATAATATTGTTGATTTTCCAGTTGGATGATTATCACTTTCTGATGTATATTATTGTTATCAAAGTCCCTTGATAATGATCGGATCTATATTATAGGATTTTACCAACTAGAGGCCAAGGAGAAGGGCTTTAGCCTCCACTTTATTGTTTGTGTTGGGCTATAATTTCTTAGGGGCAGATTTATCAAATTTCCTTGTGAGTCTTTGATGATGCAACTTGTGTCTAATGATCCTAGATTGTCCCCATAGAAGTTCAACTTCATTATGCCACTATGGGGGGAATCCATTTGATTTGATCCCTTTATAAGGGGGTGGTTAAACTCGATAATCCAATGAATAGGGAGAGACTTATTTTTCCCTAGATCTTTAACACATCTTTGTACCAAACTATGAATGTACATTTTCTTTATGATTTTGTTGTGCCCCAACTCATGGTGACTTTTTATATAACAACTTCAAGTTTCAAGGAGAAGATTTCTTAGTTTAGAACAATGTATTGAAAAATGTAGTTATTCCTCTCTTTCCATTTACGCCATATGATAAGTGAGGTACTAGTGGTCCATAGAGAAAGTGGCATTTTACTTTGTGAGGGGATAGTCTTTAAAGAGTTGTAGAAGTGAGTTTGGAAGGTTTACCATCCCTTTTGGGAGGTTGCATAGCTACCTCTAGTATATTTGGGAAAAGAACAATGTAAAAATAGGTTGTCTCTTATTTCTTCTTCCTATTGCAAAGAATGCATCTAAATGGGCTTGTATAACTCATCCTCGTGAGTCTATCTCTAGACAATGAGCGCCTTTCTTTAGATTGTGACCCATGTAAATGTGCTTGATTTTGATAGGCAATATTTGTGCCAACACTTAATGTATGGACATTCTTGGTCCGTAGGGGGTTCTAGGAGAGAAGAGTAACCAAGTTTTACTAAGTATGCCCTACTTCTTGAATAGATACATCTTAATTCATCCTCATTTTCACTAGTTTTGATCTTGTAGGTTCAGAGGATCTCAGTCAAGATCTCAATTTGATGTTGGGGAATTGATAGAGTGCTTAGGTCCTTCCATTGATATTGTCTTGCTCCCTTGATGTAGTGTAAATGTATGTAGTCCACCACATGATTGCCCTAGATGATGCATGCATATTCCTTGATTTCCATGAGATCGTCCTAGTCTTGAAGAGGCATATGGCTAGTCCATGAATCCTCCTTGAAATTTTCTTGTTTTCCATTTCTCATCTCCCAAGAAAGTTGGTTATAGATTATGTGTTTGCATTTCATGATGAAATTCCAAATAAGTGATTTGCTAGGAGGATTAGAGGTGGTTAAGGCCCTACTTTCTTCCATGGAACTAAGATACTTTCTCCTCATAAAGGTGCTCCATCAAGAACTTGGGTTGGCAAAAATGTTCCAAGCAATATTTACGCCTAGAGCAAGATTGTGTCTTGTGATTTGCCTAATTTTTGTCCCACTAGATCTTTGTGGAAGACAAGAGTTGCTACCAGATCTTTGGTTAACTTTTAATATGATTGAAAAATCGAGCAGAGTGACGAGGAGTCACAGGTTCCTAGTTACGAAAGCAACCCATTATGTTTGGTATACTCCTAAGTTGGGAGTCGATCATCCTGGTATAGGACTACGAATTGAATTGAACCAACTTATACTTGACCTAGAGAGAGGTTGAACTAAGCATACTGTAGGATGAGACTGCTTCTAAGTCGAGTCAGGGTGGTGGACATACGATGGCATTCATTGCATAACGTACATGTATGTAAATCTTTGGCCAAAGTAATGCATCTATCTTTGCATGCATTGTCGGTCCACAGTGCTCCAGATGGCATAATGTCTCCAATAGTGTCATGCATAGTTAGAGTGGATCTATAGTTGCGTGACTGAGAGACATTATGAAGGACACAACACCAGATACTTAGATGGCAAACCTAATGGTTCCTTATATTTATACCTTCTGTGAAGAGTAGGGTCGCTTCCAGGTAGGAAGCTGTGTGGGGGACCACCGGTCTGTGGTTGGAGGAAAAGCACTCGGATGATGCTCTCCTTCCCAAGCATGAGACAAATCGAGGCTTACGAAGACAAATATCAAGAGTTCTAGATGTAGTGCTTTTTCATTATTTGACTTGATAGTTAGTTATTATGTATAATTTGATATTTGATGCCTTGAGCATAGCTTTGTACATGCATAGTGAAGGTTATTCACTAATGAGATGTAATCAGATATTGTAATTGTAAGTTTTGTTATATTATGGTTTAGAATAACATGCTTAATTATTGAAATGATAATGAATTATTCTTGTTAAACTCTAACTTGGATAATCATAATACATTCCAATTCTGGGTTAAGATGAATATTTATGTTAATTATTGAGCATTATGGAATGTGATGTTGCAGCTACCAAAGGATGTTTTTCCTTGTTCTCTACCCTTGCCACATGAAGTCCCTCGTTATTTTGTTGACGGGGTTTGTTATATTGTTTAACACCTTGAGGATAGAAAGAAGACAGATAAGTAGTGCAAATAGTATTGCCTTAACCATAGTGATTTTGCTTGGAAAGGATAACCATTTACCTCACCAAGACGAAAGATGTGCTTTGAATGCCTCAAGTAGAGAGTTCCACATTGAGGATTTTCAAGCTATGGAGAACAAGGGAAGTCCAAGGTACTTGCTTGGGAGATTGCCTATTCTAAACCTTGTAAGTCTACTAATTATGTGTCATAATCTTAGAGAAGAGTTGAAGAAAAGAACTTTTGACTTGTTATCATTTGTGTTGACCAAAGGTAGTAGTGTAGGAAGTGAGGATGTTCTTGATGGTGGTGGCTTCAACCAAGCTAGCTTCCCCAAATAATATCGTATCATCTATGTTGTAAGTGGGTGAAAGAATGCACCCCTTTGGATGTAACAATTCCTTTCCCTATTCAATTGGTGTGGGAGTGTGTGATGTAGTGGCCTAGTGCTTTTTCCATTAGAATGAACGAGTATGGGGAGAGTGAGTCTCATCACCCTAGACCTTTAGAGGCTTTCAAAAACCCTTTTGGTTCTCCATTTAGGAGAATAGAATATTATGGTGTAGATATATATTCAAATACCTTTTCCCTCATATTTTGATAGAAACTAAATCTTTGCAAGAGTTTCACGAGGAATCTCTAGTTTACTTTATCATATGCTTTACTAATGTCTAATTTAACAATCATGCTTTTTTGGTTCGAGTTGGAAATATAATGGATAATGTCATGGGGTTGTTAAAATAATACCTTCAATAATAACCCTTCTTGGGAGATGCCACTTTGCTCTTGAGAGATCAAGGAGGGAAGTACCACTTTGATATGGTTGGCCATTGTCTTTGAGAGGATTTTGTATAGTGTGTTGCATAGAGAGTTTGGTCTAAAATCTACAAAAGACATAGGGGAATATATATTTGGAATTAGTGCAATGATAGTACAATCAAGCACTTTTAAGATTTTTTGTATCTACATGATTCATTGCAAATTACCATCACCTCTTTCTTAACTATATGCCAAAATTTCTAGAAGAAGGTGATAGGAAACCCATAAGGCCCAAGGCCTTATATAGATGCATTTGGGACATTGCCAATTTGATTTCATCTTTAGTGAATGGAGCCATTAAAATTTGTTTGTATTCTTTAGTAACAACGATGGGGATGAACTATAGAAAATCTATTTATGCATGCAAATTTGATGCCTCCCCACTTCCAAGCAGGTCGCTAATGCACAATACTACTTCCAACTCGATGGACGCCAATTTAGTGAGGGCAATCCTTGTATTGGACACTATGGAAGAATTTTTGTTCCAATTTCTTTGGCCTTTGTATAATTGTGGAAGAATTTAGTGTTCTTATCCACCTCATTAAGTCAAATCTCTCTTGATTTTTAGTGCTAGTAGATTTCTTCCTTGGCTTGAATGTCAATTAGTTCTAAAAGAAGGTTTTTTTCTTTCATGTACTAAACTTGATTTATTCCCCTTGCTATCATTTATTCATTGAGAAGGTGGAGTTCCTTTTTTATTTGCTTCTTCTCAATAAAGACATTTTTGAAGGTATTTTTGTTCTTCTCCTTTATGATGTATTTTAAGGTAGATAGTGATGGAACCCTAAAAAATTTGCAAATTTTGAGTGCATATGTCCTTCCAATATGTCGACAGAGGCTAAGTTGACATATTGCTCAATCTACCATGGGGTGCATCTTCACCGATTAAAATTTTGCGACTCAGAAGTGATCTTGCAATTATGCGTGGTACAATGTTTCTTGGTACATATGGTAGTGCACTTGTGTAGTTTCGTGCTTCCAGGATGCGTTCTGATGGGCTATTTAATTATTTTCTGACTGTAACTAGGCTAAATTTGGTGTCCGAAAAAAATTCAAATTTCACAAATCTGAAAGCAACCCATTTCTCGTTTCGGCCTAAAACAATTTTGCGGGCCAGTTTACAAAGGAGGTACATAAATTTGGTGAGCTGGGCGAGATCCATCGACAAACCCATGTTTTAAATAATTGATTCTGCCCGCTCGCAAGTTTTCATGGCTCCAGGTGTCACGGTTTGCGCAGAGTGAATTTTCTCCATTTGGGCCGCATGCAAAAATAAAATTTCATTGTTTTCTAATGTTCCAAATTGCAAATATTTGAAATATTTTATATATTTTGAATAAATTTAAAGGCAAATGAATTAGGGCAAGAAAGTATTTGCCAAACTTTATAAAGTTTTGGACTTATTAAATATTTGTTTTCCCGATTCTGCCATTCCGCGGAGGTGAAAAAGCAAATACACAAGAGTAGCGCGAAATGACAGAAAGTTTGCCTGAAACATTTTAAATGTTTTTGGCACGGTAAAAGGTGTGAGGTAAAGGAATGATTAAAATATTTTAATGTTTTAATTAAACATTAACATATTAACATTCACTTTCTGTAATTTCGCAAACCAAATAAAGTAGGTAGAAAATGGATTGGCGGAACGGCGGAAAGTTCAACAAAGCATAGAAAACATTTTAATATTCATCCAGGTGAAAGTCTGAAGAGGAAAATTGAAATGCAAGCTTTATTGAAAGTTTTATATGAATTAGGGTAAGAAAGTATTTGCCAAACTTTATAAAGTTTTGGACTTATTAAATATTTGTTTGCCCAATTCTGCCATTCTGCGGAGGTGAAAAAGCAAATACACAAAAGCAGCGTGGAATGGCGGAAAGTTTGCCTGAAACATTTTAAATGTTTTTGGCACGGTAAAAGGTGTGAGGTAAAGGAATGATTAAAATATTTTAATGTTTTAATTAAAGATTAACATATTAACATTCACTTTTTGCAATTCCGCAGACCAAATAAAGTAAGTAGAAAATGGATTGGCGGAACGGCGGAAAGTTCAACAAAGCATAGAAAACATTTTAATATTCATCCAGGTGAAAGTCTGAAGAGGAAAATTAAAATGCAAGCTTTATTGAAAGTTTTATAAAGCTTTATTTGCACTTTTGGCCATTTAGTGAATTAAAAAAAGGGGAGAGGCACAATCAAGTGGGGAATGGCGGAAACATTGTAGAAAGAGTTGGAGAGGAGTACTGAAGGTAAATAGTGATCACGTTTTTCTGATTTGGTGTAGGTTTTGGGGCTTTTTGCAAGCTGAAAATGAGTTTTCTTATGTCCAAAATGATGTCTGGGGTATTCTTCATAACCAAAGGACAATTTTAGAGGTGTTCTAAGTGTTTTAAACTGCCCAGAGGTGAGAAAAATGGGACAACAAAAAGAAAAACGTGGCATCATTATTTTTATTACCTCCAGTAAATTTGTAAATGCGTTGGCATATAAAAAATAATCTCGCAAAAGGAACAATGTCCGTGTATATGCAAAAACGCCTTGCAAATTTTATTTGATTCTAGAAATTAAAATTGTATGGTAAATGCATTTTCTACTTGCCAGTGAAATGTGAAAACTGCCTGGAGGTAAAATTTGTTACATGCCAAGTTAAATTACGGTTGAAAGGTAATTTTACTAGCAGGGTAAAATTATGCACTGGAATGCAAATCAGATTTGGGCCAAATCAATTTCAGTTGCAAAAGTTGAAGAGGGAAAATGAAGAAGGAGGAGCATCTTCTAAAGGCAAATCAGTTGTAGATCAAGGGAGTTGAGATATGCCATGTGCCATCAATGGATTAATCCTAGGGTTTCATCTTCTTCTCTTTTCCCTATAAGACTGTAACTTTTGTATTATTTTAGTTGTTGGTTCCAGAGCATACTTTCAGACAAGGTCTGATGTGTGGGATTCAATCTAGGTGATCTCAAAGCTATATTGTAATGGGTGATTAGTTTATGTAATACAGAGGTTTATTTGTGACAAGTATTTTGTAGTGATTCAGTTAAAGCTTGTTCAATAAATAAATATAAGACCATTGCTTATGTTATCATTTTGCATTATGTCTCCATTAATGTCTGAATGTTTCAGGGATTCCAAGGGTTTCTTGGGTATACATCTGTTGTTCTCTTTGTCATGTGTTTGTTAGTGTTGGCAAGAGACACTGTGTGGCTTCATGAATATTATCATTGATAGCAACAAAGTCCATCCCACACATCCGTAGGTATGTCTATACTGGAAGTCAGTTTGAAGAGTATTTTGGTTTGGTGAGCAAGAACAGAGCATGCAGCAAGGTCCGACAATCAGGTCTGGATCTCTCAGAGGAAGTACCTCAGCAAAGTGCGGACTTGGGGAAGTTAAGAGGAGTACCATGAATAATACATTCCAGAGATTGAGCCTTTGGTGATGAAAGAGTGAAAAGATATGAGCACCTAAGTGTTGGGTTCCTGTTTGGCAGAGTAGACTGAGGAAGAACTGACCGACAGAGCATTAGACCTTAATCCGGATGAGAAATTGATGGTGATCAAGTTTCTTGAGGGATCATTCATGGTTGGCTGACATAATTGATGACTCCTATAACTATCTTTTTGATACGCATCTCTTAGTAAGCATGGATTCAGCCGACAGACCAGAGTTTGGGAAAATCTTGAGTATTCCAGATGCCGACTAGAAAGATGTTGAAATCCTTTGTGCGGATATATATACCAAATGGATTTCGATGTGAAGATATATATGGTGTGTTGCGAAGTGCGAAGAAAAGCAGAGAGCAGTGTGGAAGTAGTAATATAGGTCCGGTATGTGACAGAACAACAACAATAAAGCAGAGGAAGAATGAAGCGTAGTAGATCAGTATATTGAGCCTAACCGGAACTGAACCTCAGCATATGTGGATGCTTCTCATCAATTCAAGTAACTGGTTTCTTTCTATAAACTATTGTAGGCAGTGAGCCTCTTGTGAACAGTGTGCTCGGGCAGTGATCCCTAATTGGCAAGTGCCATTTTGTACTTCTATTCTTTTAACAGAGAATACAGTCTTGGGTTAGTCACCCCGTGGTTTTTCCCTTAACAGGGTTTTCCATGTAAAAATCCTTGTGTTATGTGTGTTGATTTCTTTCTGCTCTCATGTTCATGTATGCTTATATGTTTTGATACTGCACTGATTATTAAAGAAGAAAAGAAATTCAAATAATTAAGATAATCGATTCACCCCCCCTCTCAGTTATCAACAATTGGTATCAGAGCTAAGTTCCTCTAGATAGAGCCTAATAGCTTGAGGAAGATCTGGGAATCTCAATGGATATGTACGGTATGAGGGATCAACTTCAATCTGCCCTAGATGATCTTGAGTAATCTCACTTTGAAGTCAATAACCTGAGGGAAAGACTCAAACAAGCTGATGATTTCATAAATGAACTCAAAGAAAAACTAAGTATCTCAATGAAGAAAAGAAAGGAACTACTTCAACAATTAGCAAATCAAAGTGAAGCCAATGATACTATTGAAGATCTGAATGAGAAAACCAAGTTATGTGAGAAGTTATCAAAAGAGGTCATTATGGTAAGACATAAAATGGAATCAGGAGTTATGAAATTCACCCAAGAAATTGAAGAGAAAAGGAAAAGTGAAGATAATCTAAAACAATCCCTCAAGGAGAAGTCAGAAGACTGCCACAAAATGGATAGAATAATCAAGCATCTGGAATTTGATCTTGAAGAAGCTAGAGACAATGAAGAACAACTTGAGAATCAGATAGACACTCTTAAAAGGGATCTTCAAACAACAAATGAATACAAAGAGAAATTCAAGATAAGCTCTGCGCTCAACTTGAAGTTCTTCTTGAAAGCCAAAAGAGGGTAGATGACAAGAAAGGCTTGGGGTATGAGAAAGGGGAAAACTCCGGATCCGGTCAAAAGAACTCTAGATCAGGAAATCCAAGGAACAGGCCTAGAAGACCTCCGGTAAGACAACCAAATGCTCAAAGATATCCATCCTTCAATGGATACTGCTACAACTGCAATAACTTTGGTTATAAAGCAAATCAGTGCAGAAGAAGAATGAATTAGACTAATTCATCCTTCTCCGGACAGTGTTTTAACTGCAAAAGGTATGGTCACAAATGTCATGAATGTAGAAATATGCAAATGAACAATCCATTCAATGGTAGATGCTTTGCATGCAATAGAATGGGACATATGGCTAATCAATGCAGATCAAGAGGATATCAGTCAAATCTGAAAAGAAATGTTGTTTGCTACAATTGCATTAGATCCGGTCATATTGCCAAATTCTACAGAAGTAAGAATCAGGATAAAAGGGGTCTGGTGCATCATAATCAAAATCAAGACAAAAGAAAAGGAAAAGTGAATGCGGATGAAGTTAAAAGGGAGATGAACAAGATTTGGGTAAAGAGAAGTATAGAAAATGTTGGGGATGGATCCGCACCAAAATCTGGTGTTGATATTTCTTCCGAAAACTAAATAGATGAGCTCTGGCTCAGGGGGAGTCAAAAAGGGAAACAAATTCCCCCAGCCAGTCAATTAGTGCCTGAAATTGGCACATGGAAAGTTGCGGATTAAAGGGTTCTCAGAGAAATATCTAAATAAGCCTTGGTAAAAATATGGAAGATCTGCAAGAAGTTTTCAAGAGGTTAAGCATCTAAGATTGATCCGATTTAACAGCCATCTGGTAAAAGCAGGATTCCCACGGTTAGATCCGGTATGATTTAAAATTCAAATATCTTGATCTGCGGATAAATGGAATGATTGAAAAAAGGGAGATAGATTGTCATTTATCACCAAGAACCACTCTAATTGCATCTTAGTAATATGGAAAGATCTCTCTCAGAACAAGGAGAACAAGGCAACTGGAATGACTTAAACTGTGCATTTATTGCAATGTGGAATTAGGGTTTGCGCAGAAATATAAGGGTTCTCTTGTTTATCATTTGCACATTTGCATTCAAGAATAAGAAAGAAGGAGCTCTGCAACAAAATTGCCTCAAAACCTCTCAAATATCAATCGCAGAAGTCAATTCAACCAGCAATCTTATCCGGCTCATATTGTGAACCCTAGGGGCGTAAAAAGGTATTTTCGCTCTTGAATATCTCTCTGTATCTTTTGAAAGATGGCTACTCTGAATGTTGTCAAAATCACTGATAGGCTGTGCCCTGAGTTCAAGAAACACCCTTACAAATCTCTAGAAGTTGATCCTTTAGGTGCCTTCTCTAGCATTCTGCATGGGGTTTTGCATGTAGAAGATGTTAGGGCATACATTCATGCGAATATTGAGGAATTTGGGGAATCCAAGCTGATGGATATCTATCACAAGAAGTTAATAGATGAATCATTTGAACTCAAACCTCAGTACAAGGCCATCCAGGACAAGCATTCTGGACATTGCATCCATTTCCCCTGTTTTGTAGAAGATGAATGGGTCCGGTATGTTCTGAGTAGAGTGCATGACAACTTCATGTGGTTGATGAGGCCATTTAAGATCACAAAAGATGCTATTAGGGCGGTAACCAGATTGCACTCATCCGATGGGTTACCTGCTCTCAAATCGGTCAAAAACCAAACTGTAAGTGAGGCTACCGGATCAAAATTTGACAAGAGAGCAATGACAATAGAAGATATTACTAATCTGGATATCAAGTTTGCCTCCATGATAATTGGCTACAAGATATATCACTCCAGTAGGGAAAATACTGTATCTAGAACTGTAATTTTTACTACTTATCAGATGCTAAGGGAGAATGCAGATAATGACCTTTGTGAGCTTCTTCTAAGCCAACTGTTGGAAAACTTGCAAAAGATCAAAAAGGACAAGAAGAACTCATTCGAATATGGTGGCCTGATATTATGTCTCTTCTTTTACTACATGAATGAGCTCCCTGGATCCAGTGGTTGGGTATGGCAAAATGACAAACCGGTTGCCATACAAATCAGAGATTACATGTATGGGCTTGGTGATGCCAAGGCTCAAAGTACAGCACTCTAGGGATACTTCAAGAACTTTCAAAGTATGATGCAGGCCAGAGAAAGAATCCCCCAATCATTGGTTGAGAAATACAAGGATACAGTGTGCTTTATGGTAGACACTGATCAATGCCTAATGGAGGCAGTGGAGCCAAGGATAGTCTGGATTATGCCAATGGGGTATGAGGTTGATGAGAAAATCCTAGAGCTGCATATCCAACACCTGCTGAGTCAGCCCAAGGACCCTGAGGCAGAAAGGTTTGGAACCTTTCAAGAGTTGAGTGTGAAAATTCATGTTGAGCTAAGACAACCGGAGATGAAAAGAAAAGTGAGAAGAGAAGTAGAGGAAGTTGCCAAAAGATTTGGCAGTTCTAAAGAAGCAGTCGATGCAAATAGAGAGAAACTAGAAAGAGCAGAGAAAGAGAAACAAGAAGCAAAAAAAGAAAGTGATCCGATGCAAGCCCCCTCTCGGACCAGATCCTCCAAAAGCTCTGCACCTGCCACCTCTAAGAGCCAAAAAGCCTCAAAACTGAAAGCCAAGACATCCGGTAAGGGAGAAAAGAGAACAAAAACCAAGGCCACAAGGTCCTTTACAAGTCAAAAAGATGATGAAGAGACAGAATTAGATGAGGAGGTTAAGAAAATGAAGAAGAAAGAAAAGATGAGAAAATTAGTCAAGAAGAAGAGGTCAAGGGAAGAGAAAAAAATCAAACAGAGAAAACCCCAGATGATAGTTCTAAGGCCACAGAAGGAAAGAAAACTCTGTCTCTGGCAAGAGACACTGCAGAAGCAGTTAAAGACTTCCTGACAAAAGAAATGATGGAATTAGATGAACCGGAGCTATTCCAAGGACCACTCAATTTTGACTCCCTCTCCCCGATTCAGACAATGAAGATAGCATCCTTTGCCCAAGCAAAGGCAAAAGAAAAACTTCTGAAGTCTCACATGGAAGACTGTGAGCTAATAGAGATTGCGTCCGATGTGTTGGAGAAGATCATGCCATCCTTCCAGAAGGATATTTCGGCCTCCTCATCTGGTAACTTGAAATCTCTTGTTAATTCTATTAGCACACATTTTGATTCTTTGGAGAAGTCAGCAGAAGAGAAAGTCTAGAAAGAGTTTTTGGGTAAGAGATTCTTCGAAGTACAGGGACTTATAGCAAATGATAGGAGAAATCTGGATATTGGGATAAAGAGCCTAGAAAATGCTCTTAAAGATGGCGGAGAAATATACAAATTTTGTCTATCTTGGTCCACAGTGATAGCAGACATTGCCAAGAAGGTGGAAGAACAAGAGGATAAATTGTTAAATTTATCTCAAAATTTTGATCCTATCACCTCAGCTATAATGAATCAAGAATGCTAGGCTATTGCCACTATGAATGAGATAAAGAGGCTTGAGAAGGAGAAGAAGAATAGAATAAGCAGAATGAGTGAACTAAGAGGGATAATTATCCCTAAGTTAGAAGCCATGCATGAGACTCTAACTGATGCTCAGACTACAGCCCAGACCAGTGATCCGGTAGATTTAAAAAGGGTAGAAGCTTTTGCATTTTTATTGAGTGGCCACATTTCAATTTTGGACAGGATGAAGCAGAGTTGGGCAATAGAAGTCATATAGTTGAAGACAACCTTTGCAGATATACTTAAGTATATGTAAGTATAACTTGTATATATACTTATGCAGATATGTAGAGGCTGATTTTTGGAAATTTTGGTGTGCGGATTCTACCCTTTTCCATTGATATCAAAGGGGGAGTCAAGAGTAGTGAAAAATGTGGAATCTAGCTAAGGGGAAGCTCTGGTAAAGTGTACATGAGATAGATTATCAGCCAAGGGGGAGTTTGTTATAACACTTAGTCATTTTTCACTAAGTGTTGCCATCAATGCCAAAGGAGGAGATTGTTGGCAAGAGACACTGTGTGGCTTCATGAGTATTGTCATTGATGGCAACAAAGTCCATCCCACACATCCGCAGGACATGGTATGTCTATACCGGAAGTCAGTTTGAAGAGTATTTTGGTCTGGTGAGCAAGAACAGAGCATGCAGCAAGGTCCGACAATCAGGTCCGGATCTCTCAGAGGAAGCATCTCAGCAAAGTGTGGACTTGGGGAAGTCAAGAGGAGTACCATGAATAATACATTCCAGAGATTGAGCCTCCGATGATAAAAGAGTGAAAAGATATGAGCACCTAAGTGTTGGGTTCCTATTTAGCAGAGTAGACTGAGGAAGAACTGACCGACAGAGCATCAGACCTTAATCCGGATGAGAAATTGATGGTGATCAAGTTTCTTGAGGGATCATTCATGGTTGGCCGACATAATTGATGACTCCTATAACTATCTTTTTGATACGCATCTCTTAGTAAGAATGGATTCAGCTGACAGACCAGAGTTTGGGAAAATCTTGAGTATTCCGGATGCTGACTAGAAAGATGTTGAAATCCTTTGTGCGGATATATATATACCAGATGGATTTCGATGTGAAAATATATATGGTGTGTTGCGAAGTGCGAAGAAAAGCAGAGAGCAGTGTGGAAGTAGTAATACAGGTCCGGTATGTGACAGAACAGCAACACTAAAGCAGAGGAAGAATGAAGTGCAGTAGATCAGTATATTGAGCCTAACCGGAACTGAACCATATGTGGATGCTTCTCATCAGTTCAAGTACCTAGTTTCTTTCTATAAACTATTATAGGCAATGAGCCTCTTGTGAGTAGTGTGCTCAGGCAGTGAGCCCTAATTGGCAAGTGCCATTTTGTACTTCTATTTTTTTAACAAAGAATACAGTCTTGGGTTAGTCACCCTGTGGTTTTTCCCTTAACAGGGTTTTCCACGTAAAAATCCTTGTGTTATGTGTGTTGATTTATTTCTGCTCTCATGTTCATGTATGCTTATATGTTTTGATACTGCACTAATTATTAAAGAAGAAAAGAAAGTCAAATAATTAAGATAACTGATTCACCCCCCCCCCCCCCTCAGTTATCAACAGTTAGTATGTATTCAAGCGATACAATAAAAGTGTTATGCTTAAGATGATTAAGTATGCACACTTTCATCACTAATATGTGGATCATTTCAGATTTTATTGGATAACTAAGAATGGATTGTAATTTTGAGAGCAGGAGGGCTGTTGAGGGTTTGATGTTTCTGTAAGGCAGAAACCTGACAAATCATGCCTAATTGAATGTTATGGCTTCTTTTTCATTATTGGTCTAGTTCAAACATGACTCTGTAGCCTAGGATTAGGCACTTGTCTTATGGTTGAAGATTGTCCTACCCATTTAAAATTGAAAATCATGATAGTCTTTTCCTAATTTATTTGTAAATTATTTTTGCCCTACCCTTATGCATGAAGTCCAATATTTTAAACCTTGATTATGCCTCATGAGAAACTTGTAACTGATGCAAATATCTTGAGGACTTGTGTATATTGTATTTCCTAGGTTAGTGGTGTTGTAAGAGACTGTCAATTTGAGTACATTCACAAGGATTACAACCAAGTTTATCATATGTTAACACCATTTGAACTTAATTGCCTAAATTTAGAGATCTTCATTGCTATGTATTTGATTCCTAAATTGTTTTGAGGTCTTTGGGAACACCCTCCTGAGCGTGGCAATACTCAAAGAGTAGAATGCTATGTTTAGCCTTGTTCGTTGGCCTTTCTTGTCCTCAGTCTAATGTTAGTTTTCCTTAGGATTAAGGGTTGCAAGAAAAAACACCAACAGATAGTTTCTTGACCAAAGAGTACATGCTTGTGCTATTCATCTTAGGAAGCCCCTTCCACCAATCCTTAACTAAACCTAGAAAAGATTTCCCTTGAAACCACACATTCTCAAGCTTGAAGGGACATTTGGGGTCTAAAGAATCCTCCATGGTTTGAAAGATGAGGGGGAAAAGGCCAGACTTAAAGCATGAGATAATTTGACATTTTATGGTGATGTTTAGCTCTAGCCACTTAGGGGACAATAAATACACATCCAATATCTTTGGTATGTTTCAAAAGCCTAAGCGATGATTTGTCCAAGTGTAGGCTCCATTTTTAGGAATGATATCTAGTAATGCATTTTTTTGTACAAAGGATATGAATTCATTTTAGGACCAAGTAGTCTGGCTTATGCCTCCTTTTTTAATCATTTGAACTCAATACAACATTGAAATCACCACATATCATTAGTAAGTCATTTCTTATGGAATTTGAGATTGAAGAGAAATCATGTCCCATTGTTGTCTTTTAAGAATAGGGCTAATGGAGTGTAGATATTAAAGAGGAAGAATTGTAACTTACTGTGGGGGGAACTTACTCCCCACTTTGACCTTAGGTCAGGGAAATTTAATGTGGATTGTGATATTGATTTGATCTCTTCAATTGTGACTTCCTTTGCTATCTTTCTACCATTCCTTGATTTGGGGACATAGTTTTTGAGTTTCCTATTGGGAAATTGTTTAAATGTTTCTAGCAACCGGTTTATTTACCTCCTCTCAACATGGTATAAGCTCATCCATCTCTATTTTTGACTTAACTGGTAAATTATCTACCATATTTTCTATGTTAGGGCTTCTAGGTTTGGTTGGAGCACCTTTCTCTTCCTCTCAGACCCTGATTTAGGGGGACTGCTTGTTTTGCATTAGGACAAGTGGGATTGGCCCCTTTTAGCAAACAATTTATGATGATTATGTAGTTGACATTTTCATCCATGTTTTGAATCTAGATTTCTATTTCTAGGGAGGCTTTTTCATGATCCTTTGGGCCTTTTTGACCTATTTCCTTATTTGTGGGGCATTTTTGGAACAACTTTTAGTGTAATGGCTCTTAGATTTGAACTGAGTACAAAACATTGAAATTGCCTCAAATTCTATCAGTTGTCTCCAAACCCTTACACTTGATTCTGTTGGCACTAATTTTGGTCTGGATCTGAGTGCAGATGTTGGAGGGTTTTTTCTTTTTGAGCCCTAAGTTTCCTTGTTCATCGCTGTGACTTTCTCTATTGGCGAAACTTCTTTTTGAGTGCTCAGATTATGGTTGAACCATCGCTTTGAACCACCACATTGAACCCTTTTGGTTCATGGTTCAACGGTTCAAGGCTTTGTGTTTTTGGTACTTGGCCGACAGTGATGAAGTATTGTTTTCGAGGTTTTGAACCCCACCAGCGAACCTCAATGTTGAACCTCGCCGTTGAACCGGTTCATCGGTTCAACGGGTTCATCGGGTTAGTCATACCGACGGGAGCAATGGAGGGTGGCCATCGGGTGAACCGTGTGTTTGGTCTCGCCGATGGTGTCATCGGCATAGTGTTTGTTATCAGCGAAGCAGTTTCATGTTGGGCCGACAATTGGTTGTCTGGCCAATGAGGGATATTCAAGATGGTCGTCGGCAGGACTTATACTATCGGCCAAAGATTTTCTTGTTGCTCCGAGGGATGGTGGTCTTGCCGAAGACCAAGGATGTGGTATACCATCGGGGTGACTTATGTGGTCGGCGTAGGTGTTTTGTGGCTTGCCGACAGTGGAGGGTCTGGCCGACGAAGGGGCAAAGTCTAGCTTGTTGGTCATCGGTGAGAGTTTGGTCTATCGGCAGAGGGATTTTTTGCTTGGTCGACGGTATTGGTCTGGCCGACAGGGGATTGCGGTGGCTTCATCGGTGTAACTGATGAGATCGGCGAAGGTTTGGAAGGTTTGCCCGATGGTGCATCTCTAGCCAATGGAGGGGATTGTAATGTAGCGATCGGCCAGACTATTGATGTCGGCAGGAAGATTTTCGACAGGGCCGATGGCTTAGGTCTGAGCGATGGGTTTTGGCGAAGGCTTATGCGTCGAGCGCGGCAAAAGGCGCTCGACATTTGTTATACATGCGGCTATGTTTTTAAAGTGCTAAGGTGGTCTCCGTGGCATGCATGTGGGATTATTTTCCTGCATATTTTGAACTTGCGATAAAACGTGTTTTGGCGAGAGGCTCCATTTTGAATGCTGCGACGGTTTCCAAGAGAAACGCGGGTGGTTGAGCCATCAATGGCGACTGTAGCAAGAGTATGGGCGATGGTACAAGCGATTAAATTGCCTGATTGTGAATGAAGACTTCCAGATGGCAGCACATGGCTCGAGGTCTCCCCTGTCTGTTGCAGTAATAACTTCTGAGTGCCATTCCTTTGTAGGATCTGTATTTGGTAGATTTTTTGTAAAAACCATGTAATTAATTGCGGTGGGTACACTTTCTGGCCGATATAGGCAGACTGTGTTACCATTTTTGTTGTTGTTGAAAGTTGAACATTTTGGCTCTGTAATGCAATACAGCTGATTTGGTTGCTCTGTGCAGCAAAACTTGTGAGTTTATGTATCTCCTGTTGTATGTTTTTGCATGAATCCGCTGATTTCATGGTTAATTTTATATGAGAAATGCTATGTTAGCATGTGTTTTGTTAATTCTGTCTCCAGTATTGCATGTATCTTTCTTCTGAGTCTGGATATTTGAGGAATGTTTGAGACTCTAGAACATAGAATTCCTGTGTTGAATGTTTGATCTCTTAACTTCTGCTCAAGGGGTAAATTAAATTGTTCTCAGATTGAACATTGGGAAGGGTATACTGCAGTAGGGATGCCATAAGTATAGATAGCTTAACACTTTGTATTGGGAGATATCTGTAAGGCAGGTATCACATGTATCCCCCTAAAATCCAGTTTTAGTTATTCATGCTGATCATTCACAGGTGTATGTCTACTGACTCCAAGCCCTGGATAGGCACCAATCTTGCTTTGTGTTAGTGTTGTATACCATGTCCAGCTTTGCATCCAAATTCAAAATCAAAATCAAACTCCAAAACAACCATTAGGACAGTAGAATTAGTTTTAGGATCCAAGTCCTCTGTCTACAACTGCAAATAGGCCCAAAGCTAGCCCCTTTGCTCTTATCTTACAGTTTTGGTCTACTTACAGGAGGACTTATCTGCTTTCTGTCAGCATCCTAGCCTTTGTATGCATATCCTTATGGATGTTGAGTAGGGAATACCCCCCTAGGTTTTGCAGAGCCTGAAGAAGAAGAGGAGATATAATATAGAGTCTATCTCCTACACTGTTGGCCCCTGGCCCAGAGATCCTGTTGATCATTGATGGCTACCTTGTAGGGATTCTGGGAGTAAGCATCCAGTCTGGGAAAAAACCAACAGATTCCAGCAAAATTAACTTTACCAGAGAAGTACGGATATCTTTTTTGATGTAAATTTGGGCACATACCCTAGAATCTCCTTTCATTGTTGAATCATCTGCACATTGGAAATGTTCTAGTGAATTGTTGATCTACTCCAGAATGATGGTCCCAATACTCCTCTGGTAGATTATATAATCTTATCCATACCAACACTTCTTTTATTTGGAAGTTAAATGGATTGAAATTAGGAGTCTATTTATTTAGGAAAGGCCACCTCCATCAAGTATCCATGAGCCCCCTTAGAAAAAAATGTCCTTGTATAATTTGTAATGGAATTCAACTAGAAAATTCCTTTTAGGAAAAAATTGTAGTGAGGGAGTCTCCCCAATTCTCTTCTATCCACTTCTCTATCTTTTCTCTAGTATCTGAAATGTCATTGAAGTTGTCTATTAGGGTTACCAAACTGAGGGTTAATTTTATGGGAGCAACAATGAAACAAATGCAATAACCAGAACTTCCACAAGATGAATGTGCACACAAAGCAAGAGCTAAAACTATCATAAAAATGTATATGAATGTACAATGAACTCTTTGTATATGTAGGATGAGGAGGAAGTGAGAAGGTGAGAGTCAAACACTGACTAACCTTCCATGATGTGTGACACATGTAGAACACTTGGGATAAATGTGAGAGCATGTGTCATATGTCTATGAGGTGAAACAACTTAACCACTAAGTGAACTTAAGCTAATGTGAATTGGTCTACTTGGCTAGGAACTAGATAGAAGTAAGCTAGATGAATAAAGACTCTTTTCACACTAACAGCCCCCCCCCCCACCCAAAGTGATACTTAGGGAGCAAATCACTAAAAAAATGAGTCCTGGCAACATGGATTGATGAGGTGCTCATGTACAAAATGAAAGTCTCTCATAAATAGAGTAAAGGAGAAAACCCTTTGGGAAAAACCCCTCTCCAAAAAAGAGATCTAAATACAAAGGAAAACTTCCTTCACTCCAAGTATATGTCGCAAATCAAGATAGAGAAACTCAATTGGGTTGCATGAAATGTGAATGGCACTTTGGTCATCACACCAAAGAATAGTAGGAAGATCTGGTGGTAGACCAAACTTTGTCAAAAGCTGTTGAAGCCATAGTGCCTCCTGTCTAGCAAAAACTACACCTTGATACCCAGCCCTAATGGATGATAATGCAATAGCGGTTTGCTTCTTACAAGACCAAGCAATTGGAGCTGAACCAAGGTAGAAAACAAACCTAGAGGTTGACTTTCGTGAATCAACATCACTTGCCCAATCTGAGTCGGTGAAGCCAACTAGTTGTGAAGCTCCTGGTGTGTACTAAATGCCAAAATGTGTGGTGCCCCGAATATACCTCAAAATGCGCTTGGCTACCTTCCAATGACTCTCGTGAGGGTCGTGTGAAAAATGAGAGACAAGCCCAACAACAAAGGTTATATTAGGACATGTATGTGTCAAATATAAAAGACTACCAACTAACTGTCTATACAAAGATGCATCAACACAAGGTGTTGTGCAAGTGGTAGTCAAAACAACACCAAACTAAAATGGTGTAGGAGTTGGCCTGCAATCAACCATGCTAAAATGATAAAGCATATCAATGGCATACTTCTACTGGCATATGGAGATCCCCTCAGTATACTGAAGAACCTGGAGACCAAGAAAATAGTACAGAAGCCCAAGATCTATCATGTCAAAATGTTCCATCAAAGAGTGTCGAATATCTTGAAGCATGGATGAGGAACTACTAGTCAGAAGCAAATCATCTACATACAAGACTAGAATCAAAAGTTTATCACCATGATTTTGAATATAGACAGTGTGATCAGAGTGGCAACGCGTGAAACCAAATGCAAGCAAGAAGCTGTCAATCTTCTCATACCAAGTTCGAGGGGCTTGTTTAAGACCATATAAAAGAACATCAAAGCTTGCATACAAGTGAAGAGTCCTACACAAATCCTGGAGGTTGCTCCATGTAGATCTCCTCGTGAAGATCACTGTGCAGGAAGGCACTTTTCACGTCCATCTAAAATACTTGCCATCTCTGAGATGCAATAATAGAAAGAATAAGTTGAACATAATCCACCTTGGCTATAAGGGCAAAGGTCTCAGAGTAATCAATACCCTCAACCTGTGAAAAACCCTTAGCAACAAGACGTGCCTTGTATCTTTCAATAGAACCATTAGCTGCATACTTTGTTCGGTACACCCACTTTCACTGAACCATCTTTCTTCCCTTAAGAAGAATACTCCTCTGCCATAGCTGAATCCCACTTTGGAACACTTGAAGCCTCTAAAAAATTCTATGGATCCAGAGATATGGCATGAATCAGAAGACTAGAGCCAGAAGTTTGTGAGCAAGTGTAGCGAGAAGTCATAGGATCACCAGCAAAAGATCTAGCCTCCTGAATAGTACTACGTGCCCATTTAGGCAAAACATGAGTGGGTGGAGGTGGAAGTGGTGGAGGAGGTGGTGGAGATGGTGGATTAGGACCAACATCTAGAGGATCCTCAAGTGCTAAGGTTTCCTCGTGAGATGAAGAGGGCAGAGTAGGTAGTGAGGAAGAAGAAGTGGATGGAGGATCCATATGTGGGAAAGACTCATCAAACTAGACATCTCTTCAAAAGAAGACATATAGGAGTAATAGGATCAAACAACCTATAGGATTTCACATCCTCACAATAGCCAACAAAGATGAATGGTTGACTCTTCTTATCCATTGCCTTACACAGACCACCCGGTACGAATGCCCAAGCTTCACTACCAAATACCCTGAAGAAGGAAACATTAGGCTTGATATTTGACCAAGCCTCCTTTAGAGTGATAATTTGAATTTCCTTGTAGGGAGAGCAATTTTGAATATAGTTGGCACAATTGATTGCTTTAGCCCAAAAAGCTGGGGCCATGGACTGAGACTGAAGCATACAATTTGCCATTTACTCGAGTGTTCTATTCTTTCGTTCGGTAACACCATTCTGTTAAGGAGTGTAGGAAACTGAATATTGATGACGAATACCATGCTCAGTACAATAGTCCTGAAAGGGCTGATTCACATACTCCCCCCATTCTTTGTGCATATTTGTCGAATAGAAGAACTTGATTGCTTCTCCACAAACACCCTGAAAGTGTTAAATACATCACTTTTGTACTTGAGAAAGCACACCCATGTGTGGTAAGAGAAGTCATCAATGAAAGTAAGTACATACCTGGCTCCAAAAAATGGAGTTGGAAATGACATGAGGTCACTATGAACCAACTTAAGTAAGGAAGTAGCACGATGAGCTTTACCCTTAGGAAAGGGTTCTTGATGATGTTTGCCAAGCACACAACCTCGAAAAACACCCTTTGTGAATGAATCCTTAGGGAGACTAAGTACTATCTCCTATGTACTCAACTACTGAAGATACATGTAATTGAGGTGTCCAAACCTCTCATGCCAAAGTTGACTTAAGGAGTTTGCATGGGCAATGTGTGATGAACCACTAGATGTCTCAAAATTGTGAAACTTGTACAATCTAGATCCATGATTTGCTCTACTTGAAGCAATGATCTTCTCTGGATGATGTAGGTCACAAACAACATCATGTGGAGAAAACTCAACAGTCTTCCCATCCCCAGTATGACATATCTGATAGACGAAGAGAAGATTGGCAGAAATCTCAGGAACAAAGAGGACATCCTCAATGCAGCCATTTGCTAGCTAAACTGAACCTGATCCCATAACTGGAATCTATGAAAAGTTTTCCACAGAAATATGAGAAGTGGTGCTATCAAAAAGAGACTCAAGAAGATCAACTGAATGAGTCATGTGATGTGAGGCTTCTGAGTCAACTATCCAATTTGATGTTGATGAATTCAAACTTGTAGCAGTAAGGGCATGACCTTTGCTAGGTTTAGGAGTATCAATGTTGTGTTTCTTCATGGCTTCTTCCAAAGCCTCAATCCTTCAATTACAAATCTTAATGTCATGATTCTGCATCCCACAAAAAATACATAACCCTTTGCTTTTCTTCTTGGAAGAATTTTTACTTGACTTAGAAGATGTTGTCTTTGATGTATCAGATGTGGTCTTCTGCTTAGATGATTTCTCATTGCTTGAAGATGATTATGCCTTTGATTGTTTTGAATGCTTATTACCTTTACCCTTAGATGCATGAACTGCCAATGCTTGACTTTTTGAAGAAGTGTTAGAATCCATGGAGAGTAACTTAGATTGTTCTCTTGTGAGTCGATCACAAAACTATTCAAAAGTAGGCATAGTAAATGGTGAACCAAGTGCATCCATTGTAGAGTAAATAGTAGAAGCGAAGCCCTGATAGGGGCCTTTTAACTTTGAAAAAACCAAGAAGACACATTCCTTATCTATTTTTATTTTACCACAACCATAAAGTCAAGAAAGCAAAGACTTGAACTTGACTAAGTAATCTTCAATTGAAGGAAAGGCATCAGGGGACAAAGTTGTTAATTTGACATCCAATTGAAGTATTATGAACTCATCAACTTTACCAAATAAATCACTAAATTTGTCCCACATTTTCTTGGGAGTTGTACAATTGCTTAGATGAAATTGTAAGTTATTAGATACATGGAGGCCAATGATTCCCATTGCCTCATCTAACTTATTACAATAGACAAATTGTTCATACTCCTTATTGAATTGCAGTTGTTGATCATTTAACATTTGCCATAACCCCTTAGATTGAAGAAGTTGTTGTACTTTTGTTTTCCATGTGTGAAAATTCTGTAGTGTTAACAGATCAATTTTAGGATCCATGTTGGAGAAACACAACGAGGCACATAAATCGTGCCTTACAAAGCCCCCCCAAGTTTGATTAGAAACTGTAAAATAAGCCCCATAGAATTTTGGTACATTATAACTGAGTGCGGTTTACAATGAAAATACCGAGGTTACAATAATATAACTTAGCATAAAAAGCTAACATTGGAAACTTATAAATAATTGTCTTTACTCCATAGCCATGATTTCAAAAATAAAGACAATAAAGAATTTGTTACAAATTTAGTGACTTGAAGTCACATCCACCACCATGACTTAAAAGGAACAATAACCAAGTGTAAATAAGATGAAATGATGTTTGTATAAACTACGACCAAATCCAACATTCAAGTTCGAATGCATTGGTGGTGAAGGCGAGTGAGGGAGCATCCATAGTTCAAATTGCAACTCCCAATAGCCATAAAACAAACTTCAGCGGTTGGGCTTAAGCAACACACACTAAGCTTTGACTTGCTTAGGTGGCTGGTGGGCCCTATCTCTTACTCTGTTTTGTTAATGTGTCAATAAGAGAAGGGACCCACCAACCACCTAAGCAAGTCAAAGCTTAGTGTGTGCTGTTTAAGCCCAAGAACTTCAACCATTGTTGGCGGTGAGTGGCATCCCACGTGCTCACAAGTGAGTTTGCATAAAGCAAACACAACACAGAACGAACCAATATTTGCAACAAGAACCAGGCAACGTCACCTTTTGAAGAAAATGACTCAGGCAAATTGTTAATCTTGACCCAAAGCCACCAGAGATAGCTAGAAACGACAAGCAACAAAAATATAGAGTCGACTTGCATAGAGAAGCGTAAGTAAAACAACGAGCACTTCAACAATGAAGCAACAACAAAGATACAAGAAAATGAGCAGTCGTGGCCTGTGAGCAGGAATCTTTAGCCTCGAATTGAGCCTTAAGATGATGATGCTTGCAAATGTTGAGATGGAGACTTCAACGGATTGCCTGCAAACAAATGCGCCCCAAAAATGGGACCTTTGACCTTAAATGGCGGTTGTTGTTGAACAGGGACCTCAACTTCGACTAGAGATTTGGCGATGACATTGTGATGGCGGCATGGATTTTAAAGACCTCAACCTGAGATCCTTGGCCGTGTGAGACTCCCGAGTGGTGGGTGATGGATTTTGAAGTGTTGTTTGAAATATTTAACAATACAAAGGATAGCCAACCAAAACAACCACAATCTCTTACAACTCCTCAATGACCATGGTCAAGCAGGGGGAAATCGTCCTATGAAATAACCACGACCAAACAGGAAAAACTAATCAGATCCAAAAACAAGCACCCAAATCTTCAAGAAAAATGTAGTGGTTGCTCCAGATAAGGAAAACCCTAGATGGCAGTGGCGAGAACACCAAAGATATTTTCCAAATGCACGGGCCAAAACACTAGATTGACCAAAAAATGACCACACGGAAAAGGATTTCACCTAAAAAATGATCAAACCGACCAGATCTTGTGCAAAATGATGATTTTGCAAAAAACAATTGACCTTTTCAACCAATGAACTAATAAAGCGACACACCTATGATAGGGTTGTGTGAGGGATAAACTAAAATTGGGAAGGGAATTGTGATTCTAGGATTTGATACCATATAGGAGCAGCAATGAAATGAATGCAATAACCAAAACTTCCACAAGATAAATGTGCACACAAAGTAAGAGCTAAAACTATCATAAAAATGTATATGAATGTATAATGAACTCCTTGTATATGTAGGACAAGGAGAAAGTGAGAAGGTGATAGTCAAATACTAACTGACCCTCCATGATGTGTGACACATGTAGAACACTTGGGACAAGTGTGAGAACATGTGTCATATGTCTATGAGGTGAAACAACTAAATCACTAAGTGAACTTAAGCTAGTGTGAATTGGTCTACTTGGCTAGGAACTAGATAGAAGTAAACTAGATGAATAAAGACTCTTTTCACACTAACAAATTTTTGTTTCCCAAGCATGAATTGTTGAATTGAAATTTTGATTTTTGGTGTGACACTCTCTTTGTTTTCCTATTCATCTTGTGTTTCTTCCTCTTAGGATCAACTTTTATTCTTGTGCAGTTGGGATTCAATGATGTTTTTGGGATTCTATGGGTTCTTGCTAGTCTTTTCTTCATTAATTTTGAATTTTGTTCCAACCCTAAGTTGCTTCTTTTTCAAAATCTGTGTGTTCAAAAGATTCATGATATTATAGAAATTCATCTCTGCCAAAAATTACATCGAAAATCTCCGGATAACTTCTTCTAGATTTGCTTTGTCCTCTCCTATTAGAGTAATCAAATATTCTCACGAGTCTAGGTTCATGAACTAGTTCACTAGGATATAATGATTTCCATTTATATTTTATTTATTCACTCTATTTAAGAACACTTAGTTTTTTGTGTCAATTGGTCATGTGCCTTAATTTATGCACCTAGATGACACTTGTTTAGTCTAGGTTGAGTTACACTCCATCTATCATTCTAATTAGAGTGAGTTCATTCCCCTCTTGATTGGGAATGATTAGGAGTTTAATTCTTACCTCTTAGACATGTCACTTCCATGAATCATGCATCCAAGTGGTCTATACATTTGTATGCCACTCTTAATAATTAAGCTCCATTATATTGAATACAAATCATTGTTCTTTATTTGGATTTGTGATGAGCTCATAGATATTAGATCTTAGGTAGAATTGTTGGTTATGGTAAATTATAACATGGTGTTAGAGCCACGATGTCACAAAGTTAGTCCATTTCTAGGTAATAAGAGCAAAAAGGTATAAGTTTTAGGCATATTTGGTGAATGTTGGTGCTATTTTGATCTCACTATTGCATCTAGAACAACTAAATTAGCTAGGATCCACTTTTTATTTTGTCCAAATTTGGCAACTTGAAGTTGGGTAACTCGAGGGAGGGTTTGTTTTATTTGTTTTAGGAATCTTCTACAGGAAGTGAGTTGTTAAAAATGGACCATGTCATTACGTTTGAAATGGCCAAAGACATATTGATCAATATAAAATTTGTCAATTTGGTGAAATTTATAGAAAAGGCAATTTTTTTAAACCTAGGTCGCATGGATTGCGTTCATGATTGATGCACACAGGTACTATGAAATGTTTGCATAGTATTTTTTATTTTATTTTATAACTAAAAAAATATAGTGCAAAAAAGTGCTTTATAAAAAGTTTCAAACAATTTTTTAAAACTTGAGGTGGGGTTGAGTATAGTCTCATACCCCACTACAGGGCACCGATAAGGCCTACAACCCTATCCACTGCTCTATCATGGTAGGGTCTACAAGACCTTTTCGAGGGTTTTTGACCTTATCGGCCTCCATAAATAGGTGATAATGCATCTGATGCCCTTCACCACCCTCAACCAAATTTTGCCAACCATCCAAGTGGATCTCCTCTCTTTACCATTGCTCCACTGCATCACCACCTTAGCGGTGCCAATTATGAACACATCTTTGTTTGTCCTCCACTCAACCTCCACCTGATAGCATGCCATGTCAATGTCACCTCATCCCAACCCAAGCACCACTCATTTAATGGCACCAATAGTGATGCAGAGCCAATCACTCTAACATGCATTCCCCTTTGTATGTCTACACTTTACTCGCCTATCGGCAAGACCATTCTCATCGGCCACCTTACAAACGATCACTTCTATCTTACTACTCTCCCTGATGTATGTCTTCAACATTTGTATCTGCCGAGAGATACATTCTTCAATGTACATTCAGGATATACATTTGCGATATACAATCGCAATATACATTCAGTGTGAACTTCCTCATCGATGAGCGCTTTGCATGTGCTCCCGATACACCGATAGAAAACAACTTGTATATACTTTAGTTGACCTGTGATTGTCGGTTTCCTTCACCGCTACTGCCGGTCGCCTCTTGCATCTGACACAATGTATCTGCACAATGTATATGCTCAATATACATTCGAAACGTACAACCCGAATATGCATTCAGAATATGCATTCGATGAAGTTGACCGTTGACTTTCCTTGTATCTAACTCAATGTACATTTACAATGTACATTCGCAACATGCAATTCAAATATGCAGTCAATGGGTCTGACCAAATCGTTGACTTCGTTTATATGCCGATACTCTTGTACATTCGTAATGTATGTTCACTACATACAATCTTGACATACAATACTCCAATGATTCTCGATATGCTTTGCGACATACACACTCAACAGACTCTTGCGATACACACACAGAATGTATATCTGACATACATTTGCGATATACACATGAAATGTATATCCAATGAAACAACACAAATCCTCACCGATCTAAACCTTTGCAAACCCTGTATCTTCTCATATCCGTTTCTTTGTCGATCTTACAGACCTTTCACCCTATCAACCTAGCACATGATGGCACTAGGATCTATTTGCACCAGGTACGTGATCCTGCAAGCATGAAATTGAACAAAATAGAAAAAACACAAAACAAACTGTACAGTCGTTCCACCAATTTCGAAGAAATCTAACCGGTGGAATGGATTAATGATCCATCTTGGCCACAAAACAACAAATCGATTGCATAGAGGGAACCTATAGAAATTGAATGACAGAAAGATGCTCAACACAGAACTTTATTATGCCTTTCAGAAAATGTACAAACACATATGACCTGTTTATAATTGCAAATCACTCTGATCAGATTTGAACTCAACTACAACCGATTACAACTGATTACATTCGATGATCTTGGGGTATTTATCTACTTGCCCTGGGTAGTACTGAATTGACTCCAAGCGGCTGGGAGATCTAACAACCTCCAACTACCTAACAACCCTCGTGATTACAGATCGACAAATGTCCTTGGGACTTACAACATAAACCTAGATACAAACTAAAATGACATGCATTGGTCAAATAGACCTTATTACATGAATAGTTTTATAGGACATTATTGGAAATAACAAAATGAACATTAAACAATTAAATGCCTTATGGAGGCCACTGTGGATTGGGTGCTCCTGCACCATACACCCCACCGCGAAAAGAACTCATGCCACATGAGTTAGGTCTTTGTCTTGCTCCACCTTTACCTTCTACTGTCTCATGTCTTCCCCATGATCTCTGGATTGCAACCTGCTTCCGTGGAATCAAAAACTCATGCCTAGCATTGTAGGCTCTACTCACACCATTCTTTCTTACTGTCAGCTCTGCCTGAACACCAGCATTATAAACCTTGGGTAATGCTTCTTGTACTGCTACTATGGCAGAATATGTTTGCCTTTCAACTCTTGTTGGTTCTAGAGGACAAACAATTGTCCCTACTATGATAACATCCTTGTATTTCCAATCAACTTGTGGCTGCTTGTAACCCTGCTCTTTGACCTTCTGCTGAGCCTGCTGATCTCCATCACCCAAAATTGAAATTGCCTTCAAGCTTTCATTCTTAGTAACCCCACTCTTGGTGGTATCCTCAACTGTCCTTGTCCGTTCTGCAGCGGTCTGCACAAACTCTTTCTTTCCCACCAAAATGACCTTGGCTACCTTCTTTGCTTCAGCATCCTCTTGCAATGGTGTCATCACAAAAGTTCTCCCATCCTTCTTGAAGGTGTAGGTGTTAGCATATCCATCATACAATGCTCTCCTATCAAATTGCCATGGCCTACCTAAAAGTAGGTGACAACATTCCATGGGCAATATGTCACACAAAACCCTATCCTAATATTCTCCAATATGAAAATCAACATATGCCTGTTCATATACCAAAAGTGATTGGCTATCACTTACCCAAGATGCTTTGTAAGGGGTTTGATGAGGAATCCTTTCCAGTTTCAACTTATCCACCATTTCTTGAGATACCATATTATCTGTTGAACTAGAATCTATTACTACCTTGCATTTTTTACCTTTGCTTTTGCAATTGGTCCTGAAAAGAGGTCTCCTTTGTATCATGTCCTGGGATGTCTTCAAGAGTGTTCTCCTTAGCATCAATGCTTCTCCATCTAGAACTGGGGTTGCACTCCCCATTGGAAGCTTAACACTTTCACCTACCTCATCTTCTTGCACATATTGAACCCTCTTGTCATTCCTCCTATCACCTCCTGATGATGAACCTTGCCTTTCTGGACATTTGAATGTTGTATGACCAATTTCATTACAATGATAACATCTTCCAGTGAAAACATTAGAACATCTACCACCTCTAAATCTGCCTCTTGTGCCTTTCCATCAACCTTTGAATTCAGACTACTCTTGTCCTTTACCAGTCTCTTCTTGATTCTTATTGGTTTGTCTTGGTGTAGGGGCTGATCCTCTTCCCCTTCTATTGCTGCCTCTTCCTCTCATGGACTTATCTTGTCTCCTTTTCATCTTCTCCTCAATCCTGATTGCCATTTAATAACAGTCTTCTACACTCCTAAGATTAGCCAAGACTAATTCATCCTGTATGTTCAATCTCAAACCAGCCAAGTATCTAGCAACCTTTTCAACCTCATTCTCATGATGACCAGACCTCATACTCAATTTATAAAATTCCTCAGTATATGCCTTCACATCCATTTCCTTTTGTCTTAAGAACTAGAGTTTTTTAAACATTTGAACTTCATAATCCTTGGGTAAAAATTTACCTTTGATCCTTGCTACCATCTTATCCCATGAAGTAATCTTTGTCTTACCTTGCTTTCTCCTTTCAGATTGTATGTAATCCCACCATACTAAGGCATGACCTCCCAATTTGGTCTTTGCAATCTTTACTTTCTGCTCCTCAGGAACTTCCTCACATTCAAAATGTTTATCTAATGCATCAATCCAATCAAGTAACTCTTCCTCATTTAAACTTCCATTATACTTTGGAACATCAATCTTTACCTTAGGTTTGTCATTCTTGACTGCCATTAACAGTTTTGCAAATCTCTGATCTTCAGGATTCAGATCTTCATCTACATCTTTAGGTTCTTCACCATCCTCTTCTTTTTCTGATTCACTTTCTTCCACTTCCCTTCTTTTATTTGTCTCCAAGGCTGCAAGCCTAGCTTGAAGGGCTTATGCAAGTTCTTTCATTTCCCTCATCTCTTTAGCATGTTTTTCTTTCAACTCCTGCAACTCTCTAGCAGTTCCCGCACCTTTCGGAGGCATCTTGCTAACCTCTCAATCCTCTACTTCTACCTTCTCAATGACAGAATCAAACACACAACTGCCCGGACCTTTTTTTGAGCTCTAATACCACTATGATGCAGAGCACTCTAACATGCATTCCCCTTTGTATGTCTACACTTTACTCGCCTATCGGCAAGACCATTCTCATCGGCCACCTTACAAACGATCACTTCGATCTTACTACTCTCCTCGATGTATGTCTTTAACATTTGTATCTGCCGAGAGATACATTCTTCAATGTACATTCAGGATATACATTTGCGATATACAATCGCAATATACATTCGGTGTGACCTTCCTCGTCGGTGAGCACTTTGCATGTGCTCTTGATACACCGATAGAAAACAACTCGTATATACTTTAGTTGACCAGTGATCGTCGGTTTCCTTCACTGTTGTTGCCGGTCACCTCTTGCATCCGACACAATGTATATGCTCAATATACATTCGAAACGTACAACCTGAATATGCATTCAGAACATGCATTCAGAATATGCATTTGATGAAGCCGACCATTGACTTTCCTTGTATTTAACTCGAAGTACATTCGCAACATGCAATTCAAATATGCATTCGGTGGGTTTGACCGAATTGTTGACTTCGTTTGTATGCCGATACTCTTGTACATTCACAATGTATGTTCACTACATACAATCTTGACATACAATACTCCAATGATTCCCAATATGCTTTGCGACATACACACTCAACAGACTCTTGCGATATACACACAAAATGTATATCCGACATACATTTGTGATATACACATGAAATGTATATCCAATGAAACAACACAAATCCTCACCGATCTGAACCTCTGCAAACCCTGTATCTTCTCAGATCCGTTTCTTCGTCGATCTTACAGACCTTTTACCCTGTCAACCTAGCACATGATGGCGCTAGGATCTATCTGCACCCGGTACACGATCCTGCAAACATGAAATCGAACAAAATAGAAAAAAACACAAAATGAACTGTATAACCATTCCACCGATTTTGAAGAAATCTAACCGATGGAATGGATTAATGATCCATCTCGGCCACAAAATAGCAAATCGATTGCATAAAGGGAACCTACAGAAATTGAATGATAGAAAGATGCTCAACATAGAACTTTATTATGCCTTTCAGAAAATGTACAAACACAAATGCCCTGTTTACAATTGCAAATCACTCTGATCAAATCTGAACTCAACTACAACCGATTACAACTAATTACATTCGATGATCTTGGGGTATTTATTTACTTGCCCTGGGTAGTACTGAATTGACTCCAAGCGGCTGGGAGATCTAACAACCTCCAGCTGCCTAACAACCCTCGTGATTACAGATCGACAAGTGTCCTTGGGACTTACAACATAAACCTAGATACAAACTAAAATGACATGCATTGGTCAAATAGACCTTATTACATGAATGGTTTTATAGGACCTTATTGGAAACAAAAAAATGAACATTAAACAGTTAAATGCCTTATGGAGGCCATTGTGGATTGGGTGCTCCTGCACCAAATAGTGTCACCACCGACCTACCGCCCACCAGCTATTGGGGCACCACTAGGGGTAGGGACCCCATCACCAATAACATTTTTAGATTTAAAGGACAACTTTGGAAGACCATACCTTCATCATACAAATGTAGGTATATTTGTTGTCTATGTTGTCGTTTGATCACACTTTCAGCTTTTTGGTTCCCATTGGACATTGTAAAAGTAAAAAATTAGCCACAACTTTGTAATCACACTAATCTATAAAGTGTCAAATATTGTAACTTGCCAAGGGAGAGTAAATTGAGCTATTTGGTGGGGGGTTAATGTAAATGTAGTCAATTTATAAAGTGCCATGGTGGGGCACCACCATGGTGAAATTGGCAGAAAAGACAATTTTTTAAAACCCAGGTCGTGTGGATTGTGTGCAAGATTGATGCACACATGTACTATGAAATGATTGCATAGTATTTTTATTTTATTTTATAAATAAATAAATAAATTATAGTGCATGGAAGTGCTTTATAAAAAGTTTTTTTTTAAAAACTTGAGGTGGGGTATAGTCTCATACCCCACTACAAGGTAACAATAAGGCCTGCAACCCTATCCACCACCCTATCATGGTAGGGTCTACATAACCTTTTAAGGGGTTATCGACATTGTCGCCCCCCATAAATAGGTGATAATACATCTGATGCCCTTCACCACCCTCAACTAATTTTTTCTAACCATCCAAGTGACACTCCTCTATTTGCCACTTCTCCACTACATCACCACCCTAGTGGTGCCAACTATGACCACATCTCTGTCTGGCCTCCACTCGGCCTCCACCTGATAGCATGCATTGTCAATGTTGCCTGATCCCAACCCAAGCACCACTCATTTAATGGCACCACTAAGTCACCACTGACCTACCATCCACCAACAATCGAGGCACCACTATGGGCAAGGATCCCTTCACCAATGATATTTTTAGATTTAAAGGACAACTTTGGAAGACCATATCTTCATCATACAAATGTAGCTAGATTTGTTGTCTATATTTTCATTTGATCATACTTTCAACATTTTGGTTCCCATTAGACATTTTAAAAGTAAAAAATCAGCTACAACTTTGTAATCTCACTAATTTAGATAAAGTGTCAAACATTGTAACTTGTTAAGGGTGTGTAAATTGAGCTATTTGGTGGGGGGGTTAATGTAAATGCAATCGATTTATAAAGTGCCATTACACATGTACTTGTCTTGGGTGCTTACACATGGGCATTTTGTAATCACGAACTAAAATAAAGTTTCATCCTAGGGGGCTTAATCTGTGGGCTTCTAGTGGTTCTACACAATAGTACACATTATGAGATGAACAATGTAGTCATATGACATGCACTATGATTCTACCTCCATCTTGATGATAGCTCCCACTGAGTTGCATCAAATATTGTAGATCCTTTTGTTCTCTCTATACCACATATTGATTATGACTTGACACATCTTAACTCGCATTGGTTGACATCTCAAATCAAGAGCCATTCATATATGGCAAATGTTCCTAAATCTTGCACCTGATTCACATTAATTCACATCTCAAATCGAGAGCCATTCATTATGTCAATATTCCTAAATCCTACATGGTACTTGATCCCATGGATCAATTTTAGTCACAGTTCAACATCGACATCAAGGTACATGAGCAATTGTTAGATTCATTCTTTCATGTTCCTAAATCATAAGCAACTTTGTCCTATGGGTTTTCTCCTTCTTCTTTTGAGGTGGAACACATTGTAAATGGGTACCTGATCATGCCTAGTTGTGAGGACCCACTATGAGGATCTTATCTCTCCCTAAGTTGTACTTAAGGGGGTGTTAGAATAATAAAATATTCTATGTAGTCTAGGTTCATGCTAGTTCACAAGGCTAGAATAATTTCCATTTATATTTATTAATTCATTTTATTTCAACACACTTAGTTGTGTCAATCAATCACGAGCCTTGATTTATGCACCCGATTGGCACTTATCTAGTATAGGTTGAATCACACTCCATCTATCATGCTAGTTATAGTCAGTTGACTCCCCTCTTGGTTGGGAGTGATTAGGAGTTAAACTCTTATCTCTTGGACATGTCACTTCCATGAATCATCAATCCAATTTGTTATTTTTTGCAATTAAACTCCATTATATTGAATACAAAATATTTTTATTCTTCATCTAGATTTGTGATTAGCTCATATATATTAGGAGTTAAATTCTTATCTCTTGGACATGTCACTTCCATGAATCGTGAATCGAAGTGGTCTATTTATTTGTATATTATTCTTTGTAGTTAAGCTCCATTAGATTGAATATAAAATATCTTTATTCTTCATTTAGATTTGGATTAGCTCTTAGACATTAGGCCTTAGGTAGATTTGTTGTTTATGTCAAATTCTAACATCTCCCGCTTTCATTCTAATCTTGAAAGTCTTGTATTTTCCTGTGATCAATTGCTTTGCCAGGGCTTTGACCCCTTTGTCTATATGTTTCCTATCGATGATTGGCGTGTCGATTATCTTGACTTTTGCATTCTTGTGGAACTCACCAAGAATGATTTTCTAGATCAACATTAAATTTGTTGGGCCTTAATTTGATTCCTCCCGCATGTCCTCTATTACTTCTTTTCGTGCATTCCAAACTACTTTTATTCATTTGTTCGACTTCTCACCATTTAAAAAAAAATCATGTCATGGGCATCTTGGGGGACTTGTCTTTAGGGGTTTTAAATAATAGAACTTCTTCAAGCTTCTAGTCAAGTCCCACAAAAAATGAGAAAGCTGCAAGATTGGATGCCTTGGAAAGTGTGTAAAGAGTGTACTAGGAAAAAGGGTGTGTGTGACTAGGAAAAGTATAGTAATGTAGTTTCAGTAAGTGACAATAGTTGCCTACTATGATGCTTGTGTGTTGCTAAGTATCTTGTGTGTTGTTGCATTTATGTCATATTCTTTTTTAATAACTACCTCCCTTTAATAATAATAAAATGAACATTTGGATGTGGGAGTAGATGAATATGCGAAGGAAGTGGAAAAAGTAAGCATCAAAAGTTGAAAAATCATATTTTGACCATTGTAGATGTTACCATGTATGGTCATGCCCAGAGGAGACTACTATGGGTGTGAAGGCATCCAAAGTAATTGAATGTCTGTGATTGAGGCGGAAAATAAGTGTGAGTTGGAACAATCTAAATATATTAATGGTTTGTAGGACCATAGACAATTTGGATGCCAAGCGGTCAAATTGGGTGGTTGTACTATTTATCAAAGTGCAGGGCTAAAAGTGGATGCTAGACAAGAGGAAAAAATGTCAAGTAGGCATTTTTCGTTGCTATTTTTCCTTTTGTCTACAATAGGAACAAATAACAATGAATCACTTCTTACATTGATGAATAGCCAAAATCATCCTCGATAAATAATATCCATCCCTTGTGGAACTCAAAACGAAATACTTGTGAATTTGAGTCTACACTAGAAGACCAAACTAGAGCCTTCAATAAGGAGCTCACCTTTTAAAGACTTAGTAATGTACTAGCAGGTGTAAGGCATCAAAGGTGCATATAGGCACCATATTGTGAGATTAGGATTTAGAACTAAATGCTTGTGAATTCAAAATCCACATCAAACGACCAAACATGGCTTTTGGTAAGGAACTCACTTTTTAAGGACTTTGTATTGTACCAATGAGAATAAGGCATGCAAAATACATATAGATACTAGATTGCAAGATTAAAACTTATAATCAAATACCTATGAATTTGAATCCACACCAAAAGAACAAACTGGGGTCTTAATAACTAACTCACTTTTTAAGGACTTTGTACCATATCAACAAGGGTAAGATATGTAAGGTGCATATAGACACCAAACTACGAGATTAGAATTCAAAATCAAATACTTGTAAATTTGAATCCACACTCAGTGTCCAAATTAAAGCCTTCACTAAAGAACACATTTTTCAAAGATTTTGTATTATACCAATGAGTAAGACATAAAAAATGCACATAAGCACGAGAATTAGAAGGCTGGGCTTAAACAACACACACTAAGCTTTGACTTGCTTAGGTGGCTGGTGGGCCCCTTCTCTTATTGACACATTAATAAAACAGAGTAAGAGAAAGGGCCCACCATCCACCTAAACAAATCAAAACTTAGTGTGTGATGTTTAAGCCCAGCCCAATTAAGAAATGAAAACTAAATACATGTAAATTTAAAACCCCATTAAAAAACCAAACTAAAACTTCAATTAAAAACTCTTTTTTTAAAGAGCTTTGTATCATAGCAATAGAAATAGAAATAAGACATGTAAGGGGCATATTCTGCAAAATTAAACATAGAAACAAAATACAAAAAATTCACCCTCCCTTAACCACCTTTGAGTTTCTCCTGCTCTTAGACAACCCTATAAACTTGCTGGCCAAGTAAACGTTTAAACTGAATTTTCAGATTAATTTAACCCCCAAAAGTTAAAAAAGTAGAACACCTACCAATTCGTCTCTGGGCATATCTTTTGTACACTCTACTCGTTATTCAGCGCCTCTGGTTTTTTAACAACGAAGAGAAAAACTTTCGTAATCACAGAGAAAACACCATGTTTCTAACCAGGTGAGTTCTCATTATCCCCAGTGTTTAGACTGCCTTGTATTCACATTGCAGCCGATCTATTATTAACTTGTTATCTGTTCATTAATTATTGCGGGGGTTTCAGGAGCGAGTATGACAGAGGAGTCAACACTTTTTCGCCGGAAGGCCGGCTCTTTCAGGTCGAATACGCCATGGAAGCCATTAAGGTATCTCTCTTTCCTTCCCTAACCTAATATTTTCTTTAATCTATTTCTTGGTCGCATTTTAAGTAAGGGGTGCAAACTGAATTATATTTGTGATTTGCAGCTGGGTTCCACTGCAGTGGGTTTAAAGACAACTCATGGTGTAATACTTGCAGTAGAGAAGCGCATCACCTCTCCATTACTGGTTCGATTCCTTTGTTCAATATTCCTTTTTTCTTTTCTCCCTTTTAATGCGTATAATGAATATGCTGTAAACTTTCTTTGAAATAAGCCATGTCTGAGATTGTTTTTCTGGCGGTATCAAATTTACTGCCCTGATCCTACGATGGACCAAAACCCTAAAAATCGCAACTTTAAATTACATTTGAAATTTTTGAAGTTCCAATCAAGAATTTTGTTTATAAGTAATTTTATTAACGTTGACCCGGATTCAAACCCTACCGAGATTGCTCCACTGCTGATTACCCCTTTTGGTCATTAAGTGGGGGCAGGTCTCATCATGATGGAGTCGGGTAGAAGTCCTGTGTGAAGAATGAAGAATGTTTACGAAATAGAAACCATAACTACAATGGCTCTTATAGCCCAAAACAATTCTCGCAGGCAGTGTTTTGTATTTGCCCAACAACATTGTTATTAGAATTTTGAGGTTGTTTACAGAATAGAAACCATATCTACAGGGGCTCTAGCGGCCCAAAACAATTCTTGCAGGAAATGTTTCGCATTTGCCCAACAACATTGTTATTAGAATTTTGAGGTTTTGTGTTCCATGTTTTCGAGAGTAATCTGGAATAATCTGTGAGTCCATTTATATTAACCCTGGAACAGCTTCATTGTCACAATTGCACTTTTCAAAGTTTCTTCTACTTGAAGAACAAGATCCATGCATCCATCGACATATCCACTGCCTGGACTGCCATCTCCTCTTAATAATTTCACTTTTAGGTTGATATCATCTTAAGTATGCATTGAAGAAAGATGGGTTGTTGCATTGTGATACTCAATTATATTCATTACTTATATATCAAAATGTGTATGCCTAACTTCTTCTGAATTTCACGGAGAGAAAGTCCAGCTATATCTACTCCCAGATCTTCAGTCTTTCTTAGTTCATTTGTGAAACTAGATAAAATGTTCTTCTGTTCTTCTGACAGTGGAGTAGAGACCCATCTAAATAGTAAATATTAAATGACATGAGAGGGAGGCGGAGAGGGACAAACAGGCAGATTCAATTGCTCAATAGCAAGATTGTCTTCTTTGTTTGTGGTAGTTCTCTACTGTCCATTAAGACAAATAAATGTTACTGGTGTGTGTAACTCGCTATGGAAATTCAAAGATAAATTATGAGAATCCCTCCAAATTCAGTCCAGTGAGAGACTGATCTTTTTGAACGAGGTCCTAGTTAACACTGAGCTATCAACTTGCATATTTTTCATGTCTATAATGAATTTAAAGTTGCTTGAATTCTGTCTTATATGAACACAGCATGGATTTGGAAACCACATGGGTGATTGAACTTTTGTTTTGATGGAGATTCTTATTCTTGCCATGTCATGTATATTGTTACGAGGAGAATGCCATTTAGATTTCATAAGTTTCCACCACCTTCATGTTCTTATTTTTTTCTGAATAAAACTTGTTAACTGACAGGCATTATGAGTAGTAGTTTTCTGCAGTTCATATTCATGATTTGTAAAGAATTTTGATTAAAACTGTGTTAGAGTTTTTTCACATCAACGTTTTGGATCACACTCTATGATCCATCATTATGATGAGACAGGCAAAAAATTGTAAAGATTGCAGATTCTGAACACCACTAAATAAAGTTCAGAATGCAAAGACAAGTTTGTTACCTCAGGATGAGCGTGGAAAGGAGTAAGGCATAAGCTAATGAATGTTAAATAAATGATAATAATGAAGAACAAAAGCAAAGTAGTGGAAATATTAAATTAAAATCAAAATGGTGATGAGAGGCAAGGGAAGAGAAGCTAAAGAACTAAAGATAATTGATGAAAGGAAAATATGAGCTAGTACGAAATATGGTAATAGAAAGGATACAACAGGCAAAAAGAGGAGGTTCGGTAATTAGTTATAAAATACAAGAAGTACAAATGCGGTTAAGATTAAAAAGAATCAAGAAATTACAGGGTTTTAAAATAAAAGGACAAGCAGAGCATAACAAGAATTAAAAGAATAATGAACAGAGAAATATAAAGTTAGAAAAACAAGAAGGTAACTACATGTTGATAAAGAACAATGATAAAGTGGAAGAAACTTAGAAATATTAAATTATAATCGTAAGAGGGATGAGTGGCAAGTGAAAGATGATATAGTAATTAGAGAATCGATGAATGGAAAATTAAAGCGAACATGGAACTGACAGCTATACCATATACTCATAATATATGCACTATTGAATCACTGGAATGTGGAAGTAAAATAAGCAATCTATGTTCAATGTAGTAAGAATTTGAAGGAGGTGAAAATTGACAGTGCACAGGTTACTAATTCCATCTCAACCTAAATTTGATGTCCTCTTCTGAAGAGTTACTTCTACAGATTGAATGGGTAACTCCCTGCAGGCATGTGTGCTTGGTTTTCTAACCTATGCAAATATGGGTATGAGGGATGCAGCATATGTAATGAATACGGGTTTATACTGTCTGAAATACTTCTTTCTCAAGTTTCCGACTTTTGAAATTCATTGTTTTACATGACATGTATCATTGATAGGTGCATATTCAATTTGTTGAAGCTTCAACTTGTATTTCTCTGCTTATACACTTCTGTTTCATAACTTAGTTGTTTCAATTTTTTGTTGAAAAATCACTTATTCTGATGCTGAAGACATTAATATTTGTTAATAAAATACTCAAAATGATTTTTAGGGATTTTCATTTATTCCTTTAATTCTGTGATCTTATTATTATAATATTTGGCAGTAATAATCATGTAAATTGCCACAGAGATTTTTCCTAGGAAGAGATTTTCGTTTGCTAACTAAAATTTATTCTGCATTTCAGGAGCCAAGCAGCGTGGAGAAAATCATGGAGATTGATGAACATATTGGATGTGCGATGAGTGGATTGATAGCTGATGCTCGCACACTTGTCGAACATGCACGAGTTGAAACTCAGGTCCAGTCCAGTTGTTGATTGAGAGATACATATTTAAGTAAAACCTGATGCCACACTTTATCTAGATGATATCTGTTATGTTTGTTGCAGAACCACAGGTTCTCTTATGGTGAGCCCATGAGTGCAGAGTCCACAACACAAGCTTTGTGTGATCTTGCTCTTCGTTTTGGAGAAGGCGATGAAGACTCTATGGTATTTCACCCAAGGCTTGTTGATAATCTACAGTTGCTACATAATTTGAAATTTTAATAAGTTAATATCAATAATTTTTAATAATATCTGCGTTGACTTTGCAAATATGTTTTCTGTACCCAGTTGATTGGATATTGCTAGAAGTAGATGAAACTAGTAAAGTAGAGTACTGGTTAAATATTTAGATGACACAGTCTGTTTTCAATACTGGTTGTAAAAGCAGTAATTTACATAAAAAGTAACCCAAAATCTTTGTGAAGGGTTAAGGAGGCAACTCCCTCGTTGTTCAATTGTAGATCTAAATATGTTATCTTGAAGTATTGCCAAATAGCTATCTATCCTGATTTTATGCTCTAAATAGTGAAAAGTTATCTACATTGAACATTTGATTAAATTGCATGCTTTTTGTATAAATAGTCAGGTACAAAATACAGCAGTACATGAAAGGGACAAAAATCTTAAAATTCAACTTGTAAGGGCTATGTAGAGGCATCAACCACTACGATCATTCTTGAATGCAACTTCAATTTGAGGCTATAGATGTCAACTTTGCTTATTGCATATTGCTAGGTAGGTACCTTGCTTGTATATAATATATAGATGTAATCAGTAATACTATACACATACATATTAGCTTATCTAGTTTTTATTTCAGCTATTAAAATCTTTGTTATTGGTTCATCAGAAAAAAACCCCTATTCTGGGTTTGATACTGTTATGGGACTTTTCCCCAAAATGGAAAAGAAGGCTATTTTATGAATAAGCCTTTGAAATTATAAGAGGATAAAGTTTATTTACCCTCTATAAGTAAAAGGGAAATGGAAAAATAAAGAATATCATGATCCTTTGGTTAAAATAGAGACAAATAAAGAATAATTATGAAAACCCCTTCTAAAAGGCAGGATTATTAAGTTTATTAACTAATTGTTAATCACAACCTTTGTGAAAGGGTGTGATGGTTTAGAAACCACCTCTTAAAAGGCTATATAAGGCATTTGTGTGAGACTTGGAAAGGGCATGGCGAACACTCAAGAAATATGGAAGTGGTTTGGAGGGCTATGGGCATTAGGAGAAGGGGGCACACAAAGTGTGTCCTAACCTGGGGTATGACATACAACCCAGGACGGTCTTGGCCAGGGCTTGGTTTGCACTTGTGTTGAGCATTGTTCTTTTAGGAACCAACACTTGTGTAAGAGTACTTGTGTTGAGCATTGTTCTTTTAAGAACTAGCACTTGTGTAAGAATACTGTGTTGAGCATTGTTCTTTTCGAACTAGCACTAGTGTTGAGCATTGTTTTTTTAGAACCAACACTGTGTTGAGCATTGTTCTTTTCGAACTAGCACTAGTGTTGAGCATTGTTCTTTTAGAACTAGCACTAGTGTTGAGCATTGTTTTTTTAGAACCAACACTGTGTTGAGCATTGTTCTTCTAAAACCATCACTTGTATGAGAGCATAATAGCACGCTGTGTTCTAAAAGGTTTTGTTTCCTCCTAGAATATGCCATAGCTAGGGCAAAGACCACTGAAATCATCCTAGGGTGAGAGTGGCTGATCCAAGTACTCAATGATTCAGATAAATATTGAAGTTATTGTTAATAAAGATTATATATATGTGATTATGTTATCCAATTTGTCTTGTTAATGATTTACATTAGAGATCTTATTAAATTATCACATGTTGTAATTTACCTTTATTATTTACACATCATTTAATAATATATATTATCCTAACTCTAAATATTAACCATAATAAATCCGCTGCAAATATTTAAATAACTCTGGGGAAAAGTGGTGTTACAGATATGAACCCCGTTTGGGTACTAAAATGTTGTGCTTGTGAGGCCATCTAGGGTCTTGTTAAATGGACCTGGATTTGGCTGGGGTCTACCGCAGGGTGAACCTGGGTGAATCTAGGTCTATTTAGTGGGACTTGGACAAAACCTGAGCAAACCCGCAACCAAATATGGGTTTTAAAGTTTTTTTCTCTTTTTTTGACCCAAAGTTTGACTGAAAAAAAAAATGTGAGCCCTATCCCTAAATGTGAATAAATTCCAATGTAGGCAATCAATGTCCTAATGCATTCAACTAAGAATTAAATTCTTAACATTGTATTAATTGCACACTTGTTAAAATTCAAAACAACGAAAGCAAAAACGAGACACAAATAATTTACTCCTTCATATCAACTTTGCATTCCTACAAGTTGTTTCAATAATAACTGCAGGGAATTATATCACTGTGTTCACTAATTTATTTTACTTCTATCTTACACTTATCTTTATACTATTCAGCTAAAAATCTAATCTTCAAAAAGCTTCTTATCTCTTGTAGGAGATGACTTGGAAGATAAGTCTAAATCATTAGTGTATATCTACACTTTATTAAACCTAATTAGCTAAATAAAAGAATCACTTTATCATTTAAGTGAAATGTAAAATAGAATTAACTTGAACTACTTGCACGTTCACACTAAACCTATGTAGAAGTTTCAAATTGAGCTAGAAAACTCAACAAAATGTGCCATTTAAACTTTTTGAAACACTAAAACAAACTCATTTTACCTCATTTTGACTACAAAAGACAAAAACATTCATTCTTGCTTGTCATTACACAAATAGAGCTGAAGATTGATCATTGAAAGTTCCATATAAGTTTTTTTCATTTTTTCTTAAACAAATGAACTTTCTTTTTTTGTTTTCATTTGTTTGGAATATGTTGTTTTCCAAACTTATGGTTACAAGGATTATAGTGGCAGCTGGTTCAAGCTTCGTGGATTGAGCCCTCTTCAAAATAGACTCAAATTCATCATTGTGGAAGTATGTTTACATGGTACAATAGGTACCAGGTGGTGGGGGATATATTTGGGTACCAGGTGGTGGGGGATATATTTGGGTTTGTAGTGGGTGTGATGTGAGATATACAAGATCATATAGTTGGGTGGAAGTCCATTTGTGTGACACTCCTAGAATGGGCATCAAAGCTTGCCTAGGCAAGATGGATGCACCCATGCCAACATCTGAAGTGCTAGAATATATCAGAGAGTAGGAGCAAGAAGGTGAAGCAATTGCTCGTAAAATAGGTCATCCTTTGGCAAGAAAGGATCTTGAACAACGAGGCCCTTGCCTTCCCCATCCATTTTTGAAGTGTGGTAGAGAATTGCTCATTTTTGGCCATGCCTCAAGAAGAGCCCACTTCACATTAGAGAACAAAGGGACAGTTGGAAATGACATTTCAAAATGAATCTTGAGAGATTGTTGATCAACACAATGCAAGATGCATCTATGCAAATGGTTTGTCTTTCAATGTTGTTCGCTCACCATATTGGCAAGAAATGGTGAGTAAAATTAACAAAATCCCAAAAGGTCACAAGGGCTTGGATTATGAGGAATTGGCAAAGGAGATGAAACTTGTAGAAGATTCATTGAAGTTCATTAGGGATTTGTGCAAAGAGATATGGTTGTCCATTGTTTTTAATGGACGGAAGGATGCCAAAAATTGGCCCTTGATCAATGTGATTGTAGTGTGCCCTAAAGGGGCAATGTTTTTGAAAGTTGTGGATTGTGAGGTTTAGACAAAGGATGCACAATTTATTGTTGCCATTCTCATAGGGGCCATTGAGGAAGTGGGGCTTAGTAATGTTGTCCAAATTATAACAAACAATGCAAAGATTGTAGAGTGGTTGGAACATTGGTTGATGCACATTATTTATACATCTTTTGGATACTTTGTGCCATCCACTTGCTTGATCTTATGCTACAAAAGATTGGAAACCAGATTGATTGGATCAAACAGGTGTATGCCAAGGTCGAAGAGATTCAGATGTTCATCACCAACCACCACATGTTGCAGAGCATATCTAGAACATTCTTGAAATTGGAGTTGCTGAAGGTAAGTGAAACAATATTTATGTTTCACTTTAGTAGTTTTTTTTTTCAAAACTTAAGTATGTTTCTTCTTTGTTTTTAATTTTTATTTTCAAATAGGTTGTTGACACCCACTTTGCCTCCAACACAATTGTCTTGAGATGACTTGTGAAGGTTCGTGAGTTACATTCTAGTATGATCATCACCCAACTTTTGTATGTAGGGGATTCAATAGTGAGAGGGCAACAAATATTAAGTGGATGATCCTAGATGACACTGGGTGGGATTGTGTGGAATATCTTTTTAGTTTTATCGAGTCCATTATGATCTATTATACTGACATGGATGAGTTATGTATGGGAGAGTCATATGATGGCATCGACTCAATGATTGATAAGATGAAAGCCATAAATGAGAAAGAGCAAGATTCTAAAGAAACTTTCTTCAAACAGGTGCAAGCAATTATTGTTGAGTGATGAAACAAAATTATCACTCCACTACATCTTGCTTTGCATTTATTCCAAAATATTATAGTGCTGAGATTCTTTCTTGTTGACAAGGGTTGCATCATATAGAGATTTGGAAGTTAGTGAAGGGTAGAAGCAAGGGTTTGCTAGACTCTTGACTAATCTTGATTTGGAGGATGTAGTCACGAATTAGTTTGCTGATTTTGTACACTTCAATGGTCAAAGTATTTTTGCTCTTCATGACAAGTTTAAGAAGGATGGTCACGATTGGTGGTACCTCCATGGCCAAACATTCCAACACCTACAACCTGTTGTGATCAAAGTTTTATCGCAAGTTTTTTTATTTTTTGTCTAAAACATTTGCAATTTTGAAGTTTCATGTAGAATTTTATAACTCTTAACTCTCTAACTTTGCCTCAGTTGGTTGTTATTTTGTCTTCATTTGAGCGGAATTGGAGCACATACTCCTTCATCCACTTAGTAAAGCGCAGCTGATTGAAATTAAAAATGGTAGAGGATTTAGTGTACATGCTGAATTCGTGCCTTCTTTCGCACAAATAAAATGACTACAAAGAAGGGGCAATGAAATTGTGGGATGTAGAGCTAGAGCATATTGACTTGGATGCTTTCACTTCCCAACATTCTTCATTTTTGGAGGAGTCAGATGGCCAACAACATACTTTTAGTGTGAATGCTAGTGGCACTTGTTGTGGTTCTTCTAATCTACCTACATCATCTAATGTTGTTGTTGATGATGATGATGATCTTTTTGAAGACCCATATGATGTCAATTGCTGAATTTATTATTTTAATATTGAACAATGAATAGCTATCTTGACATTCAAGTTTGACAAATTGACATTGAAGTAGTTTTTTAATTTTATGGTGGTTTTGTTTATTATATGATGTTATATGGTTTTTGGAAATTATTCCTTTTTTAGGCTGCAAATATGTATATATTTATGATTTTTATTAATTTTATATGTTTTTTGTATGGAATGAACCCAACCCCAATTTTTTTTGCCATATCCACGTCCCTGAACTCCATAGCCGAACCCGAATTGGTAACTTAGATTAAAACATTCAAATCTAGATATTTTGATAGTGCAATTTGTTAAACTGATGGTTACAAAAAAAGTTATTAGTGATTAGCAATAAGTTGCTGTTTGAAGTGCACTGTATGAGTTCCAAACTGTCAAGTCATATGGAATGTTGAGGCTGCTTTAACAGTATGGAACTGGTTACAGAAAAGCTAAACAACACTTGTTAGGAATTACTATTCTAAAAGTTAATTAAGGAATTGAAATGAATAATATAAAAACTAAATGAATAATATAAAAACTAAAAGTATATCTTTAAGAAGTAGCAGGGCTTCTATGTTTATGGCCATCCTGAGTTACATTAATGGAGTGTCTATATTGCAATTTGTAGAGAGATGATGCCTCAAATGACTTTTCTGAAACACTTAATTTAAATAGCAGCTCTCAAAAGAACTTCGTATGGCTCTTTAATTTGAGGCTTGGAGTAGTCAGTATGCTCCATTCCATTGGATGCTATCATATTGTTGTGCGGTTAAGTGTCATATTGGTTAGTATTCTATCTGTTTATTCCAATCTTTGTATCTTGGTTGAGTTCAGATTATCTTATTGGGGGTTTAGATGTGGTATCCTACTTCAAACTATAGCAGCCAAAAACCATCAAATTGAAAAGGAAATCACCTTTTTTTGGTTTTTTGGGATGTAAGACAAAGTTGAACTGTTACCGGGTTCTTTGCCTGGAGGCACCGGTGCCGTACCGCCTAGGAGCGGGAGCGGCCTGGGAGCAGCAACGGCGAACCCACAAGTAACCCAAGGCGGCATGGCCACTCCCAAGTGCTCCCAGGGGCATTTTTGGGATTTTTTTTTAAATTATAAATTTTCTTTTAAAAAACTATAACTATATAAATACTATATCTTATATAATATAATATAGAATATATAATATTAGTATTATATATTCTATATTATATTATATTAGATTATATTATATTATTATATATATAATATATTATATTAATATATATATTATGTATAATATATTATAATATATTAGACATTATTATAAATATTAAATTATATATATATATATATAGTACAACCGTACCTAACCGTACCCAAATCAAAGGAAAAAAATCGCCGTACCGGCATACCTGAACCGGCAACTTAGATTGTTGAAGGATACATCATGCTCATCATCATATCTAATATGGTATATACCCAAAATTTTCCTCCGAGTTGTACCTTGTTAAGAATTAAATAAAAAATAAAAAAGACTGCAAAGCCCTTATAAAACTTGAACTATGTTATAAATATGCATCGTGGTTGCTTCTATAATCACAAGCGTAGAGTTGGAAAGTGCCTACTTTGCAATATCTACTCTATGTAATGCAATCATTTTAATGTCCATTCCCTTGGCATGTTTTTGGTTGCATTTAGTCAAATCCTTAGCCTTGTTACATTCACCAAGATGTCAAAATATACCTTCTGTATGACTCAAGCCTTTTCTAGATTTCAATTTTAATTGACAATCAATTAGTTGCTCAGAGTCCTAGATTCCATCGTGATTGTGGTAGGTTCTTGACATTCAATACCATCGTACAATGGCCAAAATCTAGTGTTCACGCCTTACAATGGACAAAATCCAACTTTCATGACATTCTTGCATTTTTCCAATGGCCTATTCAAATTCTTTATAAAGATATCTCCTTAGCCTTCCAAATGAATTGATCTTTTATTTCGCTTCTTTTAACTTCCTCTGTAGATATCTTCTATGAAAAATGCTTCTTCCATTTTCTCTCTACAAGCTCCGTGATATTCCTATAGCTCTTCTTAACTCCGTTTTATAGTTTCAAAACCTCTATTGCTTCCTCTAACCCTTTGCCATATTTTGGCACTTCCGTTTCCCCAAATTCTCTGCAAACAACATTGCACACACTCTAGAAATGTGTGTAGATTTTACAGTTTTTGAGATATATTGCTTATCTGCCTATCATAGAGTAAGCTCACATGCATCCAAACTATCTTATATTGTAGTAGGGTTGAAACAAACAAAACAAGGGCCTGACTGAGGTAGGCTCTCCCAAGCAGTTACAACATTTTTCATGTCCCAGATATATAGGTGCGCGGCTAGTTTCTCTTCACAGGCACATCGAAATTCAGATTTGCAACCATAGCGAGGATTGATAGAACATCGCACAGTTGCTCCTAAAATCTAATGGTCATATGATCAAGGGATGTGACCATAATTGTACAGTCTCTATTGCAATCGATAAGCCACCATGACTGTTTCTTTGCATGTCGAACACTCTTTACTTTCTGCACTTGGATGGTACTGCAACTCTGACACAAGGTACTTAGAACTTGTTTGCGCATTTCCAGTGAACATCTTCTTCTTCAGCCTTTGATATTCCTTCTTGTCTTTTAAGCAATTTCTTTTCTGTAAAGCTAAGCTTTGGTGTTAATTACATTAATTTCAGTTTGCTTTATATTCTAGTTCATAAGGAAAAGTAATCTGATTGTTAGTTTAATTAAGACACATAGGGTAGTTTAAATTCCACCCTACAATAGGAAAATTACATTCTAAGTTTGTAAGTGCAGCAGCAAAAGTCATTTGTGAGTAGAAGCCATCATTTGTGCGCATTTGTTTGTGAGCAGCAAGATTTCTAGTGTGTTTATGAGGTAGGTGTTTCTTTTCCCTGTGTTATTTCCTCATTAGTTGCTCTTTGTATGCTCCTCTTAGCCACTCCTTATTCACATCCGTTAAATTTCACTTTCTTTTTAGAAATTTACATCGCTTGCCATTAATGTATCTTTAGCTACGACTAAGGACATATTGCTGCCAAGTGGTGTATAATGTATTTAATAAATTTAAATATAAATAAAAAAAGCCATCGATATTTTTTTTGCTTGGTAAGATGTGGGTTCTACTGGGGCTCACTTCTTCAGCGAAGAGAAAACGAAAAGAATTAGCGACACATCCTGCTCGATCTAAATATCTAAATAACTGACACACAGTTTGCTAGCCAACCAATTTTTTTATATGAAGTCAACAACATTTGAAGAGAAGCTTTCTTTTTAGGAACATATTTCCTATACGAGAGAATTGTCCAAACTTCCTCCTCAGGGATAACCTTATCAAGGATAAAGGTAGAAATAACACATTGGCCTTAACTTAAATTAGGGGGGGGGGAGCCCACAACTGAAGGGACCATTGGTTGTTGACTCACTTGCGATCTAGGCAAAGGAGCCAAAGAAGGTGATCTAGAAGGGATGTCCTAAAAAACACCTAGGGTTGAAGGAGGCTACCACTCAAGCAAAGCAGTAGAGAAACCACTGGAGGCACTAAATTTGAAATGCCTGCATAAGAGGGAACCTTGGCAACTTTAGGGATGGCTTCCAAAGCAGGAGTATTGGAAGGATGGTTGACTCTATAGAAGGAGCAATAGATGCACCACGAATTGAAAAATTATGGGGTCTAGCATCCTTCCACCAAGAAGCTTGACCAAAGGCTTTTTGCTTAGCTTTTGTGCACACATCAGCCATATGGCCAATGCCAAAACAATTTCGGAATTGGAAAGCCAACTTTTCGTAGTCCAACTTTTGTTTCCAAATACAGTCTTCAACTTTGAGGTAGATTTTTGTTGGCAATCCCTTTGAAATATCTGTCTCTACTTGGATACGAGCATAGTTAGGATGAGAAAGAGCATCAGTCTCCAGAGAGAGCTATGAAGGTGCAAAGAGTATTGCTTGTGACTTCTAAATAGGAATCAATCCATAATTGCCAAGGGAGGTAAGATAATTTAACCCAACCAGGGAGGCACCTTCATGTTTTTGGTTAAAGATTGGTAACCTAAACATCTTCAGATCTGCAAATTCACATTTCCTAGCTATCAAATTCATAATCCTAGCAGTAAAATTGAAATCTCTGTCTTTCTAACAAACTTGGATCAATCTGAAGATCTTCTAAAGCATTCAACTACTGGAAATTCATGGTTGGAAACAAGTTAAACCTTGAGTTAATCTGTTAGTTGAATATACAAAATTTGAATTTTTTCATTAGGAAAAGAGAGGCAACATCACGCTTTCACACAAGCCGAGTATGCTTAAAAAAACAACTTTTTCAGCATTTCCAAGAAGGCTTTTGATTTAATCTGCTATTTTTGGCTTGCTGAATTTGGCTTTTTGTTTTAAGCTAAGTTGCATGGCTCTAGAGGTAACATTGGTATGGTTTCTCACTCCTTCTATGATAATGATGGCACATATTGTTGATTAGTATTTCACTTCGTAGTATGGTTAGTCTTTACATATAGATATATTATTACCATGCTTGGTCTTTACATATAGATATATTATTACCATGGATATTTCCCTAGTCCAAGATGAGTGGATTGTATGATGAAGCACGGAGACAGCACACATAGTTACAAAGAACAACATCATTGCACATATGACTGTGGTAGCACATTATTGATGTGAGCCACATGAATGGTAAATACATAGACTGTATGGTGATCACTAAAGTGAGAGATGCTGCTCATACTGGGGTGATTCTGGTGTCTTTATTACTCTTGTCCTGACTAAGGGTGTGGATAGGGGCATCTTTATAGGCTTGAAGGTTTCTGTATAATTGCATTTGTTGGAGCAACCACTCCTTGATTATTTGTAAATACCACCTATGCACATCATATGCTTAGTTCGTTAATTGTACATTACCTTAATGACATTGCCCACACAAGACTTCAAAATTTACTAAATTTTAGATTTTCACAGTGAGACACTATCTTGTATCTGAATACAACTGTGTAATGTTTTAAATTTTTATGTTTCAAGTCTCCTTTGAGATCCCTCTTAGGGGAAATTACAAGGTCAATAACATCATAAAATGAGAGACTTTATTATCAATAAATTTTCAGTACAAATTATCATTACATCAAAGCAGGGCTAATATCTGCCTTTGGTTCTAACTTGAGGATCCCTGTGATATTCTGCAAAAATGTTTTCATTAGCACTGGCTTTTGTGGCCTCCTTTTGTGATATAACTTAGATACTAGAGTTGAAACCAGCGCTGAAGCTGTTGGAGATTTACTGCCTCTAATTACTTGATACCTGCATGGATTCTGTTGCATTCGAGCATTGCTTTTTTTCCCTCGAAAGCTCTGCCAATTCTTCTCTTGTGCTCCATTTTTATTTCTTCACTCTTTTCAATATATTCTTCAATTCCCTCAAACGTGTTGTCAACCTTTCTTCTTCCTCTTTTCAACTTTTTTAGTCAACAAAATTTTCTCTCTAGGAGCCTTGCAAATAGTTTAATCTTTAGCTGCTTTTTACAGAATCTTCCTAATTTCTATTAGTTTTTATCACAGGTTTTTAAACTTACCATAGCAATTGAATTTATGAAACAAGGTCAGATCGTCTAACACAGAAGTCAAACAAATGTTAAAAAGCTTAGAATTTTCTTCTTTTGTCTAATACATGCTATATTTAAATCGCAGGGAGGATGTTTTGAATTTTTTTATATCGAAACATACTGTTATCATAAAATTTATTTAGCATTTAAGGTGGAATTTTGTCATCTGCTCAAGGGCTTATGAGAGGAAATCCAAGGTGCTTTTTTCCTTTATCTTGTGGTAGAAGAATCAATAGCAAATTTATTGCTACATTAAAAAAGGATTATTCATTTCTAGCCTTGGAACAAGTGTAGGTGGCCAAATCAAGATAATGAATAGTTCTGATGTTGGCATTTGACCTTATCATAACCTGATATATCTGTAACTATACATACAGGCATTTCCATATCCATCGTTATTCTTGACCATGGTAAAGTACACATTTATGTTATTTGCTTTTTTTATCTTTATGACAAAGACTTCTTATTTACTAATTTTGTAAAAGTTGTTTTTTCTTTTTAGTAAACATTTTGGTTCTTAGAATAAACACATGTATAAGGACTTATTATTCCAAACATTTGCTGATTTTTTTTAAGGCGATTAATTCAGAGCATAATGTTGTGGCTTGAACTCCTGAGACCTCTTTGGGGCTTGCTCTGACTTGGTAGAAAACTTGCCCAAAAAATATCTAATTTAAAACTTCATTGTACTGATGTGGGAGAGACTATTCCAAAAATTTTCTGGACTCTCTAAAGAATTCACTGTAGTTGCTATCAACTAGGTTGACTCACTAAAACTTGCAGACTTGCCGATTTGGCTGGATTCGCAAGTTTATCCTGTTTGACTTGTTATGCGACTCTGCTTGGTATTCAGAGTGATTTTGAAAAATTTGCAAAGTCTCAATATGATCAGGGAGATGTTAACTTCACATAGAGACCATCTCTTAGTAGATGATTGTTGTTGTCTAATTTGTCTCATTTGTTATGATATAATGTGAGGAGGGAGGTATGGAGTATCTAATGCTTATGGTAGAATTTTGCTTTGTTGCTTAATAATATTATTTTGATCTTTGAATAAACACATTTTTGATCGTTTGCATTATGATCAATCAGAGAGATGTTAGCATTGGTGACCATTTCTTGATAAATGGTTTATCTTGTCAAATTTTGCTTTGTTGCTTAGTAAAATTGTTTTGTTCTTTGAACAAACACCTTTTCAATCCTTTTCATGACGATTTATCAGAGAGATGTTAGCATTGATGACCATTTCTTGGTAGATGGTTTTCTTGTCAAATTTGTTGTTTGGTTGATGAAACAAAATGAAAATAGAAAATATAGTATATAATGCTTAAAATTGTATTTTACTCTATGTTTGTTATAATTAATTCTCGTTTGACTGGGCAAAATGATTTCTTACTAGACTTAGTTGATTCATTTCTCATGGAATAATGTATTTATACATATGCAGGACTTTTGCATTAATGTAAATGGTTTGTGGACTTATGCCTGCTGTTTTTTAGGTTGTTAAATTCTAATATTTGTTTGTTGTTTGATTAGTTTTGTAGTGGTCAATGAAGAAATCCTAGGTGGTAGAATAATGTGTACTTTGCCTTGTGGTTAAGTTTTGTGATTTAATTTAAGAAGTATATGACATGGATGAAAAATTTAACCAAATTTACATTTAAACATCTTTTTGCATTAGTTTGTTAATGTTCTAAAACCATAAAGGGTTTGTTTTATTTGTCATTTATGGGATTAGTAAGTTTCTCACTTTCCTTCTCTTTAATTTTGCAGTCACGACCATTTGGAGTATCTCTTCTGATTGCAGGTCACGATGAGAATGGGCCTTGTTTGTAAGGACCTACTTCCTTTTGCTTCTATATATTTTCTTGCTTCCTATCTACGTTCTTGTTTCTTTTAATCTTTGACATGTTCTAAAATCGGACTAGTAAATTCATATTTCCAAAATAGTTCCAATAATTTGCAAACATGTGATAGTGACATGTGTTCAACAATATGCAAAACCTCTCAAGTCTTAACTATTTCTTGTAAAGAGGCAAGTGAAATCGTTATGACAGATTATTACAGGATACATTATTGACCCTAAATTTTGATGTTTATACAATAATTAGACAGTTCTGCAAAACTTCAATTACAAACTGCTTGGTCTATATTATCTTTGGCACTAGGCTAGCTCTGACTCCTTGCCTTGTGCATAGTATTGGGAATCGACACACTTTGTTTCACCCTTTGATGCTGTTAGTGACCATCCCTATCTCTAGATAATTGATGTTGTAATCCATAAATGTTATATTCTCAGTCCTCATTTCGGCTTCCTGCAGATAAATGGCTTCACAATTCTGTATTCTCTCTAATAGATGATTGGCAAGGGGTTGAAGGTTCAAGGGAACAGCCAACTGGTGTTGTCATTTACAAAAATCGGATACGGGATTGACTTTGTACAACTACAGATCATTGGATTCACTATCCTGTTATCTCTAAAAACTTTGATAGAGTTGAGGATTTTTAGGAATAAATTAATTCAACGGTCATCAGTATTAGTGGTTGCATATGTGCTGAGTCATACACGTGTTATATATTAATTGGAAGCACTACATGTTTGGCTCAAACAGTAGATGACAAGCTTCTGGAGATGACATGTGTAACCACTTATGACTTCCTATAATACACATAGTATACAAATCTTAGTTAACAGGAAATTCGGGCATAGGGATGGGGACCTGTCTGTGTACCTGTATCCATGTTTCCTAGTGACTCTCTATATAATCACTTGGAAAACCATACCCATACCCCAAATCTCCTAGATACCATGACAAAAATTAATAAGAAAGAATTTTTAATCACTTGGAAAACCAAACAAGAATAGAAATGAAGTAGACTAAATACAAATCAAGTTCTAGCTTCTAGAGTAAAGAAAGGTTCCTGGTAAGAGATTCTTCATAGGTCAGGATTTTAAAATACAACACAATAAGCTTGTTAATGTTTATTATACTTTTGGAGTTGTTTACAATTGAAGAACATCTTTGAAGTCAAAAAAAGGAACTTTCAGTGTCCTCTAGATCTGCAACAAAGGATTCATCATAGAACAAAGTTGTATTTGCAGCTAGTTGCATGCAAATTTCCTTGTAGCTGGTTGTACTCGCTTGAGATGTCATGACACCTGAAGATTATGTACTACTTCCAGTTATGTGTGCTAAGAGAGAAATATGCTAGGAGTGAATATCGTAACATAGAATGGCTAGCATGAAGTTTAGGAGTCATTTAATGTTTTGTTTTCAACAAATGTATTTTATATTATACTAAAGGGAGAAAATATTTACATCAGTCTGACAACAGGATCAAGGGAGGTTTCTTCCTAAAAAAGATATAACCACAAACTTTTGAGCCTGTGTCCCAATAGGCAAAGACTCAACCTCCTCATGGAAACACTTTTCAAACTTTGACTAGCAAAGTCATCTCTGTCTTAAAAGTCCACAACTTCCCGGGGCTGATAAGAGATAAGTCCTCATTAAAGGTAGGCTAACAACTGGCTTTCCACAGAAATTCCAATGGTGTGGCATACCAGTTTACAGCTGTCCCTTGATCCAAGTGCCACCAAGAAGGGATCCTCCAAGAAAGGGGGCAGAAAATAAAAAACTAAATTCTGTATGTAACCATGGCCAAAATAATTTTCAGGGTGACATCTCCTCAAGGCATGAACAACAATTTTATCTCAACCATGTCTAGAAAGTCTAGTGGAGCCCTTCAAAACTTTAAGCCTGAGTTGGCGCCCATGCCTTCTTAAGAAAGTATCATTAACTTTTTTGAAAACTTTATCTGGAATTTGTTAATTCTCTATTAGTCTTTGTTTTATATTTTGTTCATTGTTGTGTTTCTATTACTGTCCAAATACTGTAGACTCGTAGAATTCTCTAGATACTTAAGGTTTCATAATTTAAAGTAAGAAGAGGTTTCCAGATTGCAGTTGAGTTTCATGTTTTCTTGAAGTTTAAAGTTCAGATTCACGTCCAGTTCAGATTGCTGTTTCCTTGAATGTAGGCTTGCATGGTTATTCAACGCAGGCACTTACCAGGTATACAGCCATTGTTTTTCTCCTTCGCCTGGGATGTTAGTGATATGTATTTGTCTGTTGGACTCAAAAGACATGGAATGCATTTTCGGATCTTTACTCTTCTTATTATGCCATTCAAAGACACAATAATGTGTTTTAATCCAAGCAAATGTAGCATAAGCTGCTTTGAAAGGTACTTAACCATTCTTTTATTCTTCATATATAGATATATAGAATATAGCCCACTCCAACGCTATTTTTTTCGGATACGACGATATTTTGACAATTCAAGATCAGGCACGCATAATGATCTTGTTTTTCTCAATATGGGTGGGATCGCTCCGGCCGTTCGGTCAGTAGACAGGAGGACCCGGCTAATCAGCTACAGAAACACAGCTAAGCTAGGTCCACAATAACCGGTTCCCTCATCGGGAGGATTGATACATCTGGGCCAGGCCAATGAGCCGAAGCTATGCTTATAAGTAATAGTAGGGCCCCGAAGCTGAGTCATCCCCTTTGCCACAGACACGGGTCCATCAAAACTTGTTGGAGCTCTCTCCATCTTGCTCAGGGCTGAACTGACTTGACAGTTTCTTTGGCCCCCCCTTCCTTTTAGGACCTTTGCATACAGTTTATATATATATATATATATATATATATATTTTTTAATTTATAGTTTAGTTTTATTTAAAACATTTGGGGCGCTTGGGAGTGGCCCGGGAGCGGCTAGGGTGTACCCATTGGGAACCCAAGGCGGCAGGGCTGTGCCCTGTCCACTCCCCGACTCCTGTAGCTGTACTGGGACCTGCTTCCGTTCGGTACAGGACCAGTGCTCCATATTGAAGAACCCAGCAAGTTAGATTTCCTGCATTAGTGATTAATTTACATATATACAATGAAGAATAAGCCCTTGATAATATGCTCTTGATGTACTCTATGACTGCTGTTGTATTTTTATTATATGTATTAATGGGAACTTAGATACCAAGGATATTTCAATCATTGGGTAGGCATTTTTGCTATTAGATCTTCAATTTTTTTTTTGTTTGATTGGGTCTTCCATATCATTTTATTACAATGCCAAATCCTTCAATTCCTGTCCTGCTGCTGCTCCCTTGCCAAAGCTTGGTGTATTTTAGTTCATTTGAGTCTAAAGTTATGATAAACGTTCCCCTGCATACATATGCCATATGTGGCACATTCCTGGCCCTAATATGCTTGGAAGCTGTATCAGATATAAGCTGGTACAAATTGAAGCTGTGTTTAATGAAGTACTTGGTGTATTTTAACTGGGAATACTTGGTATGCGCTTCGAGATCTTTCTTGTCTTTGAGGATGGCAATGGTACAATTAATGATTTTCAGATCTGGTACAAGATGCACTGGTACCATGTAAGATTTGCATAGATGCCTATGCATACCCAAGATCTAGATGACAAGAATGAGCCACACAGCCAAATTGTTCATGACAACCAAAGATTGAAGATGCAGCACGACTATTTCATTAGCAAGAGGATGCAACTACAAAGAGATATCTCCAATACATGCATCGTTGTGCAAGAGTAGAAATCAATACAATGAGATGTTAAAGAGTGAGCTAAAGGTGGGTATTTATAGTGTATGCCACCAAGTGAGATGTGCTTACAATCAATATGGGATAAAGGAGATGTAGTACAACACCCCACCAAACAAGGGAACTAAAACCATAATTATTAAATGCATACTATCTTATTATTAAATGCATATTACCTCCCCAAGCAGATGCCTACCTATGTGCAAGGGAGTTAATACCCGCCCAAGTAGATACCTACATAAGTAAGCTTATCGTAGGTGCAAAAAAATGTGTAGCTTAGGTGGTTGGAGATGGGTCCCAATGATATTTAGCCATGTACAAAATGATCTTTTCCAAAAGAACACAAAGGAGAAAACCCCATGCGAGGAAAAACACCTTCTAGAAGAGAGAGAAAGTGAAGGGCTATGCAGCCTCTCATTATGTAGTCTCTTGTACGGATGGTGGATGTTTGACATTGATTACTAAAGATGATCCATGCTTGCCAAACAACATTTCTCCCATTAGGAAGAAATAAACCCAAAGGTGAATATAAATGATCTTCCCATTCCTGAAAGGAATATGAGGGAAGAAAACACATGTATATCTTTGGAAGCTGCTTATCTGTTGCCATGTGGGTGTCGCAAGGTCTCACATCTAATTAGGAGCCCTAGGCCTAACTGAAGAAGCCAACATCTCGAAACATTGTGGAAATGACTGTAGAACAGGAATCAAAGATGATGTCTCCAGAAATTGGTCAAACTTCTCCAAGTACCGAGTTGTCCTGATTAAGGCCACTTGCCTTCTAGAGCTTTGATTGATCTGTCCTGATTTTTTTATATTCAACCTGCAATACAAAGATTCATGGAAACCCGCAAAAGCCAACAGTTAAAGGGGAAACTGCCTCAGTCAGTTCCCTTTTGGGCTTTCAAGCAAAATCCACATTGACATTTATGATGGCTAACAATCTGAAAAACACACCTATGCTAAATCATAAAAATTGAAAGCATAAATCTAAAAACCTTATGATGGAGATTGGTAAAGAGGACAATGCAAACAAAGAGGGATGAGAAGAGAGATTGGAAAGAGAAGATAGCAAAATGGAAAAAGAGGGTTCATATGGCTTTGAAGTAGATTGAGATAAGGAGAGGAAAACACAGGTTTAGGGAAAAATAGTGTGGGTTGACAAAGAAATTGGGAAGGAAACCTAAGGAAGGTAGACTAGGATTTAGTAAAGAATGAGGCAAGGTAGGGGAGGAAAAAGATAAATAAAATGACAAATGGGAAAGGGAAAATTATGTGGGGATGAAAGAAACTGTAATAAGGTGTAGAAATTGGAAAAATAAAAAGAGGGTGATGAAGAATTGGAAAGAAAATGGAGAGGAAATGAGGGTTTAAAAGAGAGAAATGAGGGTGGGAGATGAAAATGGAGAGGAAATGAGGGTTTAAAAGAGAAGATGAGGGTGGGAGATGAAAATGGAGGATCAAATGGCTATGGAAATGAGGGAGAATGAGATGAGAGAGGAATGGTGTAGGGTGAAAAACCTACAAAATAATCAGAAAATATGTAAAAAACTCAATGAAAATAACAAAGGAACAAGTTCACCCAATGGAAAATAGCCACCTAGTGATTAAGATATGCTTGCAGATATGTCCTAGGGCCTTATAAAAATTGTTGCAGAGCTTGGAGAGGAAGCTAAGACACCCTTGCAATTTTCAAAGTAGTGTAAAAGCCTCGTCTAATAGCAAAAATAAGTTATAACTCAAATAACATGAACAACTGAAATTTTTGCTTTTCATGTATTAAAATGAGTTAAAGAAGGGTCTATTTTATAAAATTTCAAAGAGATCTTGAAGAGAAAATATAGTAGGTTGGAACCACTTCTAATTAATGAACTTGTCATTTAATTTTTGTGGCAAGAGAATGAAAAGATATGGCTGCCAACTTGGGGTTATTTAAGGTGGTGAGGTCCTTGAGGTCCTAGGAGGCTCAATTTTTTAGGAAAGATAAAGCTCGGAGGGGGCCATCTAGTGGTTGGTGGTTTAAGTCAAGATTAGATTTGAGGCACAAGATTTGAGAAGAACAAGAGAGGATTTTGACATAGGTTTAGGGACAGAGGCAACATTTAAAGATATAATTAAAATGGGAAAATGGAAAAATTTAAAATTAAAATAAGGGGTAAAGGAACATGGGAAAGGGGAAGAAATAAATGAGAGGAAAAGCAAATACAAGGAAAGGGGGTCAAAAGGGGAGAGGGTGTTGGGAAGGATAGAAATGGTTGAGAAGAAGGAAAAAGAGGTCAAAACTGTTGGAGATTTATTACATCTTAGTATAGTTTAGTATAGATCAAATAATAAATAGGTGATTGTAATTAAATAAATAAAACAATTGTTAGTTTTTGGGAGTTACTTTCCCATAAGTAAGTTTGGGTAGTTAGTACGAGAAAATAAAGGCTTTATAAGCCAATGCAATATATGAATCCGGAGTCAATCATATCATATTACACATAGCAACAAAAATCTTTTGGGGAAAAAATTGACAAACCAAAAGTATAAGATTTTTTTCAAAAATCGGGATTTAAACGAGAAAAAATCGGATTTAAAAAAAAAAGTAAAAATTTATAAAATATTATAATTTTAATATATATAATTATAATTATAGTTATATAATATATTATAATTATATAATATTATAAATAAATTATATTTTATAATTTATATAAATAATAAAATTTATTGCATATCGTTTACAAATATTCTGCTCATACAAGCATCAACATGAGACCAATACAAGCTCCATATGAGCAAACACATTAGAAATCACCTAATACAAGCTCCTTACGAGCAACCACATTAGAAATCACCTATGGAAGACCAAGAGTCACTACTTAGAAATCCACTTTATATTAAGAAACCACATCCACATTAGAAGCCAACTTATGGAAGACCAAGAGTCACAACTTAGAATTCCACATTAGATGTCCCTATGGGGATTTGAACTTGGGTCTCCACAATGAGAACCCAACATTTTAACCAATTAAGCTCAACCCCTTGGATTATTTATAATTTTATTATTTATATATAAATTATAAAATATAGTTTATAATTTGTAATATTAAATAATTTATATTTTATAATTTATATATAAGTATATATTATATAATAAATTTATAAATTATAATTTATAATATTATATAACTATAATTTATTATTCTATATATGTGTATGAGTACTAATAGAAATAAAAAAAAAAAATCGAGTCACTCGACATTCAAACTAGTCTCTTCTTTTCCTGACCATTCGTCGCGTCCGGAGATGGATGAGGGGTGATCAAACCAATCGATGCTCAGTCCCTCGGCTCCTCAAAATAAGTCGTTTCGTGTACTCGGCCCGGGCTCTCTCTACCTCGATTCCCTTTGTTTTCATCATAGTTGTTACCTAAATAAAATGCAGTGTAACTCCTGATGATGAAATTATTTGCAAAGATCCACCCTAACTCGCATCTCGACAACAAAAACAACTTTGAGTTGTGAAAATAACAATGAAATACGTCGCACCAAACGTTAATTCCCAAAAATTTTACGTTAACAAACGTTTTAAACCAAAAAAATTGCGTTGAAAATCATTGAAAGCCTGTGGAAAACATACGCAACGATTTAAATGCCATTTACACGCAATTTAAACGCGTCTATTCTGGAAAATATCGGTCAACAATCATTGACTATGATATCAGTAATAAATTGTGATTTTTCAATTCAAAAAATCGGTAGGCCACATGATTTATGATTTTTTCAAAAAATCGCGTTATTTTCGCGATTTATGCTTCTATGATATTATTACATATTATTCTGTGCTCTTCTGTGTAATAATGGTGTAATTTGTATATGTAATCTGCTTATCATTTCAATATGATATCAGAGTAGAGTTCAATCTTGTCCTTGTGATTGAAGATTTGTGGTCATGAAGGAGGGAGTTGAAGGGATTGGGCCTTATCCTTTTGGTAGACGAGTTTTTCAAGCATTAATCTTTGGGAAGTGTATTCAAAAGAAATTCAGAGATATCTACTGTCATTTGTGGAGATATGAATAGTTGTTGCAATGGTAGGTGTCACCCTTGAATCCTTGCTACTCGTAGGGGAAGAAACCGCCATTGTTTGAACAAAGCGTGAGATTTGTAATATGTCTTGTAGCCGGTTTATTGGCACATGTCTATTTGGAAACTCATAATAGCCCAATGTTGATTATTTCAAACGTCTCTTAAACCCTGTTGTCTTTGAATACATATATTGCACTATTGAATATACCATCAATCAAATGAATAAACTACATATGGAAGTTTCGAAGGAGATGTAGGAGTGACTCCATATGCGTATCGAGGGAGAAATTGAATTTTGTGTAGCAACACTAAGGCATTGTTGATTGAATTGCTTTAGCATTTGGGTTTATTCTCGTCCCACTTCGTGAAGAGTGGCGTCCAATACAAAACATTCACACTTGAAGATTCATTTGATGTGTAGAGCAATTGCCAACTGCATAAGGTGTAGATTCATTCTTGGAAGTTTTGAGTGCGACTATAGTGGCAAAGTATCTTTTTATTTAAGATCGGCTTTGAAGTTTGTATGTTCAAAAACACTTTTATTGGTTGTTTAGCAAAACATTGAAGATTGAAAAATATAAAGAGTTAAAAGGAGGCTTTATTGTCTAGTAAAGGATAAATATTAGAGGAAGTCAACAATGTTGGGAAACATTGAAGTTTTGATTTACTTTGCATTTCTTTGAGTCTAAAGTTTTTGTGGAAGAGGGAAGCAAAATGTGAAGAAAAGAAGATTTATTACTAAAGAAGATAAATTACTTGTCAATTGATATTTCTTTTGTAATTGGAGAAATAAGGGTGTAGTTAGAGTTTTTGAAATATTTATAGTTAAAGGCTTGTTTTCATTGGAGGTATAAGGTCTATATTTTTGTCACTCTAAAATGTATTTTGTATTGAAGTTATTTGTGTAAAATGGTGCATTACTGGTTGAAATCGATTCCATTGTTTCCCATATTTAAACATGGCCACATACATTGCTTGTGCTTTCAAGGCCATCCATGCTACACTTGATATGACTTTTAGAGCTTTCAAAGAATCTATTGCTTTATTTGGTGAGTAAGGACTAAACAGGTCAAATTGGAGGTTGGAGGCATTGGAGTTTGGAGGAATTTTAGCATCTCGAGCTAGCTTCTCACTTAAAGATGATACTTTGCATGATAATAACCAGTTCTACATTTGAGTCCCTTCATGGAGGAAGGGGGGGCTTGGCAGTTTTGTGGTTTGTGGATAGTTGAGTATGTCTTGATCCATAGACTTGCATATTTGTATTTGCGGGTAGTTGAGTATGTCTCGATCCACAAAGGGAGGAGTGTTATTGTGGATAGTTGAGTAAGTCTCAATTCACAGTTGGTAGGTGTTTTTCTTTTGAATAATTGAGTGTGTCTCGATTCACAAGAGGGATGGTGTACTTGAACTGAGTATGTCTTGATTCATAGGTATTGTTGGATAATTAGGACATTTGTCAAACATGAGTAGTTTGGGGTGTTGTGAGGAAGATTTGCATATTTGATAGTCAGAACATCCGCTGAATGGACCGATTTAATGTGCCTTGCGTGAGTGAGGAGATTTGGTGGAGGCGCTTCATCAAGGTTCCAGTTGGGCTACTGTGTTCAGTTCATGCAGTGTTCCATCCTTTGTTCATATTGATGTAAAAAGGGGGGGAATGTTGGAGATTTATTACATATTAGTATAGTTTAGTATAGATTAAATAATAAATAGATGATACTAAATAAATGAATAGAACAATTGTTAGTTTTTGGGAGATACTTTCCTGTAAGTAAGTTTGGGTAGTTAGTACAAGAAAATAAAGGCTTTATAAGCCAATGCAATGTAATGTAAAATCGATGTATGAAATCCCGAATCAATCATATCATATTACATATTATTCTGTGCTCTTCTTTTGTGTAATATTGGTGTAATTTGTATATGCAATTTGCTTACCATTTCAATAAAAACAAGGTCAAAAGGTACAAGACAAGAAAGGGACTAAAATGAGCACAAAACTATAATAATGGAACTGTGGAGTATGCAATCTCCATTATTACAATCTCAATGAAATATAGATGCCAGAAAAGGCCAAAATATTAAAACCACAATTCTGAAGTAGAATGGGAGCAAACCAAGGTTACCACCATAAAGTAAGCAAAAAAAGCACACTTCAAAAAATGATGCTTGAAAAGGAGCCCTATGAGCCTGAATGGAGCCTCAGAAGTTCCTAAAATGAGAACAAGTCAACAACACTTCCAAGAAATTGCAATTTTCGGAAAAGCTAAACACCAAATCATGAACAAACTACACCACTACAAAGCCACTAAAAAATTACCCTAAAAAAGGAGCCCAGATGGACAAAACAAAGCCCACATAGATCAAGTGTCAAAATCAAAATGCATATGGAGAAGAGGGCAGGTTGGGGAGTATAAATGTTGATTTCAGCACAACAGCAACATGCCCTCAAATTGTTGTGAGATTGGGAAATTGCCATTGCATGATTGGAAACTGCTTATCAAAGAATGTCAGAATATTCCAATATTCCCTAAACTATTCTGAAACTGCCATCAATTTTTTGAAACCATCTTGCAAGTTGGTAAACAACCCGTCATTAGGATTGAAACTGCTCATGGGGTATGGGAACCTCTTAGTGGTAGTTGATGGTTGTATTGTGGGTGACAACGGGTGTAAATGGAAACCACCAGAGAGGAATGAGACCATTGGTTGTCGCCATTGGTTAGGTCACCAGCCAGTGGCCGGTCAATTGGGAGCTTATTCTTAAAAGTGCCTCGACCTATGTACAATAAGGTATAGTAGTACAACATTGTATTGCAAAATAAATCCGCAAACCAATCAATTAAATCTACTTGATTCTCTTGTATGTTGTCTATTTAGATCCTTTGCGCAAGCATGCCGCCAATGATATTTCAACCCAATCTGCAAAATTTTGTAGAATATGCCAAGGACAGTATGGACAGTATGGACGACAATAGAGGGTAAAATTTTTGTGGGACTTTGGCAAAGGTGTTAAAAATGGACAAATTGATAGGTAATCTTAAGAGTTTTTGGGCTCTTTAGATGCAATGCTAGGATCATATTTGGTTGAAAGTGCTTTAGAAATTGAGTGATTTGTGGATGCTCACAAGAAACTCCCTCTTTCAAGCCCTTACAAATCTCGCCTTCGATGCTCGATTCAGACAAAATGAAAGGTGAAACCAACAATACAAGATCCTCTAGATACAATGATGTGCTCTAGGAGCTGCTCCACCATTCACCAAACGAGCTTGCAAAATGATGCCACATGAGGCCCTCAATCCTCAATGGAGATGGGCAAGCCTTGAATCACCAACACGCTTTGATACCATGTCAAATTTGGTACAAAATACTCTAATGTCATGTAAGATTTATATGGATGCCTATGCACACCCAAGATTTAGATGACAAGAGCATGCCACAAAGCCAAATTGCACATGACCACTGGAGATTGAAGACGCAATGCATGCCTATTCCATTAGCAAAAGGATGCAACTAGCACAGACTTGGTCAGCAGATGCTTATTGCCTTCTGATTCAACTGATTCAACGAATGGGAAAAATCTTTCACTAACTCAAGCGGGGCAGGCATGGCAAAGTAGAATTATCATGGGGAATCCTATTTCACCCATTCTAGTGTGGGTGAATCTGCTCTGTCATCATATCACCCCCTGGCACATGCCCTATCCTCTATAGTTCAACATGAAACATTCATAAGGGCGGAGTTGGCAATCGATAAATGGAGCTTGCTTAACATAGCTCGCAGACAGATTGGCAGAGACACATTTGAATGAGCATTGACAGTTGCTTTGGTGGGCACTCGGAATTGATAGGCAGAATGACAAGAGGGACAAATCGGCCCTTAGAAAGAGATGTCTCCAATACATGCACTGCTGTGCAAGATGATAAATCAATACAATGGGATGCTCAAGAGTGAGCTAAATGTAGTCATTTATAGTAAATGCCACCTAGTCAGATGTGCTTACAACCAATGTGGGACAAAGGAGATGTAACACTCCAGCAAACAAGGAAAGTAGAACCACAATTATTAAATTCATATTACCTCCCTAAGTAGATGCCTACCCAAGTAGATACCTACCTAAGTAAGTTTATCCTAGGTACACATTAATGCAAATGCAATAAACTAAATGCAATAAGATAAATTATGCACCAACAATGAGGTCTAAGTATTGTTGGATTGCTTCGATGCAGAAGATTGGGGACAATCTATTTGACTTTTATGATGGTGTTTGTATTTCTTGTGTTTGTAATTGATTTATATATACAATGAAGGAAAGACCTTTGACAATATGGTCTTGGTGTACATTGTATGACTATTGTGGTACCAAGGATAGTTAAATCTTTGAATAGGAATTTCAGAAGGTAGATATTCTAACAGATTTTTTTTTTCTTTGCTAGTCTCTCCCATTTCATTCCATTAGAATGTCAAATCCTTGTGGTCCTGTCCTTTAGATGCACAATCCCTGTTACCCCATCACCAAAACTTGCTGTATTTTAGCTCATTTGAGCTTATGTTAAGATATACGCCCCCCTGCACCCATATGCACAGCACATACATGGCCCTATTATAGTTGGAAGCTGTATTAGATATGAGTTGCTACATATTGAAACGGTATCTTATGGAATTAAAAAAGAGAAATAAAAATAAAAAAATAGTACACTTACCCATTGTAAAATGTCTGGGTTTTGATGAATTATATTTTGAATTTTGTGAGTTACTTTTTATGTTTTTATACATATATATATGCATATTTGTACATAGAATACTTTGTGTCTTTTTTCTGAACGTTATCATATGCAAGGTTTTTTGAAAATCTGTTGAAGGAATATTGGATACTGTATTTGTAACTAAATCCATCCAACTTCAATTTGATGCCCGTCAGTGGTATCATTCAGGAATTCGATCTGTCAATGATGGACCAAAAAAACTGGTTCCTATAAGTTTGTTTATCATACTCTCAATTAAAAATATTGGTGAACTCTGTACACTCACAATCGAAAGCTAGTTTCCATGATAAGTTGGAGTCCTTGATGCCCACACCATGAGCCAGGGTGAAACCTGGCAGGCATGCTTCCTATGATAATATGGCTGTTAAGTCTAATATGTACGATGGAGTTAAACATCCTCTCTAGTCTTTGAAAGGGGTCACCAATCCAATTAAATTAGAGTCTTCTTTAAATTCTTTAGATCATAAACTTTTAATATTGTTTGCCAGATTTTTGAAAGGTATCTTATAGACTATGTTTCTTGAAGTTTTTGTTACGGAACAGGTGTATATCTGGCATAGCAAACTTTTTGCTAGATTTTGATGATGGGGCAGAGTATGGTAAATTAAAAGATACAAACTTTTAATAGCTTTGCATTTGCATAGTTAAATATAAACATAATATACATAACATTGAACATTTGTATGGTGAAATTTGGTATATATGAAACAACAAACTGTGGTATGGTAAAAATAACTATAGCAAGAGTCTTATGTCTCAAATGACAATGAAAATCCAAAAATCGGAAATTATAACAATTGTTTCTGAGCCATGACATGCAGGCAATTGATTTTTTATTTGTTTTTCAAAGGAACAGTCTGGTCCCAGGCAGTCTGGGATGCCCCTCAAGCGTCTGGGTGCTTGGATGTTTCCAAATTACAAAAAAATGGACATTCTTGGAATGGTTACTTAAGGATCCAAAATGTCCAGGGGACATCGGTGTCGATGTGCTAGGCAACTAGGGGTGCCAGGGGAATGTTTTGTTTGTGTCCATTGGTTCCCCAAAAAGGGGCATGCATATGTAACTGGAGGGCGTGTTCCCGTGAATAGCTGCGGTTAGAGCTTGTATTTTTTTGGGTAGTTCACTAAGTATAGTTCTAGAAAGTTGGCTATAATTTATGAAAAATCAAAATGAAAATTATTACTAATATGTTATTTCCTGACTGTCTTTTGATCACAAAATTGACTTATTCAGCACTAAAGCACAGAAGCATGGTGTTGTGACCAAATCACACATCGCCCCATTGCAAATGGGGACCCCCTTTTTTTTTTAATTCCAGTGCTTTGCTGAGTCCAGGATGATGTCCTTTTGCATGATGAAGTCAGTATTACCCAAGTCCTTAGCTTCGTGATGAATCTTAGAGCCCCTTGATGACCTGATCCTGATGTTTGAGACCCTGAAAATGACTAAGTCTGGTATCCTGATCCTGAAGATCCTGAAATTGGCTAAGTCTGAAATCTGGTGGATCCTCAAAAATCTAGAATCTACATGTGAAATCTGGTTGATCTGAGACCTATCTCAAACATCCTGAAAGGTATATCGAAAAATATTTAAAGTATATATTTTTCAATATACCTTACCTCGAGCACTGTCAGTTCTGGGCGCGAAATTGCTCCAGGGTCACCTCAAAACTCCGCCTAGAATTTAGGGCGCCTTCCATCATCTAGACAACCTCAAAATTGCGCCTAGAGTTGAAGTAGAAGACTTAGGCACCATTCCTTGTTGCTCCTGCCAGTTTTAGGCGCCTTGATGTGAGGATGGAGTCTAAGACAGTGACAAGTGGCGCCTTAAGGTAGATGAAGCTCCAAATTGCACCTTGGTAGGGGGTAAGTTCAGGTCATGGCTAGATATGCGCCTAAGTTTGAAGGTGAATCCAATAGGGCGCTTTGAAGTAGAAGAGAGCATGAATAGCGCCTTGAGGAAGTTGTCCATCCAAATGAGCGCCTTGTTGTGAGGAGAGGTTTGAAATCCTAAGTTTAAGCGCCCATGATGAGGAGTTCAGAACTTTAGCGCCTTAAGTCAAGAAGATCACATTGAGCGCCTAGAGCTAGATTCCTTGGAGGGGTGAATTTGGCGCCCTAGATCAAAGAGCGCCCACATATAGAAGAATCATTAGCGCCTAGAAGAGATGAATTTGCGCCGAGGTAGAGATGTGCGCCTAAGGGGTTCTTGAGATGAAATTATCAAAACATTCAAATTTGCGCCTAACCTCAAGGAGTAATTCATCAAGTGATTTGAAGGTGATGGAGTCAACTATTAGACCCTTGGCATTAGATTGAAGTCGTTGAGTGAGCAATATGAAAGATAGAAAGGCGCCATCTCACACCTATTTGACCCTAGGCGCCATTTTCCTACTTAGAACAATCCTTATGTGGCGCCTTAGGAAAGGGTCATGAATGGACACCAACAAGTGAGCATTTTGAAGAAAAAGTATGAAATCCTTGATGTATGTTTGAGAAGATCCTAAAAATGACTAAGTCTGATAGCTTGATATCCTGAAACACTGAAAAATTGACTAAGTCTGAAATCTAGTGGATCCTCAAAAATCTAGAATCTACATGTTAAATCCAGTGGATCTGAGACCTATCTCAAACATCTTGAAAGGTATATTGAAAAATATTTAAAGTATAAGAAATTCAATCTCTCAACTTATACTTAAATATATTTTTCAATATACCTTACCTTGGCGACTTGCATTTTTTGGGCGCGAATTTCCTCTAGTACTTGGGCGCATTTTCCCACCTCTGCCAACTTACATCAGCGCCTAGGGAAAGATCAACCTCCAAAACGCTCCAAGATTGCGCCCAAGGTTAATGAGTTTTGGCGCCATTTCTTGTTACTCCTGCCAGTTTTAGGCGCCTTGATGTGAAGTAAGATTTGAACTAATGATATTTGCGCCTTGAGTTGACATGATTGAGTTTAGGCGCCCATTCTCTGTTCCCTTTTGCCATTTTTGGCGCCTTGAAGAATTGAGCGCCTTGGGCATCAACAATTAGCGCCTAAGGGAAAATGGTTGTCTGGACTTCATAACTTTGAGCGCCTTGGAAGCAATTACATTAAAATACATCTTTGAATGAATCTCTCAAGTGGGATTGACCTTCTTTAAACCTTTACAATTGCTAGAAATCATTTGAAATAATGAATGTGGGACTAATTTGTGTTAGGCGCACTTTGTTCCTATTTTTACCTATATTTGCGCCTAAGCTTGAAAAGGATTATTACATGTTTAAAGTTATTCCTATCTTATGAAGTGATTGATGTATTGTCTTGTAGGTACATCAAAAGGGATAGGAGTTGTTCGAGGAGTCACCTTTGAGCGAGGAGCTTGGAATCACCTTCAAGGAGGAGTCATCATCTAAAGAATACTTCAAGATCATCAAGAGCGAGTACCTAGAGCACTTCATGTTAGATCACATTAACTTCAAGTGTTCATTATCAAGTTGCATCATTGAAGGAAGGATTGTTGGTGAAGTCAAGGAGTCATCAAGGGCAAGTACCTGAGTAGCCTTCAAATTGCAAGAGGAAACATCAATGACATCATGTTAGATCACATCAAGTTCAGGAATGCTTCACCAATGGATTCATGTTCGAAGACTTTCTATCCATCCCAGCTTCAAGTCAAGATCATCTTCAAAGAAGAGATATCATGTAGCAACTCTAAAGGAGTCTTCCACATTCATTCATGCTAGAGACTTAGGATGGAAGTAATCACTCCCAAGGAAACATCACTTCAAAAGGTAGCTGCTCCAAGACGTCACAGCAAGATATATCTCAAGTCCTCTTCATCAAGTGGCATCATGTTCAAAGCCAAGGCATTCACTCATCCAAGCTTCAAGTAAAGTTCTCCCAATCTTCAAGATTCATCAAGCTTCAAAGTCTCTTTGAGAGGTTATCTACTCCACATCCAAAGAAGGTGTTATCATCTACACTCCAAGAGGGTCACTTCAAGGTCAACATGCCAAGTGCACTACTTCATCTTCATCCGCAATAGCATCATGATTGAAGGACATTCATCCATCATACTTCAAGCTCCATTCAACCTTCAAGTCCAAGAGAGTCTTCTACTCTACATGAAGAAAGCCACATTATTATCATCATCATCTACTCCACATGAAGAAGCATCAAAGAAGATCATCAACTTACCTACAAGAAGAAGAAAGAATCATGAAATTAATCAAGTGAAGCAACAAGTATCATATATCTAGTCAACAAGAAGAATGAACAAGGCAAGATCTACAAGATGTATTCCTAAACATACAAATTCAAACAATCACATTGAATACATCACACAAAGATGATACAATTTTCAAAGTATGCTGAGTTGGCACTTATGTGGCGAGTACACATCATTTTAAATGCATTAAATGTATCATTTAATGAAAGAAGCCAAAGGGATTCCTATGTGGAGAATATTTTAAATGCTTTCGCCTTACCTTATCACATTGGAAAACGTGCCTTCATTGCCTCTCTCTTATATGCTAAAAAATAGCAAATTGTTGTAACTACCTCTGAGGTGGCACGATCTAGACCCTTGGCTATTGAATTAATCTTAGCCATTCATTGTAATTGGGACTTCTATATAAAGGCCTTGTTGCCTCATTTGTAAGATATAGAAATTAGATTGTAGGCAAGTAGGAGTAGAATAGGAGACTCTCGAAATTGTCTGAGAGGACTTGAAATTGTTGTAAATATTTCTCAAGGTTAATGCAAAGACATTGGAGCTACTTGTTGGTGTTAAGTGTTATCTTGTGGAATCACATGATTTCTTGTATCTTAATGAAGTGGAGAGATGTTTCAAAGTAGATTAAAAATAGAGTAGAAGCTCTTTGATGTAATGTACGCTGTACTGAATATTTGATCAACTCCAAACTCATGCTTTTAACATTCATCACCGGTGAAGTGTTGTGTAAAGCTAGTCTGAGCCTTATTATTTGCTTAAGTTCGATTGTGGATGCTTGTTTGAGCTGCGCCATTTGATGGGTGCTTGTATAAGTCTTCATGATTTGAAAACCATTCGCGTAACCTTAGGAGATTGCACCAACTTCATGTAGTTGTAGGCACCCTTGGCAAAGTGAAGTTAGGTTTATTCAGGAGTTTGTCTATTCAAACATCATCATTACCTCATTGACCTTAGATAGTTTCTTTAAACCTTATCTTTTTACCTTTTCTTTATCATTAAAACCTTGTATATACATCATCCACACTGAAAGGAGGAATAAGCTAAACAAGTATGAAGAAGAATCTGCGTAAGTCCCTTTGTGATTATCAGCAAGATCACATGTAATCACTGAGTTAACCCATCATGCATTAAAAAAGGAACCTTGGAGTTACTTCACTGGATCACATAGTTCAGCCTTTGAAGAGCTTTATTCAAGAGAGAGTGGGATACTCTAGTGTTTTACTCTATTGTTGACTTGTCTAAAAACAATCATCAACACATGGGTATTGGCAGTTCAGGATAGCAACTTTAGTTAGTGTATTTAGTTTTGTGGTCAATCAACATTGGCTTTGCTGTTCTTTGCTCTCATAATCTACAGGACATATATCATTACCAATTGGTAACTGAATATATCAAACAGGTGAAAGGATTCTCCCTTTTCCTTAATTGTGAAATGTTTTTGTTAAATGTATTAGCTCAAGTTTAATGTGACATATATTTGTGTATCAATTGTTAAAACTGACCTAAAATTCAAGCTGTGAGCTTGCTTGGGCACTGCTGTTGCATCTTGAGAAGTTAGCATTTTTGAACATTGTCTAGAGAATACTACATTTGAAAATGGTCCCTCATGAAAAACTCCTAGTTTTGTGCTTAATTTGATTCTTCCATTTAGAGTATACACGATGAAGGTGAGGATTGGAGACTAATGTTATGGCTCTGATCTAAGTTTGTGCATGCTTGCTCTGATGGGTACCAACCATAGAAAGGAGTGGAGAATATTAGGAAAGAAAAGATGGGGAAGTTATAATAACCATTTGAGTTCTGATATTTTTAAACTGTTTTGTTTGCTATACAGATACTATACAGACCCTTCCGGTACATTTTGGCAATCTGATGCAAAATCTATAGGATCTGGAGTTGAAGCCGCAGACATTTCCTTGAAGGAACAGTATCGTAAGGTATATTACTACATATGGTTCTCAAGTTGGTTACAGAAATTCAACATAAAAATCTTGGATGAAAATCAAGTTCAAAAATATGTAATTCAGGATATGACATTGGAAGAAGCAGAGACTGCTGCACTTTCTATTTTGAAGCAAGTCATGGAAGATAAGGTTAGTTATGCGTGCTTTGATTGTGAGTGGTTAATTGAAAGCTATTTAATACTATTGAACACAATACAAATCAAGGGATATTGGAACATTGTAATTTGTCCCAAATCTAGGACGTGGACAGATTTTGAAAGCTATCTGATTTGACATTTTATCTTGGCATGTATTTAGGTGACAGCCAATAATGTTGACATTGCAAAAGTTGCTCCCACTTATCATCTATATACTCCAGCAGAAGTGGAGGCAGTTATAAATCGCCTATGATTACATTTCTGCTACAATGATTTTGTAGGGACATGAGGAGCATTTTTGGACCATACTTAATCTTGGGAGTATGTTTTATTTGCATGTTTGCTTTTAGTTTATTGGTGAAGACATTACAATCAAAAAAATTATTCTGATCAAATTTAGCCAAATATTTTTTTTTTCATCAAATCTATATAAGGTGAGAAGTTCCAAGACAGCCTTCACATATATTCAATAAAACTAATACTGTTTTTCTCATTTTTTATTTACAGAATTCACTTCTTTTGTTTGCTGAATGAGCTTTATAAGTTCTGTCATTTGCTATCATTGTTCATATGAACTAACCATGGGGATTGTTTTGCCAATCGCTTCTTTGAATCTAAGAGCACAAGAGTTGAAATTGTTATTAATGAATTCCAATTCAGTGAAGTTCAACTTTTGCGATAGGCTTACAATGTCAATCCTAGCTAATACCATTAAGCTAATCTCTTTGAGACCTGGGAATTAGAAGGTTTTTGCAAATTTTAATAGATGTTCTGCCGAAGGATTGCATGTAGCAGGGCTGTATTTTAATAATTTAGGGGAAATCATATCAATATAAAGCTTTAATGGTTGTTGTATGTGCATTTGGCAAGTGTTTGGGACTTCTTCAGAAGATACATACCCACATTCATTAACTTCATATCATTAATTGAACATAGAAATTGTAAATTTGGACACGATTTATCTGTAATAAAGTAGGTGCTTTCTCTTACTGTTCTTGGTTGATATTTGACGATAGTTGGGCTATTTTTTGTTGTTGCCCATCGTATTGTAATTTGGAAGTTGTTTTCAGATTTTGATTACTAATCTATCTGATTTGTTACCTTTGTGTGTTGTCTTTTATCCTAAAAGATACGGCACCTTGATTGTCAATATTATTTTGTTAATCACCTGATTATATACCTAGGTACTTGGTAGCCAACCTTGACAGAAAGACCCTGCCACAAACTTTACAGTTTATATGAACTTGGGAATATTTGAAGGAGTTGGTATGGAGGAAAGGAAAGGAAAGGTCCCTTTTAAGGTCCATGACGCCCAGCACCATGTGCACTTCAGGGTAGCTTGTAGTATTTGAGACCATACCTTCCACACTTATTCTGATCACAACCTGGCAAAGCAACATAGGAGTTATATACGTGTAAAATTCAACCCTCATTTTCTAGTATCTTGTCCAATTAATTGAACAATTATTTATCTAAACAAAGGATGGTATTATTCTTCCAAGAACCAATGGTAATCTTGACCTTGCTATTTGTTTTCATGAACATGATTCCTTGTTCAATTACATTGGATAAGGAATAAATAATCCACTATGGTTAGAAGGGACAATTTTATACACGGTCTTGTTAATTTTGCTACATTTTCTTTTTGTCATTTCTCAAAAAGCTTTAGCTAGCGAGGATTTTTTTCACCGTATTGGTGGCAAACCGTTTTTGGTGAGGGAATTTCACTGACTAGTGTAGATGGATTTACAAGGCTTGACTAACTTAAGAGTTGAGTATCGAGTTTGAAAATAAGGGATACAAAGCTTTGAATATTTAGGGTAAGTGAAAAAGTTCCCTTATCCCCACGATGGGAGCTTCATATGCCTAGGGACAAGATATATAAGAATGCCAGTTTTATGTGCATCCCTTCGTATGTAAGTGGTTTAAAATTTACAAAATTATGAATACTTTCTTAATTAATTTGAGAAATACTTAATTTTGGTCGATTGGAGAGTGTTATTGATTGTTTATGCAATACATATTTAATATTTTTGTTGTTCCGTTGAGACAATTAATAAATATTAATTTTGAGTATTACCAAATAATTTTTTCTACTAAAGCATTTTCTCTACATTTATCTAGAATCATTACATTGGGGTGTAGGTTTCCACTGATTTGTTAGTATCCTTATCTTGAGTATTAACATTGCTTAGATGTGCTTGTGCTCTTTGTGGGTTCCCTTTAAATTACAAGGTTGTTTCAAAGAAAGTGTCATATTTCAGTAGTTATGGATTTCATGTCAGTGGAAGTGTCCAAGGATTTTTTTAGTGCTGATATGCAGCTAAATGATGAATTTTTGCATTTTGACCCCCCAAAATTAATGATTTGTGTTTCGTAGTTGACTAGATTTTTTAATGACACCAACATTATCTTGAAAAAATACTTTAATTGCCACAATGCTTAAACAAGTTTCGGCCCAATTGCCCTATATGATTAGATCAGTTTTAAATTTGGGTCCAATGCCTTCACATTTTAATTTTTTCCCCTAATTTATGTGTTGATGGCTTCCATTATGATTGTAGCATCCAATACATAATACTTAACAATTGACCATTATAAAGGTGAATATTTTTCCTTTAAATGAAAATGTTAATGTACATCAACGTTTGTCCGACACATGGCACAATCTAGTCCCTCGTTATGTGTAGTATTACGTTCAATGTGCTATCAACAAACACTTCTAATGTTGGAACTAGAATCGACATATCACAGTCTTGATGGTTGTGATCTCATCAACGGTTGTAGGATATTTGGTAAAGACCTTGACGTCACATTGATGATCTCCTAATGTTTCGAAAAAGGCTTAGCAGGGTCCACTTGTCTACGTGGTGACCTATCAAGTGAGTAATGAAATGAAATGAAAGATTTTAATAATATGTCCATGAGGCCACAACAACCCATGGGACCAATGAAAACTCAATCTAGTGAAGACTTTTGTAATGAGCAAATGAGTGACACTTGACACTCATGCTTCTACTTACTGCACTCACTTCTAAAGACACGGGGAAGCAAACATGTGACACTTGGCACTTGTGCAACTTGACTTTGCACTCCAACATTTGTAAGTCAATTTTGTTGGGATTTTAACCTTGCACAAACTCAATTAACTAGTTGGATGACATGCTCAACGGATCCAATTCCGCATTATTTTGTGTAACATCTAGCTGATAAACCATGCTACTGCGTGACTCCTAGAGTACAAGAATACATTATTTAGGTATTTGTGCACAACCACTCTTCCAACAAAGAACTATTGGGATCCTCTAGGGCAACTTATCCAACTAACACACCAACTTCGAAAGCTTAGTTCCTCACACTATCTTGACCTTGGTCTCTATGCTATAATCTATAGACAAAAAATGACACACACTAACTTGATTTAGAGTGCTTTTGGATTCAATTTTGTAAGTTTTTGTTGCATCATTGTTTTATATTCTCGTCTCTTTTTCCTTTGCAAGGGCCCGCTTCTACAGTCTGACTCTATTTTCTAGTTATCCTAATGATTGATCTCAAAGTGTGATCTAAAACATTGATGCAAAAAAAAAACTACATGGTTAAATGCAAAAGCACTCTAAATCATCTCCATGGATTGTGGAAAAGCCATACATATTTACGCCGATAGGTGTTTCCTTAGTGAGCAGCACTACCTCAAATACATACATCGATGGTCCAGATTAAAAGAGCTACCATCAAACAAATCTTGACCGTAGATTTTTTGAAACAATGTCATAAATATGGAAAAACAAAAACTCTTGTTTATTATTATTTTTAATCATTGTAACACTAGTGGGTCATACGATTAAAAGCTTGGACAGAAAGGCATACTATGGCGGCAGGGGTAATAGCAACTTTCAATCATTCACAATCTACAAGAATAGGTGGTAATAACTGAGTCGGTCGCACTGCAGAATAGAGAGGCCACGCCAGCGAAGACTATAGAAAGCACGGTCTCTTGTTCTTCTTCGTAACAGTCTGATCCTTCTTTGATCACCTACACGACTGTGCTGGATTTATTGTTTTGGTCTATCACCGACATCATTTCAGTCATAGTTTCATGCCACCAGTTCCGGTCACTATTAATGCTGATCCACAAGATAAGAAGAGATCGAGTCAAAGATCTGCCAGGTGTGAAACTCCAACAAATATCATCTCTCTTGAATGTTTATTCTGGAATCGAATAATCCCTCTGTTGCACGACTCTTTCGCTGTGTGTCACCCACAATTATATATGTCCCCTGTTCTATATATAGGCATGCATATCCCGGTGCTCTCAGACCATTGTTGAGTTAAACACTCCACAGCCCGATCCTGCAACTCATCGCTTTCTAGAAAGTTGATGATACGCCCCAAGGAAACCTTCGCTTGAATGATAACAGCAATGACATCAGGAATTACTCGAATTGGTTCTTAAACCAGGCGCAAAGTGGCTATGAACGTGAAAACATTTCTTGGAGTCAGAAGGATTTTAAGAAGATAGCATGTTGTAAATGTCGCAGCAGAAACTAGAATGGGGGAGGACCAAAACAATATTATATTGTAGGATTTTCGAAACTGAACTGCTGACAGCCAATTGTACTTTACCTTGCGCAACTTTTCAATACCAAATTTGAAATGTTCCTCCCATGCATGCAATTTCAGTACCTTCATGTAAATAACAGCTTCTGTGACAGGTCTTAATCGCTCATCTTGGGCTGACATGAGTTCAGTCTGGAATTTATTCTGCAATTTTGCCAATGGAGAATTCAAAATCATGGTTAGGATGACAACTGCCAAGGCTGCAACTGTGGCCCATCCAATTGCATGGGAGAGGATACTTAAAGCAAATACAAGCTGGAGAACTGTAGTCCAAGTCAGGTGAAGCCAGAAGGGAAATTCACCTATACGATAAGCATCTACAGACATATAGTTCATAATCTCTCCTGCTCCGTGGACCTGTTTAGCTTCATTTGAAAGCTTCAATTGTTTCTCATAGATTGCTGTAATTAGTGAGGAGCACATCTGGAGACCAATCCTTCTAGTGCCAAAGTACCATTGCCTTTGAGACAGAGACTCCAGGAACTTGGCTAGAAAGAGTGCTCCCACTAAAGCATACCCTTCAAATTTGAATGATTGTTTGCCTTCTGAAAATCCTATAAATGCATTTAAAACAAGTGGTCCACAAGACAGAGTGGTTGTTTTGAGAAAAGCATAGATTCCAGTCCTTGCCATATTTTTCCAATGACAGTGAGCCAGGGCCCAGAAAACAGATGGAGTGGCAGATGGGTTTTTTAGTTTTTGCGTAACTAGCTCTCCAGTCAATTTTGAATAACTGTTCTCTGCCTAATCTTCCTCACAAACTTGAGGCAAATCATTTTCTTCTAGAGGCCTTTTTATACCTTTGGACAAAAGAGAATTCAACCACCAAAATGTCATCCTGCTAAAGATCCCTGCTTTGGCAAAATGAGTCACTTCTGGATCTTCGTGGGCCTGTTCAGAATTCAAAGACTCATCTTGGTTATGCCTATTTAGAATGGGTTCCGATAGAAGATTGCCCCCTGAATTTGTCAAATCCTCTTTCGCAGCACAGATGAGCATCAAACAACTCGCTAACCATGAAATTAAAGCAAGAAAAAGTTGAGTTGAAGATTCTCTGGAACTGATAAAATTGAACCCAACAGAGACAAAATCCAACGTCTCCAGCAAAAATGTGATGATCCACCAAATATGAAGAAATGTTTTTACAGTGCATGTGCACTGAAGGATTACTGACAAAGCAAGCATAATCCATGCTAAACCTTGCACCAAAAGGACAAGCAAATTGTGCAGGGGAGGTATAGAAGACCCATCCCATATTTTCTTGTACAAAATCTCAACTCCCAATCCCAAATTTACTATACCCAAAATGACATTAATTGTCACAATTGATGTTTGGAATTGTGTTCGAGGTCTCACATTTCTGAGAATACTCGTCTGTTTAGACCATTTGAGAAGCAAAATAAACCCAAATGTTAGCAAGAATACCAAATGTGTGATTGAGATTAAAGCATTTTTGCTACACGAAGGAAGTCGGAAGGTGTGTAGAAATTGAGCATTGAAAGATAGGGGTAAGCGGCAGGTCTCTCCACAGTCTGCAGAATAAGGTAGCAAATTCGACTCTCCGCAAAAATTGGTCCAGAGATCTGAGGCAAACAAATGAACTCAATTCAATGCACTGCAAGGCGGGAATTTACAATGTTGAACAAGTTCATGATAAATTTCAAAAAACAATGATGAAAATTTAAACATCACTCTCTATACGCCATTAGGCCTGGAGGTCGTCCAGTATATATTTATTATATATATAGCTTAAATTCAATAAACCAAGGTTTGAAGTTCACTGATAGGTCTCACTCCCTGTATTCGTATGCATCAAGGGGCTTACTGATGCGAACACATTCGAAGTTGTGCCTATTGGAAAATTTTAGATCTGGATGATGTGGATGCTTGTAATTTTCTCATAATATAATGAAAACCTTTTGCTTATAATTTTACAAATGAGAAGAAATCTATCAAACTCTGCAAATGCAAGAATAATGAGCTTACCAGTGAAAGTGATCACCATTCTTTCACAAATTAGGTCACCTGCTTCTTTCCTTTTAAAATGTTGTTAAAGGAAGAGATGTCTCCAAACATGTCATCAGGCATTGAAAATTGATGTACTATTTTTCTCTGTTCAGTGCATGGACTTCATATCCTATGTCTAAACAGTCACCATGTTTGGTAAATGGATCTTCAAAGATGCATTTACATTTCACTATAATATCTAAGTGGGTATGCAAAAACTCTTATTGTTTCATCGTGTTTGGAAATTGGGTAATCAAGGATTCAAACCATCTCGCTGTGATTGTTTAATTGGGATTGCAAAAATTCAAATCATTTCACTGTATCTGCAAATTGATTATGCAAGGATTCAAATCAGTTCACAGTATTTGCCAATTGGGTATGCAAGGATACAAATCATTTGCATATAACAACTACTGAAAAAATTTCAACTTGGCAAATTTCAACTTTATGCACTTATTAGCCAATTTGGTTATGTTGTAAAGCTTGGAATCAATGCGTAGGGGCCCATTTCTGCATAGATGTTTCACAGAAAAACATAAGTTGCAGCATTTTTAGGAGCCAGCTCAAAAAGGAGACTTGCTGTAAATGCTCCTAATTCTATATTCTTCCGTGATCTACAGACACCAAGCAAACACATCCATACAACTATCACAGGTTCAATTAGCATTTTGATGATAAAGTTTAGAGTTTCTTTTAGAAAGCCAACACACCCAGGAAGGTCAACCATGCACACATAATGGTCAATTGTAGGTGTAATGTAACAAGAGTTAATCATGTCATTGAAGTATCTACAATCCTTGTCTACTAAGCCTCCATGACTAAATGCAAATAAAACACGAGCAAAGCTTACATGGTTAGGGTATGTTCCAGAGTGCTTTGTTAGTTCAAAGAGTTTGAGAACATCCTCGCAAAAGCCATTTTGTGCATATGCTACAGTCATTGCATTCCATGAGACCACATCTCGTTGAGACATTCTATCAAACAGGTCACGTGCCTTCCACATAACTATATTTTTCTGTTAAATACATACTACCATGGCTCATAATCATTTTTATAAGTATGTATTTGATATATGAACTTTTATAATATCTATCACATATTAATTTTACTAATTTGTATAATCAATAATTTAATATACATTCTATTATTAATATATAATTATTTATATTATTTCGTTAATATTTAAAATATCAAATTTATAAATAATATATATATAGAATGAATCAAAATTAAATAATCACATTAATATGAATATTACAATTTGGTTATAATATTTGCATAAGAAAAAAATATTATTTGTTTAACATTAAAATAAATATTATTTGTTGAATAACTAAAATCATTGCAATAATACTAGAAAAAAATAAAATAAAAAATTAAGAGTTTATCAATTGTCAAAGTGATAAAGGTAAAAGGAACTTTTTTATTTTTTAATGACATTTTATAGAAAAATAAAATAAAAAATTAACAATTTATCAATTGTCAAAGTGATAAAGGTAAAGGGAATTTTTTGTTTTTTATCATTTATGACATTTTGTAGCACTTGCCAATTGCATTTGCTTGAAAGCTTCCAATGCCTCTTCAACAAACCCATTTTGCACATATCCTACAATCATTGTAGTCCAGGAGACCACATCTCGTTGAGACATTTTGTCAAACAACTCATACGCCTTATGTAGGTTTCCACATTTTGCATACATGTCTACGAGGGATCAAGTTTCATTTTCAGTTTTAAAAAAGCAACTTTTGGAGGTCTAGATCGTGCTGTTTACATCGTGTTGTTGACCTCATAAAATGAGATGTATAGTATGCAATGTGCCTCACTTCATATATGTAATGAGGTATCAGTATATACGATAAATTTAAAGCTTTACTATCTCCTAAGCGTGTCCATAGAACTATCATTTTTTTATTTTGATTTTGCCTCTTTCTCTAGGCAGCCTCTGTCATGATTCTAGAATCATAATTTGATGCTTTGCCTTAGGGTATAGGAGTTCTTAAGGCTATAACAAGAATGGCCTTTTTTAATTTGTGTCTCACACATATACAACAATTATGGCCTTAAAAAAAATTATGATTTTGTGACCTTTAAGGTAAAGTCAATTGAAGTAGAATGAACTTATGGCATTCTTAACGTGTTTATGAACTGTTCATCATTTTGGTACTCTCTAAGTTAAGATAAGGACCAAGTTGGGTATAGATACATTATATTCATTTTCAGTTTTTAAAAATATGATTAAATACATGACTTAAAGAAATGGCCTTTTTAATTTGTGTCTCACACATATACAACAACAATTATGGCCTTAAAAAAATTGTGATATGGTGACCTTTAAGGCAAAGCCAATTGAAGCAAAATGCACTTATGGCATTCTTAACATGTTCATGAACTGTTCATCATTTTGATACTCTCTAAGCTATGATAAGAACCAAGTTGGGTATAGATACATTATATTCATTTTTAGTTTTTAAAAAATATGATTAAATACATGACCTAAAGAAATGGCCTTTTTAATTTGTGTCTCACACATATACAACAACAATTATGACAAAAATATTGTGATTTGGTGAAGCAGAATGCACTTATGACATTCTTAGCATGTTCATGAACTATTCATCATTTTAGTACTCTCTAAGCTAGGATAAGAACCAAGTTGGGTATAGACACATTATATTCATTTTTAGCTTTAAAAAATATGATTAAATACATGACTTGAATGTTTTTCTGGGTAATATTAGGGAAAACAATGTTTAATTATTGGTATCAATAATTTCAAATACTTGGTGTCATAATTGTCTATACATAGTCTATTGACAAAGTCTCTTTAAGGGTGTACAGACCTATACATAATTATTAGGGCTCTTACAATACTTGACAGAGGTTAAGGTTGTGTAACCTTCACTTGTTTCACAAGGAGCTCAACCCTTGCTTGTCAACAATGTGCAAACTTATCCACTATCCCATGCAGTTCAAATACATTTTCTAAACTATTAACAGAGTCTTTTTATAGGTATACAGACCTATACATAGTCTATCAGGGCTCTTACAATATTTGACAGAGGTTAAGTTTGTGTAACCTTCACCTTTTTCGCAAGGAGCTCAACCCAGGTTGCTTTTCAACAATGTACAGACTTATCCACTGTCCCATGCAGTTCCTCATATGTTGTACCAATTTTTAGTTTCTTTCAATAAGTCTCTAGAGATTCTCAATGGTTTGTATCCCTCAAACATCTCTCATATGATAGGGATAAAACTCATGTTTTATCATACCATAGAGGTGTCATTACATTGCACTATTTTTCAGGAAGCCTGTATGTCTCTGGAATGAATAATCTTAAGTTGAAAGTTGCTTGGCCAACAAGAGATGTGAGAGAAGGGCTTGCAATCAATCCAATACATTGACATAATGGAGAGCATCTCTTATAGGTCTTTATTCTAACCTTTTTCCATTTTGTATGGCACTTTTCTCTGGGTTTAGTGTATTATCTTGTGCCAACGTCAGATGAAGGTCTGTCATTTCAGATTATTTATAGATATCAGATCTAATTTACATAATTTCATGTGGATTTTATTCTCATTTATGGTGAGAGATCTTTAATGTTGCTTCACAACCCTTCACTTTTTGGGAGATGTAATATGTTTGTGAGCTCACATTTTGTTTTAATTTTTAATTTTTTTGGGTCTAGAAATAAATTACTTTGTAGAAGATTTGATAGTTGACCAATTCATTTAACATGTGGATATTGATAAGCTTGAGTAGAGATTGACTGCTCCTTTTACAAGCCATTGTATAAATGTCAAGGAGATCTATATGGATTGGAAAGAGATAATCCCTATTGAATTACTTCTTCTTAATCTCAAACAATGCAATAATTCTTTCAATCCAATAGTAATTTCTAGAAATGGTTTGATTTAATAACCTTGTTGTGATACTTAGCATTGTAAGTAGTTGATTTAACAGATCATAATCTCAACCCATACACAAAGGGTCGATATGTAGATTAGTATTTTGAAATAATAAGATGGAATAGCACATGTAAAAATATATTTGGTAAAAAGCCTGTGATGAGTATCATTGGAGAATTGTCCATGCTTTTAATGTTGTCCAGTTTAAGGAGCATATCAGTATAAATATTAAAAGGAGCATTTCTGTATGTTTGCCACTGTAAGAATGTCAAAGGTTCATGTTATAAAAAAATACAGCCAAATAGAAATGTAGCATAACTATCTAAACATGTCATTATATTCATATTGAAAAAGAAAATATAATGGTGGTAAAAATTAGTGAACATTATTGTCCATATAAGTTCTCAACACGTAGTCCATCAAGGACACCACTGTTCAAGGTCCCCTTAGATCTTCAATCATCTAAATTTTACAATTAGATAAAACCTTAAATGTTCATTGCCTTCCAAATAGTACTACAATTGCATTTTGAGCATTCTTTTCTTCTCTCTCATTTTAATTTATTTGTTTTATTTTGTCATTATGGTTTTATTGTTTGAAAAACATAAAAATAGTTCAAAGACATGATATTTCCATAGTATTAATTTCTTAGAATACAATGATCTATGTATAAGTTCTCAACACGCAGTCCATCAAGGACACCACTGTTCAAGGTCCCCTTAGATCTTCAATCATCTAAATTTTACAATTAGATAAAACCTTAAATGTTCATGCTTTCCAAATAGTACTATAATTGCATTTGAGTATTCTTTTCTTCTCTCTCATTTTAATTTATTTGTTTTGTTTTGTCATTATGGTTTTATTTTTTGAAAAACATAAAAATAGTTCAAAGACATGATATTTCCATAGTATTAACTTCTTAGAATACAATGATTTATGTAAAGGATAAATGTGATATGAATGAATGGGTTTGGACTAGACTTAATTAGTAATGTGTTGATCAAAATTGACAAATCTCTAAACTACTATAATTTATTGCTACACAACATTTCTACAGTGATCAATTGATGCAAAATACTTTTATACAATTATTTGTCAGAAGCACTCTCAAATTAATAAAAAATATTAATGATGAATTTGAATGGGTCATCCTCTCCTTAGTGATGTTGTTAATAAACCAATGAGTCCTTATGAATATTCATGGAGATTGTGTCTTTGTGGACTTTAGTGGAATATTCCTTTGTCGAGCTATAGGATTTTAATTCTATTATTTTTCTTCTACTTTTGTGATAAGGATTCCATTTGTTTTGTATGGGGGATTATATAAAAATCAATAAAAGATTCAATTAATCTACTACATATATATTATATAAACAACTTACTTATAGTTTTATTGGAAAAAAATAGTTAATTATTGCACTAATTCCTATCATACAAGCAAACAATTTAAAAATTTGCATTAATTTTGTAACATCTTCCATGTGATTAGAATTTGACTATGGGAATTATAGGGCCTAAATTTGATAGTTGACCTTACTTTTCAAGCAATTTTTTTATGACAATTATCTATTCAATGATGCCTTGCTATGACACACTTTAATATAAGTAAATTATATAAAAACCAAATATATATATCAGCGTAATTCTATATAAATTTTGACAATTTCTCTAAAATATCTCCTTTCATATGATACAATGTTTTTGAAAATTTGATTGTATTTTATAGTAAAAATGGCTAAATACACCTACACAACTCTCAAATTTAGACCCTGATGGGAAAGGCATCCATCACTAACAAAGTTTTAGGATAATAAAAACTATCGGCGTGCCCATTGAACCTATGGGTCCAATTGCTAGTATTAGTACTATGACCTTATACCAACAAGACCACTCCCGACTGCTTGGAAGTAAGGGACTAAAACTCGTGACTACCTCAAATTTATTCAATGCAAACATGGGAATCTATTGTCTTTATTATGTCATCAAGCAAACATTTATGAACAAGAAAATAAATAATAAAATAATTGATCACACATTCAGAGCTCATTTCACAAGAATGAACTTAACTCTTTGATAAACTGGGTTGCCTATACTTGAGGGCTTTTGCACACCAAATTAAGGCATCATCCTACATACTTAAATTATCTTGGATCATATTTACATTTAGATTTCAATCATAGTTACAATCATTTCAATTACACTAATACATGACTAGTTGCTAAAGCCTCTCCACGGTATATGCACCTCCCTTTTTCTTTTACAAGAATTTGAAGATCCTCCTCCTAAGTTGGTGCACTCCACCACCTTTCGTTGTGCTACTTTGTTTCTTTTCTATGCATCCTTTTGCAATCTTTGTGCTTGCCTACGTGCTCTCATGCATTGGTCATGATGTTTGCTACATGACTTGCACATTAATGTTTTCCTTCCAAAACATGAGTACAATATAATCATGCAATGCACTCAACTACATTCGTAACACAAGCATACACATTATCATTTTGAATAGTCACACAAGGTTAAGGTATCACCAAACTTTCTTAGTGCATCACTTCTTACGCTTGCACCCACTTGGTCAAACAAAGAGCTTGGGACTATTGTTCTACTTGACCACCCTTACAAGTATCTAGTTCCATTGGGGGTACTTAGAATGGTGCACACAACTGTAACGTTGCTAGATTTATTCAAATGTCAAACTATCACTCTGCACTCCTCTAGCATCATGCTCCACCCTTCTATCAATATACCCTACAACTTCTTAAAGACTTATGTAGATTTCGTTACTAAGACCGACTCATGACTAGACTTAGACAAACTTCTAAACATTGTTATGACTTGCACAACCAATCATATGCCAACCAAAGCATCAAAAGACATAACAACATCGAGAACAATAATTCTCAACATATACATGGGCCCAAGCTCGGATGAAATAGGAAAGGGGCATCAAACCCACCCATCTAACCTCTACTGAGATTGGCACCAACCACATTGTTGGAGCTTTGATCTCTATAGTGGTTGCGATCTCCATCAGACTAACTAAGGCCTTGTAGCTGTACAACATTTATATTCTTTTTTCTTGTGTTACATAGGACCTCAAGGTACTTCTATTCAAACTCCTTGTCACCAACTTACTATTTAATCTATTCCTTTAAACACAAAAGTTGATCATAGGGTTCCCTTGTGCCACAAAGTGCCTTACAATATTGGTTACATTTATTCATAAAATATATAAAAAAATGTCATCAACCATTGTTGAGAAACATCAAGCCCTACAAGGGTTTTAAGATCGAGGGCTCATGGAACATGGTTGGTTCCCAGCTAAACCTAGACTTGTAGACTAACAACTAATAGACAAAATATTAAAAATATCAAAACATATCTATCATCTACCTTGTTCAGCACTCGATCTAATGAGCACTTCCTATGCTTTCTTCCCTCCTTTTTTTTAATGCTCCTTTCTTCCTCTTCTTGCTTCACTCCCCTACGCCTATTTTAAATTTGTCTCCCCCCCCTTTTTGATTACTCAAGTAACTACAACTTATAACTTCTACCAACACAGAATGAGATAGAATTGTCAAAAGGTTGCTCTCTCATCCTTATATATTTAATTTCTCCTTCCACTACATGGGTTTTCATCCTTCATCCTATTGCTAGAAATTGACTTCATCATCATTCTTCACATCTCCCTTGGATTTTCACTCAACATTTATTGTGATTCCTTGATCTCTACGAATTTCCTCAAAGTTGACTTTTGCTTAATGATTACTTTTTTACTTCTCTTTCCACATTGCCTCTCTACCCTTTACTTTTCCACTCACTTTTTTCCAACCCATCGTTTACTTCCTCCTTGAGTCGTCTTCCTTGCTACGAAAGGCTTATTTCTCCTTGTGGATTCTTGATCAATGCTATTCATTTACTTTGACATCCTCTTTTTATGTTCAACCATAACACTCATTTGTTGGCTTTGTAGATTCCCATATTTTCATGTTAATGTGAGGGTCGAAATTGTGTTTGATGATAACTAAACACCATCGTAACCCATTATGCCATAAAAAGTGAGTGAATCTTTATTCCCAAAACATATTGCATTAGTTGAGTCTCCTAGGTCTCCATTAGTGTGCTTACTATTCGGCCTTATCTTCTTTGCGTGTGTCAAAGTTGTCTGAGGGCTACCATTTTACTCCAATTGACTTGAGTAGGTTTCTCTTGACGATTTTTTTAGTGTTTGATCTTTTTTTGTGTTTCTGCCTTGTTTTTCTAGCTATGTCAAAATTATCGCTTTCCGTAGCTAGCAGTTGTGTAATTGCCATGTTGATTTTGTAAACCTTTGCGGTTGTTTCTCCTATGTTGTGATGGTCTCACAAGTAACCCAACAATTTTGCCCATTTTTATGAAATTGAAATGTTAAATGCCACAAAATGAGAATTTTCTAGAACTTCTGGGGTTTAACATTTGGCTTTCCCTTCTTTGAGCATGTTTTGTTTGTCTTAGATTTCCCCTTTTCCATAAATACATGCTTTAATATCAAATTAGGGAGGATTCTAGTTTCATTCCAGCCAATCATTTTGTCATTTCAAATAGTCTAAGAGCCTATTACTGTAATGCCCACCCTAGTTTGTGTCTCATGTGTTTTTTGATTCATGTATTATATGTTGTTCCATGATGTGTTTATCAGTGTATTATATGTTTATTATGCTTTGATGCATTGCACCAAACTTGCCGATGAGGTCTATGTTGTCATCGATGGGTTTTGAGGGTGTATTATGCATGACCATCGAGGTGTTTTTGATGGGGTTGTACTTTGTTATTTGGTTTCCAACTATTCATTATGGGATGCATATGTTATGATTGTGCATGTTAGATTATTGTAGTGCTTCAACTTCACTGTTTTCATTTGTGTAATATGTTGGATGGATGTGATGTCTTCAGTATGATTATGTTAAATGATTTATGCATATATGATTTTATGATGTTGACTTGTGTTTATGATGCTTATGCAATATTATGCCACGTTGGGTATTATAATGTGCTTCAACTATTTTATGTAGGGAGCAGGTACGTCTGATGGTTTACTTGAGTGTGCAGGTAATTATAGGTGTTAATTAATGTGGGAAATGTGGAGAAGGTTGAAATGGGATGCTAAGCCATCTCACCTTATCCTTGTGTTGTGGAAAATTGTGATGTATGTTTGGAATCATTTGCATGTGTTTCCTTAGCATTCTTGCACTTTATTTTAAAGTGGTTCGAAAAATGTGTTTTTCGTGTTTTTAGATTAAATTAATGATTTTAGTTTGGAAATTGCTATTTCTTCTTTAGCGAAAATGTTTGTTGCATCATTATATGCTTGTGGAACAAATTTGAGTGATTTTGGTTTAATTCCAAAATTTTATATTTTTCTGTAAAAAGGTAGAAATTGCATTAAATGAGAAAAATGAATGCCTAGTATGTCGTGTTTGTGCTTTTCGGAATGAGACTGAGTTAAATGGCAATAACCTGTTTGGAATAGTTGAGTTCATTCGACTAACTATTTCCCTATCTATTTGAGTGAATTATTTGGGTGTTTTAAATGAAAAATGATTTATTAATGTGTTATTTGAAATGCCTATTTGATTTGCAAAAGAGATATTCAATTACTTAATTGTTGAATTAAATGAATTAAATGATTTAATTTTGCAAAGGCTATAATTTTGAATTGATTGAAGGATTATTTTATTACCAAAAAAGGAATAGTGTCTTTGGAGGAATAAAATGAAAAAGACATGTATTTTTCATTATTCTTTTTCTCTCCAAAATTTGCTCTCCTTCGTTTGAAACCCTCTTGCTTGAAAAATAGATATCTAATTGCTAGGAAGGGAGTTTTGTTTTGGAATTGCTTGGAGTTTGGATTGGATTCAAGAGCTTGGTGTTTGCTTGTTGTGTGTGGATCAAATTTGACCTTCAACCTCATTCTTTTCCTTGGATTTTGCTTGTATTGGAAGGTAAGTTTCTCCAATCTTCTCATTTAAAGTGTTTTATTCTATTTCCTTCATGCCACACCATCTAGAATGGTTGAAGATGGCTTTGCTTAGTTGTAGGAAACTTAAAAAATATATTTTAGCTGGTTATTTTTTTTTTCATGTATTTTCAAATTTTTGGAAACATAGAAATACAGATAAAACCTTGGCAAATTTTATGTGGAAATCCCAAACTTATTTTTATTGCAAATATTGATTGTTGAGCATGTTATCTATAATGGGTAGTTGTCAGATCATCTATAGCTATTGAAAAACAAAAGTTAGAAAATTGGTCAAACTTTGGTCAAGGTGCCAAAGAGAGCTCCAATGGAGTTTTAAGGGCCCTATGGTTATTTTGGCATTTTAGAAAATCTTGAAATTCACTTTTAAGCAATTGTGTATTGAATTTTGATGTTTGGTAAAGTGACTCCCTAATATTATCTGATTTTGCATCTTGTGAGGCTATGTCGTGTTTTGGGACATTTTGGTGCATTAAAATCCGTGCCACTTATTTCTCTTGTTTTGAAAACCTAAAAATTGCTTTGTATGCATTTCCTTTATGTTTTAGTTTGTGGGACGAGTTGTCTCCCAATTAAAATGATGTTTTGCATCTTTTGAGAATATATTGTGTTTTTGTCAAAATTGTGATTTTGCCACCTCGAAATCTGTGCCATGCCCAATTGGTCAAATTGGTGCTATGGGTGTTTAGGAAGAGGTCTAGGGGTAGGAAAGGAGTGGCTTCCATCATGCGCCACAACCCAAAGAGGTCGTTGAAATTTATCAAATGGAAGTTTTAATCAAGAATAACATTTAAACACATTGGGTAATAAAATTTAATAATAAGATCATCTACACCAAACTGCATGTGCTGGTGAAGTGTCCGCCTTGCTTGGGTTTGGGTGTAAAGAGCAATCTTTGGTGTAGTGTCCGGTTGCTATGAGGAGGTTATGCCCTCATGTACTACTGCGAGGTGAGTATTGCCCTCGTTTAACACTCGTCCTAACTACCTAGGTCTCTCTTCCTTATTCCACCGTCAGAGTTTGACTCGACGTGTGATGTTTACCATGTGATTGCATGTGCATTGTGATCCCTGATTCATGCTTGTATGTGTCTATGATGGACTATGATTTATGCCTCGTTTGGCGTGTATTGAAGGCGTGATTATTTCCCTTATGCTTGAATGTTGTTATGTCATTCTATTATGCTTTGGCAAGTGTGTCATATGTTACTTGAATGCAATTGGATGGTAGTTGTACCATGTGTTGTTTATATGCATTGTATTGGCAGTTGTGCCATGTGTGTTGTGTGCATTGATTGGCGTGTATGCCATATGTTGCTATGTATAGCCTGGATGTGTGAGATTCTCTTAGCGGGTTTGCCATGATCACCTTCTCTGTAGCTCGGGGGTTGCCTAGAGTTGCATAGACATCTATTGCGCTTGACGATGGCAATATGGTTGGGAGGTGAGCAACATTTCCCCATTGATCCTTCATGATGATCTTTAGGTGTTGGACGGTTTCCTTATCTTCTTGCAGGTTGATTATGTCATGCTTCATGTCTTGCTGCACCTTGGAGAGCATGTTAGTTTTTGGGTGGTTTATGCACTCATATGTTATCATTATTGATTATTGTAACCTTTGTAATGTAGGTCTTTTGAGACCCTTGTAATAAGATGTAATTAATGCTTTGAGTTGGTTTATGATGTTGGCTATGATTCACCTATGTTTAGAATGAAGCCCTTCGAATATTGTAATTATTGGATATCGTCTTGTATTTTTCCACGCCTCGATTTGTGAAGACGTTGGCATGTTTTGATAGGTTTTACATGTTAGAATCTAGCTATGTTAGCATGTTTAGACTCAGTTATTTGATGTTTATGGATATGTTTGTGTTGGATCTTATTCATCCCACATAGGTGGTGAGGATCCTATCTTTGATTTTGGCATGTGTCGACGTTGGTGTCGAACATGTGTAGCCTTTTGTATCACTTTTGTCCTTTTTGGCATGCGGACATAATTGGTTCAACACATTAATGTTTTTGGTTAAAATGAATCCTCTTTGATGTTGATTAATGTTTTTAGGCCTCGCAGGTGTTTTGGTGTTAGTTCCATGATGTGATATGCACTCTTGGATTATTCCCTCCTTTGCATTGGGAAGTGTGCCTTTACACGAGTTTGACTAGTGACCATTCTAGTTGGTTGAGGAATCGTACCTCCTAGTTGGACTATTCCGTGGGTGAGCGTTACCCTTGTGTTTGGGATGTCTTGTGTCGTCATGGAATGGACTGAGGTGGATGTCACCCTCATCCTACTCCATGTGTTCGTGAGGGAGTGAGGTTGTGGACGTATATTTGATCCTTGTCATGGAGTGAGCTCCACCTCTCGCTTGGTCATCGTGGTGAGTTGTCACACGATGGGTGAAGTCTTCCACTTGTGCCACCTTGCATTATGCAATGGTGATGTCTTTTTAGGCGTCGTTGTAATTGTTGGAACACCTTGTGTGTGCATGAGTGCAATGCGACATGTAAATGTCGCACTTGCAAACGCAAAAAAATTGTTGGTTCGGTGTTTGTTTAGCTAATGTCCTATGTGAAAGCTTGGGGCATTACAATTACTATGCCTCTCCTTCATTGTCACTTGTTCTTTACATCTTGTCAATTCTAGTCCATTATTGTAGTTCCTTCTCTACAATTCACCCCATTTTATCCCTTTGTCACAACTCATTCTCTGTGATTGTCTACTCTTATCAGTGTTACAACATCACACACTCTATCCTTTTAGTTTACCATACTCCCCCTATTTTGGGAATGGTCTATGATCAACTGTTCACAATCCTATTATGAAGGCAATGTTTTCTCTTGAGGACATCAACATTGGCATCAACATCTTTAATTCTCCAACTTGCTCTTGATCTCAACACTTTCTTGACAAGCCAGAAATTAGTTAGGATTAGTTTAGTTTGATTTTAGTTGGTAGATTAGTTTACTTGATTTCGTAGGTTAATTTATTTGCTTATAGATTTAGTAGTTAGCATAAAATTTGTAAGTAGATAAGTTAGAATAGATTTGCTATCTTAGATTAGCTTATGCTAGTTTACTTTCTTTCCATTTCTTTGTTTTCCTTTATGCAAACTAACTCATGACAACATAACCACACTTATGTTGCATCCACACATTAACACCAATTAATCAAACAATTTAGACAATTAAACTACTGCAAACAAGCTCTTTTGCGAACTTAGAGCAAGAATACAAGCAACATCCAATTCAACAATCAAACAAACTGACCCTACCTTTTGGGCATTACAATTAAACTTGAACATTGTTGAGTCTAGAATGACTAAATATTCAAGCCTCTTTGCACAAGGCTTCTTAGAATCATTCTTGACCTTTTAAGGTCCCAAACAAGCTACCTACACACTCCCCAATCAAACTTGAAGCCTCATACACCTTGGAAGCTCATTGTTCTACATTGTGTTAGCCCGACATACACTAAATCTTCATTGTTTCATTGCACTTGTAACTTGTTATATGATTATCATTTGTTGTCCACTCATATCATAGCCTTGAGCATACTTAAATTTCTCATACATTAAAATTGGAGCCTCAATATAAGCTCCCTATTTGTTGTCCTATAACTGTTATATCCCCATACATCTTGGACATTCATTGGGCTATTAAATTGTAGCCTTCTATATGCTACCTCTAGCTCATATAAGCTCATTTATGCTCATAAATACACTAGGATAGCCCATAACATATTAGAAAACACCTCGAAAGCATACAACTCTATAACAATCAAATGAGTTATTCCATGTAGTGACATACATTGCAAATATCACACAAACTTATTAACGTCAAACACAATGCACCAAACTCTCAATGAGCAACATTGACAATAACTATTCAAGACAACATTGCAACATTTCACAAATTATCAAATTCTTACCCAAACATGCCTAATTAGTTAATCCTCTCACCAAGCAAACTTTCTTGGCCAATATAGGGTCTTGCTAAGAATTCCCACTCTCGAGATTTCTCTCATGTACTGTTTGAGGCTTGATCTTGGGGTTTTTCTCGATATATCAGTTGAACCTTAACAACTTGCTCTGACACGACACCAAGAAGCCACACATGCTCTCTTTGTGTATAGTGTGCCTAGTTTAGCCCATAGAGGGCTTGCTTCTAAAATGGTGATAATGTGATTGTCTCAAGTACTAATCAAATTGATCCGATGTGGAACAAGATACCCCCTTGTGGGTAGGATTGGTAACACAAGTAAAATGATAATTTTAAGCTTTATGTTGTGTTTGATTGTGTGAAGAAAAAGGGGAGTTTAAGTAGGAGCAGATCGATGCTTATTCCAATTAGGGCAGTAGAGTCTGAATTTCTAAACAAAGGGGGCATCTAAGTAACTAGATTTTAATGCTTAAGTAAAGCAGTAATGAAGAGTGTAGTTGAGAGTTTACCAGATAAGCTAGGCTCTATGCAATAAATAGACAACCAAAAGATAAACAGAGCACCAATCCAAGCATTCTTTAATGATCTATAAACAGTCCAAGAATTTCACACAATCTCATGGAAAGGCATCTTCACAAAATCATTACAAAGATGTTTTACAATTCATAGAACAAACTGACCATGATGAACATTCATATCAGCAAATGTGATAAAGATAACTTGTCAAAATCATCAAAAACTCACAGAATGCTTGAGGAGACTCTTGGAATGATGCATAAATTGCGCTAGTAATCCATTCTTTAGAGGTTACAATACCCTTTCATTTCCCTTAAAGGGAAATCCAAAAATCTTTATAGTTCAAAATGCACTAGACCAGAAGTTGGAAGAAACCCTAAGTTTCATACAAACTTTTTAGCTTTTTCTCTATTCTGTTCTACAGATGAGTTTTTCCATCCCTTCTAAAATGAAAATCCCTTAAATACCTTGCTCAATCCATCACAGAGCCTTGGAAGGAAGGATTTGACCTTTGAAAATCAAAATGGGCAACCATGCTATTTGCATCACAACCATATGGGTTGTACTAGAAACTCTGCAAATTCAGAGTGTATGCCCATGCTTTGGTACAAAAAATTCATTATGGAAGGGTCCACAATAGTCTTGTGGTGTATGGAGCTCGCCTACCATGCCATCGAGCTCCAAAATGGCCATTAATGGCGTCTTAGAAGGTCGTTGGAGTGTCTTGTTGCGTGTTGAAAAAATGCAAAAAATTTGAGTATTTTGGTCCAAATGTCTTTAGGGGGCCTGAAATCCCCCAGGGACATCCAAAAGTCCACAAGGGGACTGAAATCCCTTAGGGACATCCAAAAGTCCTCAAGGGTCCCAAAATCCCCCAGGGACATCCAAAAGTTCATAGGGGGGGCTCGAAATTCCAAGGGACATTGCAACAAAGGGCAAATTCTAAACTCCAAAATGGATTTGGACATTTAGGCCAAAATGCGGTACCCCATAGGGAATGGGAAACCCGAAAGCACCACGAACTTAGAGATTTTTTTTGAAAAAGTGCATATGTCCTCGAAAGTCCTGAAATCTCAAAATGCCCAAAATTTCCAAAAATTTGAAATGCCTAAAAATGCCCAAAAATCCTAAAATTTTGGAAATGCCCAAAAGCCTCGAAGCAAAGGTCCATTTAATAGAACATGATAAACACAACCCAAATATATGAAATTATCAGAAAATATTAAGTTTTGATCCCTCAAATAGAGCACGAAAATCGAGGGGGTTCGGAAGGATTTCAAAAAACATGAAAAAGCCAAAATGAGCCAAACAGTCAAACAGAGGTCTAAATATATGCAAGGGGGCACCAACAGTCCACAACCTTTGATTTCACTAGAAAAATCCAAGATCTGACCCTCCAAAATGAGCGAGGGGGATTTGGAAAACAAGGGGATAACAAAACAAAAAGGAGAAGTTCCAAATGTCCCTGAGGGGCCCCAAATCCCCTAGGACATGCTTGAAAAAACTTGAAATTCTCAAAGTGTTAGAATTTCAAAACAGAAGAGTTAGGGTGATGCTGGATGACATATTGAGCTTCCATCTCTGAGATTATCTAAAAAAACTTTGTTTTGACCCTCCAAATTGGGCGAGGGGGATTCAGAAAACAGGGGTACAACGAAACAAAAAGGATAAGTTCCAAAAGTCCTTGAGGGGCCCGAAATCCCCTAGGACATGCTTGAAAAAACTCAAAAATCTCAAAGTGTGAAAATTTTGAAACGGAGGAGCCAGGGTGATGTTGGATGACATATTGAGCCTCCATCTTTGAGATCTGAAAAAACCTTATTTTGACCCTCCAAATTGAGCGAGGGGGATTCAGAAAATAGGGGGACAACAGAACAAAAAGGATAAGTTTCAAAAGTCCCTGAGGGGCTTGAAATCCCCTAGGACATGCCTGAAAAAACTCAAAATTCTCAAAATGCCAGAATTTCAAAACAGAAGGGTAAGAGTGATGTTGGATGACATATTGAGCCTTCTTCGAGATCATATGAAAAAATCTTGTTTTGACCCTCCAAATTGGGCACGAAAAACAAGGGGTCTGAAGGATTTTAGAAAAATAGAAAAATGCCAAAATGCCAAAAAAAATGTTGAAAGTACACAACATGGAATTTTATGGGATTTTTGAAAATAATGAGACATGGCAAAGGCATGGAGAAAGTAAAACAGTCACCACAACATGGAAAAGACAAAGACAAACCCATTTAAGATTTTTTCAGATCAGTTATTAGCAATGGGTGAAAATTTTTCAGACAACACAGAGGTATAAACTAGGGACTTACTTGAAAAATTTCAAGGCACGTGCCAACATTGGCTCTAGTTGGGGACGTGTGCCTCTTGCAGGCACAACAAGGATCTAGTTATCTCTAGGTTGCAGAACAAAAGAGCAAGGGTTGAGCCAAAACAAAAAGGAAAGGACAATGACAATAGAGAACCCAAACACCAAAGCACACGAAAAGGAAAGATATATACATGTGTACAAAGGATGGCATACTATCAAGAGAAATAATGCTTGAGGTGCTAGCCATGGACCAATAACTCCAAAAATCTCTATCCAAGCTTTTGAGGTAAAAAGTGCCTTGATTGTACTTGTCTACAATCTAATAAGGTCCAACCCATAAAGCTTCAAATTGTCCATGCTTTCCCTTATCCTCAGACCTAGAATTCCACATGAAGACCAGGTCACTATCTCAGAAACTCCTCTGCATTGCCCTCTTGTCAAACAAATGCTTGACCTTTTGCTACTACAGTATATTTCTTTCATGTGTAGTCCTCCTAGCTTCATCAAGTTCAGTCAGCTCATGTATTCTTAGGGAAATGGCATCATCTTCATTTCCTTCAACTTCCTACAATAGTTTGTACACAGGTAGTTGAAGATTAATTGGCATCTTAGCCTCCATTCCATAAACCATCTCAAAGGGGCTTCTACCAATAGATTTTTTGAAAGTTACCCTACTAGCCCAAACATCAAACCGGAGCTTATCATCCCACCATTTCTTGTTTGATTCAAGTGTTTTCTTGATGATATTCATGATGCTCTTGTTACTAGACTTAGCTTGACCATTTTTGTGCGGGTGATAGGGGAAGAATGTTTTACAGATATCCCATACTTAGAACATGTATTAAGATCATGGGATCTAAAACACATTGCATTATCAACAATAATCCTTGCAGGCACACCAAACCTAGTGATGATATTGTTCATTAGAAAATCAATGACTACCTTAGATGTTGCATTTTTGTTAGGTATTGCTTCCACCTATTTGGTGAAGTAATTAGTGGCTACAAGGATCCACTTATATTTGTTGCTAGATTTTTCAACAATTTCCCTAATAAAGTCAAGACCCTATTGCTAAAATGGAACCTCGGTTGATACAAATGTGAGGGAGAGTGCTCCTGCAAACTTCATCTTGCCTACAAACCTCTGGCAAGGATCACACTTTCTATCAAACTGGGCCACATCCTTAAATAATGTGGTCCACTAGTGTCCTGCTCTAATCACTTTGTGGGCAGTGGTCTTTGACATGAAATGCCCATCGCACAGTCCTTGATTACATTCATTCATGACCTTGATAGATTGATCACGATCTAAACACTTGAGAAGCAATCCATCAAGGTTTCTCCACATAGGTTGGCCTTGCATCACACATACTTCTGGGTTGCCAACTTCAAAGTTCTCCTTTGATGATTAGCCAGTCTTGGAGGGCGACTTAAGTTCTCCAAATAAAAGGCCACATTTTTATACCAAGGATCATCATTCAAAGGACAAAGAGGAAATGCTAGACTGGAGGTTACCTGATGCACTTGTGTTGCTTCCAAGTTTGTATTTACCATTAGCCTGGCAAGGCCTTGACCTCTAACCAGCTTTGTATTTTGCACCTCCATATCATACTCTTGGAGCTTATTGATCCATCTACATCTCTTTCCAGAAGCTTCTTGCTGAACAAAGATGTCCCTTACAACAGTATGAGGCACATATACAGTGATTTTGGCTCCTATGAGATAAGGCATGAAGTTCTTAACAGCCTTGACAAGAGCATATGCATGTTTTTCCATGATGGAGTAATTTAACTCAGCATTTTGCAACGATTTGTTGAAGAATGCAATAGGCTGCTCATATCCATCAACATTTTTCTAAAGCAACACTGCAGCAATGGTATAAAAGGAAGCAAAGGAAAATGATTGGAAAAGCCTAGAATAATCGAGGCAAGCCAACACAGGTGTTGTTTTGAGTGCATTCTTAATATCCATGAAGGATTCAATTGACTCCTTATCCCAGCCAAAAGTTTGTCCCCTCTTGAGCACCTTAGAAATTGATTTTGTCTTCTTAGCAAAGTTAGGAATAAACCTTCTAACAAAGTTTATTTGTCCAAAGAAGGATTGTACTGGCTTGATTGTCTTGGGCAGAGGAACAAGGTCAATTGCCTTGACCCTGTTTGAATCAATCCTTACACCATCCTTAGACACAATATGCCCTAGAAGTTTACCTTCTTCAACACCGAATATGCACTTCTTAGGATTGAATGAAATCCCATATTCTAGGCACCGTCTAAAAATCAGATCCAAATGCTTGCAGTGATCATCTCTATTTTTGGAGTAGGATGTCAAATCATCTTGATAAACCACCATGATTTCATTTATCAGGCCCACAAATGTAACATCCATTACCCCCTGAAAAGTGGCCCCTGCATTCTTGAGTCTAAAAGGCTTCCTCACATAGACAGATGTACCCAATGGGGTGGTGAAAGTTGTATTGTATTGCTCATAATCTTTGACCATTACCTGATTATACCCTAAGAAGCCAACCATCATGGACATTAATTCAGATCCTGTCACATTTTGCAACAAATGGTCCATACTAGGTAGTGGGTAGTTGTCCTTGAGGGACTTAATATTCAAATTCCTAAAGTCGATATAGAGCCTTATGTCCCCATTCTTCTTTCTCACCGACACCAAGTTTGAAACCCATTCTGAATGCTTGATTGCTTTGATTATATCACCCTCCTTCAATTTCATTAACTCCTTTTCCATCTGGTAGGTTAGTGTAGGATTAATAGGCCTTTGCTTTTGCCTAAATGGTTTTGTACCAGGTTCCAAAGGGATAGTATGTTGGAATAGGTCTTCTCTATAAGATTTTTGCTCATCATAAGACCATGCAAAGCATTTTTTGAACCTTTTTGATAGGTCAATCAATAGCTACTTTTCTGCTGGCTTCAACTTCTTACCAATGTAAATCATTTTTGGGGCTAATTAAGTACCCAAATTTACTCCTTCTACATCATTCTCATTGATTGGTTTGCTCCTTGTTTTGTAAGGGTCATTACCATCAAACATCCTTTCAAGAGCAACTAGTCCTCTTGGGATGGTGTTAGTCTTGAGTTGAATGACTTCATTCTCGAATATGGTTTCTTTTCCATCTTCCACTTCCACCATTGAATTCCAATCTATTTGTTGATTGTCAAACTCACCAACATAGTTCATGAATTCATATATTTGTTGATCATTATTGAAAACTTGCCAGCCATAGATATTATCTGGGATTTTGGGCCTAGTGAGGATTTCAACACTATATGTGCAATGAGGGGATGACAAGGACACATCAAACTTGGATGCCATGACAACAAGGGCATTAACTACAATGTTTTCATTTCTATCCAACCATTTGATGCCAAAAGCATCAAATAACTCTATGATGTCCTAGACTACATTGATGTACTTATTTAACCTTTTCTTCTTGGTTGTGTATGCACTTCTAACTTGGGATACAACTAGTTCTGAATCACCAAAGACACTAATGTATTTAATTCCATATTTGGTAGCAATGTCTAATCCTAGCAGCAAAGCTTCATATTCTGCTACATTGTTAGTGCACTCAAAAGCCAGTCTGAAACTGAACTTGTGTTGTTTGCCATCTAGAGAGATTAACACAATGTCTGCCCCATTTCCCACTTGTGAACAAGCACCATTAAAGTACATCTTTCACAAATCATTACCTTCTGGACATGAAGGTGCTGGACAAGAGGCCAAGTCAATGCAGTTGTGAACATTGTCATCAAACATTGCATTAATATTATCCGGTTCACTATCCTCATAACATACCTCATTCTTTGGTTTTTCTGGATCCTCAACAATGTAGTTCATCTTCTTCTCTCTATGCAACTTGACATCTTTTCCCTCAACAGGTATGGTGGCATAAGATAGATCCATTTGTATGTTGCCATCTACTGAAGTTGCCCATTTTCTTGACAACAACAAACCCCATTTGGATGGATAGTCAACAATGATTATCTCCATCAACAAACACTTACTAGGGTATGCAAAAAGTTGTATTTCTACTCCCTTGACAATTCCAACAATTGTTACTTCTCTAGAGTCCATTGCAAAACATTTTCCATAAGCTTTGGATATCTGTAATCCCAACAATTCCATAATCTCTAGAGGCATCACATTACTTGATGCACCATAATCTAACATGCAATTTTGCACCAACCATCCATTTATCAATAGGGAGGTGTAAAAAGGGTCAATCTTAGTTGGGACATGCATAGATGTAGTTACAAGGTAAACCTCAGGTATCTCTTCAATGACCTCTTCAATTTTCTTCTCATGGTTATCTATGGGATTTATGTGACTTTCAATAACAATAGGGACAATGAAATATTGAAGAGCCCTATTGTGTTCCAAAACTCTAAGCATCTTAGAAACTGGAACCACAACTTTCATTTGATTGAAACATAGGGCCATATCAATGGGCACATAACTAGGTAGAGGAGTAGACATAGGCACAATTACAACATGAGTATCAGGAATGAAAGGAATTACCTGATTTGCTTCATTTGTAGGTTGTCCTACTTTATAATCCTTTTTCATTGGATTATGCTTGTCACCAACATTTGCCTTCTTAGGATTTTGAAGGTCAACAGCTTGGACTTTGACATTCTTGTTGTTGGGGATGTACTTCATTTGCATTAGTACATCCTGCACTGGAGGCTTCTTCTTTTGATCTGGCCTATCTACCTTTTTGTTTGCATGCTTATTTGTTGCATTGTTGTTTCCAACATCATCCTTTATCTTTTGTTTCTCTTTATCAGCAGATACATTAGGCACCTTAGGTGATGAGACTTTTTTATCAGTACTATGTGAATTTACTTGCTTACTTCTAAGCTGATAATTACTTTGAACCTGTAGAACAACAACATCAGTGAAGGCTTTGATGTCTTCCTTTGAAGGTCTTATCTTTTTGTACCTTAATTGCATAAGTTCTTTAAGATTTTGGAAATCTTGGGTTGGAACTTCATATTGTTTTTGATGATCATCAAAATCATTTTGAAAGAACTCATCTTCTTTAAAATCATCAAATTGATTTATATCATCTTCTTCATAATAGTCTGCAACTCCATCATCTGGATAACCACGACCTTTTGATACCCCAACTGCAACAACACAATTTGCAAGATCACGAGGCATGAAACACGCCTCACACCATAAAGCATCATCTTGTTGATTCACATAATCTTTGCTTAGAGGATCAATGGTATCTTTGTCCTGTGCCTTTACATTTCCTTGTCCTGGAGCAGCCTGCTTGTCTATGTTTCCTAACATCTTTGACCAATCATAATTGTAAGGCATGTTATGTAACCTCTGTCCCTCATTGAAATGAGTAGAAACATTGTTAGAAGGCAAAGCTTTTGCATTCCTTGCAACTCTATAGGACAAGTCTTTCATCATACCTATAAGCTTGTCCAATTTGTCAATAACAGTGAGGGGATTACTTTAGGCTACTGCATCTGGCCTCAAAATCTTGACATCAACCCTTTTCACATGTTTACTAGATGCCCTCATGTTACTTTCTATGTTGATTTCCATGGCATAGGCTTCCCTCAGGGTTTGAGGATTCTTGTCACGAAGACAATATCTTAACTTTGCATCAAATGCTCCATAATACAAAACTAAACACATGGGTTCATTGGGCCTTACATTGGGAGGCACTTCCTTGTTGCTAGGATAAACTTGTCGTTGAACTGACAACAGTCTCATTTACTCCTTTCTTGATTGTTGTCAACTCATGTATTGCAAATTTAGGATCTACTCTATCTCCATATTGCAATCTAAATGCCCTTATGAATTCATCCCATGAATCAATGTTGTTGTCCAACAGGCTTTATACCATTCCTTTGCACTCTCCTCTAGTGACTGCACAAATAACTTCATCATGACATCCTCATCCTTAATTTCATATTCATCAGTCACATTAATGAATATCCTGAGGTGTTCTTCACCAGTGACAACATTATTACCTTGAAATTTAGGGACTTTACCTCTAATTTCATTTGGAATGGGATCTTGATAAACTTGGGATACCATAGAAGTCTATTTGTCTAGATGTCTTGGTGGAGGGAACCTCTGAGCATGCCTCCTATTAGGAGCTCTTACATTTTTCTGATTACCTCCTTGCTGATTAAGCAGTTGATTAGGCTGCTATTTACGTGTTGGTTGATTAGGAACATTATGATACTGAGGTTGATTGTGATGATGTACATTTTGTGCCAATTGAGCTTGTTGCAAATTAATTTACTCTTGTAGTTCCCTTTGTCTCTGCCTGAGATGATCTAGCAAATTCAGTATTTCATCAATCTCATTTTCTACACGCTCATTCCCTAACCGTGTTTCAGCATCAACATCATAAAATGGAGCCTCTTGATCAATTTTAGTCCCATTTGCAGAAGTAGGAGAATGAGATCTTGATCCCATCCTTGTACTTCGTCTATTTGAAAGATTTGGACTATCCAAATCTTCAAGTTGTGCATCTATTGATGTTCTTCTATTATGTCCAACCATGTTTAGTGAATCCCTAGGCATGCCATACTCATATTTTTGATTTCTTCTATCTGATTTACCAATTCTATCACCAAAATCATTTGAAGAATATGGATATTGTTCTACACGTGCATCATTTTCCCTAGAAGGACCAGCATTATCTTTTTGAGAATTGTGTCTAGCAGGCATACCTTTGTTTGCATCTTTCCAAGCAATACGCTACCTTCTTGAATGTGATGCCATATCACCTAGTTGTTGTGAGTTCCTTAGATTCTTTCCTCTTTCCATATCAAATGTATTTCTTTTATAATGTGCAGGGCTATGACCAAATAGAGTCACCACTCTTCACTTGGCAAGAGACAGATTTCCTTTAATAGAAAAAGACTTAGAACAACAACCAATATTTCAATCTTGTCCCCAGCAATGATGTCAGTTTTGTTGGTGCTCAAAGTTGATGATCCTCTAATCCCTAAAGTTGATCAATTCTTGAGTGTCAGGGGGTGTCAAACTTAAGATAAAAATCACAAACTTATGTTCAAGAAGAGGCAACTAAGGCCAATTTTTATAAGGTGGGTAAGACCACCTTCTTTCGGTTCTATCGGGCCAAGGGGATATTCCCTAAGGTGTAAAGAAGATAAATTTACAACAGCAATGCAACAAACCCCAAATCAAACCATACCCAATGCACAGGGACTCCTAAATTTGTCACTGAGTAACTTGTATGTTGGTTTGATGATTAAGAGGTATTACACCTTTTGTAAAAAAGAGACACAACCATGTATATGACTTGAAATGGTGTTATGACAGCCCCTAGTGCAATAACATACATCTAGTCATGGATGTGGCTAGGGCTGGTAACACAAATAAAATGACAATTTCAAGCTTTATGTTGTGTTTGATTGTGTGAAGGAAAAGAGGAGTTTAAGCAGGAGCAGATCGATGCCTATTCTAATTAGAGTAGCAAAGTCTAAATTTCTAAACAAAGGGGGCATCTAGATAACTAGATTTTAATTCTTAATCAAAGCAGTAATGAAGATTGTACTTGAGAGTTTACCAGATAAGATAGGCTCTATGCAATAAACAAACAACTAGAAGATAAACAGAACACCAATCCAAGCATTCTTTAATGACCCATAAACAGTCCAAGAATTTCACACATTCTCAAAGATATATTCGCAAAATCATTATAAAGATGTTTTACAATTCACAGAACAAACTAACCATGATGAACATTCATATCAACAAATGTGATAAAGATAACTTGTCAACATCATCAAAAACTCACGGAATGCTTGAGGAGACACTTGGAACGATGCATAAACTGCGCTTTTAATTCATTCTTCAGAGGTTACAATAACCTTTCATTGTCCTTGAAGGGAAATCCATAAATCTTTACATTTCAAAATGCTCTAGATTAGCAGTTGGAAGAAACCCTAGGTTTCATACAAAGTTTTCATCTTTTTCTCTATTTTGCTCTGCAAATAAGTTTTTCCATCCCTTCCAAAATGAATGCAAAATCCCTTAAATACCTTGCTCAATCCATCACAGAGCCTTGGAAGGAAGGATTTGACCTTTGAATATCAAACTGGGCGACCATGTTGCCTACATCACAACTATATGGGTTGTACCAGAAAACTCTACAAATTTGGAGTGTATGCCCATGCTTTGGTACAAAAAATTCATCATAGAAGGTTCCACAAGAGTCTTGGGGCGTATGGAGCTCACCTACCACACCATCGAGCTCTAAAATGATCATTAATGGCGACCCAGAGGGTCGCTGGAGTGTCCTGTCATGTGTTGAAAAAACACGAAAATTTTGAGTATTTTGGTCCAAAAGTCCACAAGGGGCCCAAAATCCCCTAGGGACATCCAAAAGTCCTCAAAGGGCCCGAAATCCCCTAGGGACATCCAAAAGTCCACAGGGGGCCCAAAATCCCCCAGGGACATCGCAACAAAGGGAAAATTTCAAACTCCAAAATGGGGCGCCCCATGGGGAATGGGAAACCCAAAAGCACAAAGAACTTAGGGATTTTTTTTTTAAAAGTACAAATGTCCTCGAAAGTCCTGAAATCCTGAATGCCCAAAAATATCAAAAATTTGAAAATGCCCAAAAGCCTCGAACCAAAGGTCCATTTGATAGAACACGATGAACATGGTCAAGATATCCAAAATCATTAGAAAATATTGAGTTTTGTCCCCTCAAACAGAGCATGGAAATCGAGGGGATCTAGAAGGATTTCAAAAAACATGAAAAAGGCAAAATGAGCCAAACACCCAAACAAAGGTCTAAATATATGCAAGGGGCACCAACAGTCCATAGCCTCTTATTTCACTAGAAAATTCCAAGATTTGACCCTCCAAATTGAGCGAGGGGGATTCAAAAAACAAGGGGACAGTGGAACAAAAAGGATAAGTTCTAAAAGTCCCTAAGGGGCCCGAAATCCCCCAAGACATGCCTAAAAAAACTCAAAATTCTCAAAGTGCCAGAATTTCGAAACAGAAGAGTCAGGGTGATACTAGATGACATACTGAGCCTCCATCTCTGAGATCATCTAAAATAACCTTGTTTTGACCCTTCAAATTGAGTGAGGGGGATTCAGAAAATAGGGGGACAGTGGAACAAAAAGGCTAAGTTCCAAAAGTCCCTGAGGGGCCTGAAATCCCCTAGGACATGCCTGAATAAAATCAAAATTCTCAAAATGTCAAAATTTTGAAACATAAGAGTCAGGGTGATGCTGGATGACATACCAATTCTCCATCTCTGAGATCATATGAAAAAACTTTGTTTTGACACAACAAATTGAGCGAGGGGGATTCGGAAAATAGGGGGACAACAGAACAAAAGGATAAGTTCCAAAAGTCCCTGAGGGCCCAAAATCCCCCAGGACATGCATGAAAAAAAACTTGAAATTATCAAAGTGCCAAAATTTTGAAATAGAAGAGTCAGCATGATGTTGGATGACATACTGAGCCTCCATCTCTGAGATCATCTGAAAAAACCTTGTTTTGACCCTCCAAATTGGGCATGGAAAACGAGGGACCGAAAGGATTTCAGAAAAATAGAAACATCCCAAAATGCCAAAAAAATGTTGAAAGTACACAACATGGAATTTTAGGGGAGTTTTGACAATAATGAGACATGGCAAAGGCATGGAGAAGGTAAAATAATCACCACAACATGGAAAAGACCAAGGCAAACCCATTTAAGATTTCTTAGATCAATTATTAGCAATCGGTGAAAAAATTTCAAACTACACAGAGGCATAAACCAGGGACTTATTGAAAAATTTTAAGGCATGTGCCAACATGCTCTTTGTTAATTGTTATGGATTATGTGTGATTTGTCAAAGTTTTCCTTGGACATCATCATGACGCAATGAAACTCAACATGAACCAGTCCACTCTCATGCCTCAGATGAGCACTCAAGTGTAATCCTTGAGTGATATGCTAGTGCAGAAGTATGAAAAATAGTGGGGCATATCCCTTGAAGATTGTGAACTCATACACCTTGGTATATTGCGAGGTTCCATGCATGGACTTCATTGCTAGGTTAGCAAAGTTAGATTTCCTCAATGTATTTTTGATAGATTCACCTAGTATGTGCATTTGCGCGGACTCCCTCATCCATTTCAAACTAGTTTTATGGCATGAGCATTCACAAAAAAGGTACAAAAACTCCGTCGTATTCCCAAAATCATTGTGAGTAATTATGACCCTATCTTCACTAGCATTTATTGGACAAACTTATTTATAACATGGAGCACAAAAATAAGACATAGTTCATCTTATCATCTGCAATTAAATGGTCAAACATAAATTGTGAATAAATGTTTGGAAGGATATCTATGTTGCTTTGCCTCTGACAAACAAGCATAATGGTCTAAATAGATTTCACTGGCAAAGTGGTGGTATAACACATCATTTCACACATCAACAAAGGTGACTCCATTTGAGGCTCTTTATGGATGCCCGCACCATCTACTACTTATTTACAGGATTATCCCAAAGCTCGTGGAATAGAGGATTATATTCAACACCAATAGGAAATGCTTCAAATCCTAGCTTGAGAATTTAATTGTGGTTCAAAATAGGATGAACAACAAGCATATCAACACCACAATGAGAGCTATTTTAAGGAGGGAGATTGGGTATTCCTTCAATTGCAACCATACAAACAAATGTCACTTAAGCAACATAAGAAGATCAAGATCATACCCAAATATTATGGTCACTATAAGGTTCTCCACAAAATCAATAATGTAGCTTATAAGTTGGAACTTCCACTCTCTTCCAAAATTCATCTTGTATTTCATGTCTTCTACCTAAAGAAAGTAATAGGGAAAAGGATTCCAATTTAGCCAGAATTGCTTGAGTTAAATGAAGAACAGAAGCTTATTTTATGTAAGATTTGGCTGAAATCCACCCTAGAATGCAAATGAATGAAGAAAAGAAAACTAGAAATCAGAAATGAGCAAGAATAACCTATATTCTACTCAAGAGAATGCAAAGCATACAATGGAATGAGATTACTCTTAAGAGAGCAATGGGTAAGTATATATAGGATTTACCTACCTAAGAGACTAAAAAGACTATCAATGTGGGATAAAGTGAAAAAGCCCCTAAGTAAACTTAAAATAGTGTGAAGAGAGCTAAAGTGGAGAACTAGCTAGGAAAGAAATAGATAGCTAAAGAACCCTTTTTACACTAACACCCCATTAAGTGCAACTTAGGGGGAAATGTAAAGAAAGATGCAAAGATGGGTCCTAGCAACTAGGCCTGGTGAGGTACCCATGTACAAAAGATCCCCTAAAATAGAAAAGAAGGAGAAAACCCAGTGGGAAAAAACTCCCCCCAAGAGAGGATGAATAGGAAGGGCTAAGTGAACCCCTTAGAATAGAGAGATAAAAAAGGACTAAGAAGCCTCTCCTCAATGTAGAATGTCCTGCACTAGCAGTAGATGCTCGACATAGGATGGAAAAGAGGATCCAAGATCGCCTAGCAATATTCCTCCCCTTAGGAAGAAAGAAAACCAAAGATGTATGCAGGATATCTTCCCATTCCTAAAAGGAATATGAGGGAAGAAAGCTCAAGATGTAGGAAATCTCTGAAAACCACTCATTAGTTTCCATATTGATGCCGAAATATGCCACAACCAAATCAGGAGTCCCAAACCTAACTGATGAAAGTGACAAACCAGAAACAAGTAGAAACTGAAATAGAATGGGATCCAAAGATGAAGATGTCTCCTCTAAATATAAGGATGCCTCCTCCAAGTGTTTCTCAAGGATCTCTAAGCCAATTCTAAACTATGACAAATGTTGATATGATGGATCAGGTACCATAGAAGATGTTGGTAGTTTTGCAGAATGTGTCAACATGAATGATAATTGAGTCAGATATGTGGACTCATTAATAGGTAAATGCATAGAAATAGTATACAAAAAGGGGGTTGTTAGCAGGTCACTTGATAGAGGTCGGAGCTGACCGGAGGAGATAGCACAATATGCGAAGGCCAGAAGTCGACAGATGGCACATCCCTATGTAATAGATATAATATATATATAAAGATAGGAGATAGTAGAATGTAGTAGGTAAGCATGATAGGAGAATAATAGTATATTCTGATGCAAGCAATGACATAGAAGTCATGTGTGTAACTATGTCGAAGGATGGACAATGGATGTATACTTTTGATTGCTACTAATATATGTGTGTGTGTGTGTTGAAGTCTTCTGGTACCAGGGAATTATGCATGTTATCTTATTGTGATATATGTGTGATGATCTATTTTGTTATTCTTTATGTTTTTCTGTCAATCTCTAACTCCCTGATCGGGGTATAAACTGACTACAAAGAATTGACTAAGGACTGGATCTCTGCACCGGTATCTCCTCTACATTTCTTGCTAACATGGGTCAAAAGTGGCCACTTTTTTCTTGAAATCAGCTAAACCTGAACTTGGGTGAGTAATTCAAGATGTTTACACTCAAAATTTGAAGACATGGTAAGAACAAGAATTGTAGTACTCTGAATCTAGTTTCTAAACTACTAAATACTTTTAAAAATGGTTAAGGTTAAGAGCATGAAATGTTGAGTGCACACAAATGTGTTCCTGTTTTTACCATTGAAACATAACATAGTGTCTGGTGTGCGCCCTTCTATTTTTTGTTGCATAAATTATTTTAAAAAACTGGTTGGTAGAAATATGTCAAGAGTGAGGACTACAGGTTGTGTATTTTTTCATTTTTTTATTGAATATATATATATATGATTTTTCAAAGTGGATGCATCCTGAAAATTGGATCACCGAGCGTGCGCGTCACATAACTTGCACACAACTAATTGAAAATGTAATTTTGTTTTGAATGTGTAAAGAATGAAGTGTAGAACAATCTTATATAATTTTATTCAAATTTGGATAGGTGGTTCAAAAGTTATAGAGAAAAATCAATATGTATGTATTGGAGGAATATGAAAACACTCCAAAGAAAATAAAATTAAACACCTTAACTTATTCAAAATAATAAAAAATTATATCGCTAGAAATTTAAGAAGGAGCTCTTTGTTTTGGTGGTAGTTTCATAAAAGTTTGATGTAAAACGTGTAAACCCGATGATGTTGAAGTTCAAATTCACTATTTTATGTTGAAAATACGCATATAGGAGCAAAAAGGGATCTCCAACCCTTAGGCTTAGAAATCTAAGCCTAAATGAGTAGGATGATAAAAAATTTAAATTTAAGTTGTTAAAAATGTGTTCGCGTTATAACGCATGTGCATTATACTTTGCAAATTCAATGCAAACAAAATGTGAGCAAATCTAAGCCTAAATGGGTAGGACGATAAAAAATTTAAATTTAAGTTGTTAAAAATGTGTTCGCGTTATAACGCATGTGCATTATACTTTGCAAATTCAATGCAAACAAAATGTGAGCACGTTTTGTTTGCATTGACTCTGCAAACAATAACACGTATGCGTTATGGCTCATACGTGTTTTATATAACACAAGCGTGTTTTGCCAAAAAATCAAGTTTGGCTACTAAATTCTATACCATTTCCATGCACTTGCTCTAATATCTATAGAAGTAGATGTAGGCAAAGAAGGAATAGGAGGGTCTGAATGTACCCTCATATCATCTGAAGAAGAAGAATCAACTCCATAAAAGCTATCATCAAGGAGAAGATGAATGTCCTTAATGGTGTCTCCTAAATCTCAAATGTGGGACTCTACAAATAAGCAAGAGATGTCAGGTAGAAAAGTCTCCCAAGGAAATATCTCTGGAAGATTGATATGAACCTCCTATGTCACTACAATGTTGAGCTCATAACAAGTAGGAGGAGGAGAATAAATGCAAGGCTCGAGAACTGGATCAGGTGTGAGAATACCCAGGTTCAAGTAACCAAAATTCTCCTCAAAATCAAAAGTCACACAAGGAGTGTGATCAACGGCCAAAGGATCAGAGCCATCATCAGGTGCAAAGTTTGAAAAGAAGTATAACCAAGATGCACGATCAACCATCCCATTAGCAATTATCTCTCTACTCTCCAAGTCTCGAATGATAATTGAATCAAGTGTAAATTCCACAATCTTCCCTACTCCACTGTGGGTAATTTGATAAATGGAAAGAAGATTATTTGACAAATGAGGTACACACAAAATATCATTAAAAGTGTCATCCCCAATATCAATAGATCCTCTCCCAATTACCTTATGTTTAGTAGGGAAAAGAGGATGAGATAATGAATGCACTAGATCAAACCCTCCTTTCACTACAACATTTGAGGACAAAACTGAGTCAAGTCACTACAAGATGGAAGAGGACTCAGCTACTGATTTTGTGCTCTTGTTTGCAGAGGAGAGATGTGATTCAAGCAAGACTTTTATCAAACCCTAGGCCAATCAATGCACTAAACCCTAGAATTATGATAATCAACTTATAACAGAGAAACAGTAATAGCAAGTCAGGATTTGAAAGTACCAGGGTGATCAGTGAGATGTCCAAACCTGTCCCTTAGAAGCTGAGTCGGAAGACTTTGAGGCTAGCCCCCGAGTCCAGAAAGTATCGATATCCGAAAGCTCAAAACTAGAAAAATGTCATAAATGACACTCTTATGTTGAATTCAAGGTTTGTTTTAGTTGCTAGACCCTATTGCTAGTGCCCAAGTCTGCTGCAGTAGAATTTCTGAACTCTATATTTGAATATTGAATCTTTATCCCGCAAGCAACCTCCATGTACCTTCACTTCTTCTCTTCCCACACCTATAACCTACACACAAGAAGAAAAGGGGTTTAGGGGTTGTGGTGTTTAGGGATTTGCCTCAATCAAATCCTGAGTTAGCATTCAAGCTTTCCCAACACTGTTGTTATAGAGAGAGCGTGTCCTTGCAGGATAAAGGCTAAAGATAATCCAAATGATGATGAAATGATTCAAACACAATGATAATGTCACCATGGAGGTGAAGTCCTTAGGAGGATGAAGATTCTTCAACTTATAAGGATGTTGATGATGATTCCAAATTTGCAACAAACACAATACTAACACAAATTTGCAACAATAACACAATGAATGCCTTGAATGCTCTTTTTCTCAATATCATAACCTTTCTATCATTAACTTGTTACAAAATGAATTCAAACAGTTGCTTATATATGCAATCTCGTTAAACATTTGCAAATTAATTGAAAGAGTTGAAAAGCAAGGACCCATTTAAAAGTCCTATGCCAACATGCATTTGATTTTACCCTGATCAATTAGGGTGGACTTGGGTGTGAGCGCCCAAATCCCAAGGTGCCTTTTTGGTTGGGCCCTTAGCATTAATGGGCCCTTAGTTCCCACTTGTCATGGGTTTCGAGGGATTTCTCATCGGGATGAATAATTTGCTTGTAGAGTGTAAACATGGGGACCTAGGAGCCAAACTAGGAGGTAAAAAGACATGTGTTCACTTTTTACTCCATAACACATTCATGTAAGTAAATTGTTTCCCATTAGAATAGGTGGCATAACACAAGGAGTCTCAAAGAAGAGAACATGGACTGTGAAGAAGCCATGTGGTGAGAAGCTTTGGAATTAAGAAGCCATCTCCCTGATACAAGACCTGTAGAAGCACAAAAAGCTTTGCCTTTCTTTTTCTATGACTCAGAAGCAATACCTGCATGGCCTTTTTCCTTACCAAATCCTGACTATTTAGGATATGAAGAAGAAGAAGCTAACTCAAACATTTTAGAAGGGAGATCAATGTTATTCTTCTTAAGAAGATGTTTCAATTCATTAATAGCCTTCTTATAACAAGAATGTTCTTCATGTCCAGTCCTCTTGCAATATGCACAAGTAGGCTTCTCCTTCTTAGACGAGTCCTCTTTTGAAGAGGATTTGTTACGTGCTTGATCTATGTGTGGATTTTTCTTAGATTTATTTTGTTTCTTGTTAGAAGGACCTGACTCTTTCTGTCTCTTAGGCTGACCAACCAACAAAGCCTGAGTCTATGATGGCTTAATTAGACCCATATAAAGAAGCTTTTGTTGTTCATACATTAACATCTTAGAAAAAATGCAAATGAAGGCATAGTGTATACAGATCCCATAGTCAACCTATGAGTATGAAAGATAGAAACAAATGTAGCAAATTCATGACCAAGTTTAGTGAGAGTAGTTAATACAAGTTGTATGCCTTTTTTTCAATGCCACATGATTTACAATGTGCTCTTAGGTCATTAAACTTTGTTACATAATCATGTATGTTCTCAAAAGACTTAGGATCAAGACTCATTAGTTCATTATCAAGTTGATATCCCCTAACTTCATTAGTTGTACCATATAGAGTTTTATTTTTTCCCATGCATCATGTGAATTTCTACATCCATCAAGTTGAAACATAATGTCAAGAGAAACTAAACTCCTGAGACAACCAAGAGATTTTGTTTGTTTAATTGTCTAGATTATCTTTTCATTAGCATTTGTGGGTTCAGTTACTTTTTGGTCAACATAAGGTGTATATCCTTGTTGCATTAAGGCATTCCATGCATTTTGATGCAATGTGTTGTAGTTGTATGGTGTTAGCAATGGAAATTTAAAATGACTCATTTGTGAAGGAAAAGAGAATACGAGCAAAAAGAGATGCACAAGCATAATCACACCAAGAGACCCCCCAAATCACTCAATCAAAGAGCCCCCCAAAATGATTAGGAGGCCCCCCTCATAAAAATGTGCAAAAAAGGTATAATGTGGTTAAGTTTGGATGCCTAAATCAATCGTTTATAACACACAGTGATTTTAACAAATTTGCAATCCAAAACTTAAGATAACAAGTGTAAATGTTTTTGTATTAAGTTACAAAAAAGGTTTGGGAAATTTAAAAATTAGAGGTGAAAATTATGCCCCGTCAAAATTTGATACAAACCGTATTTGGAGGCAAAAAAATTAGTTTAAATGGTACAACTTTGAAATTGTCTCGATGCCATTATGACAGTGACGAAACCAGCTTCCCATCGACTATAAGTTTGTTAAATTTCACCTCCATGGGTGAAAGCTATGGAAAAATGAAAAAAAGAGCCAATTCTGGCGTTGGAGGACAACCTGTCCCATTTCAAGACACATTGACCTATTCCTGGGATAGGGTGTCCCATTTCGGGACAAGGTGTCTTATCTTGGGTGGCCAAGTGGGTTGGTCCGCGGACATGGCAGCCAACAAGATCGAGTCCAAGGGTGGACAGGGACATATGGGTTGAGTGAGTACTCAAAATCTAGAGTAGAGACTTTGAATAGGATTGTTTGTGGATGTAGCCAAATCCTAAGATGAAAGGCCTGATGGGGCAGTTGGGGAGGACTCTAAGGTCGTAAATGGTGCAAAGTGGGCTAAGTCCCCGAATCAAATCCCAAGTAGTGTCTTTGAGGGCTGGATCGACTGATTCAAAGGGGCCTATCACTCCAAAAGGTCAAACGACCACAAAAAATGTTGCAAGCAAGAATACATAACTAGGCCTTGGAGTCAAGGCCTGATCCAGGGATGAAGCAGCCAAAAATGTGTGCACCTGTCGAAAAAATAATGGGAGCTTTGTGTTCGAAGGTCAATAGAGCCCAACGAAGTTGGATCCAGAGTGTTGGATGACAAAAAATGGCTCCAAATAGAGTAGGTGTTGAGTGCAAGTGCATGATGGGCCATCGAGGGCAATTAATGTTTGTAGGAGCACCAAATACTGGTGCAAAAACGACCCGTGGATGTTGATTGGAAAATCAAAGTGACCTGGGTCCAAAAAAAGGAATGCATACATAGAAGTTGGACACCTTGAATGCCTTGGATCAGGATTGAGTCAATCAACCTAGGATCCATGAAAAACTAGAATGGATCCACAAAAATGACTACTTGTCCTAAAAACTAGGGACGAATTGAATTCCAAAAAATGGCGCGCTCAAAAAGGGGTTGGGAATGGGCCAGATTGACCAATTAGGTTGTGCGAGTTGTTCCAACATATAGGGCATGAAGCCAATAGAACTCGGTGGATGCAGTCAAGGAATGTCCAAATGGGCTCCAAATGGAGCCAAATGTGGAGGCCTAGCCAAGCCAAAAGGGGCCACGGGGCCAACATGTCTGGGTCAGCTGACAAAGTTCAATAGGGTTGAGCGTGTAACCACTAAAAACATGCACGAGCTCCCACGAAGACCCTATGATGATGTATAATCCTAATTACGTACACGAAAGCATGAATATAACACCCTCTTAGCAATGCTTCCCTTGGTGACACATCAACATCAATTTCTTGCTCCATTGATTCTTCTCAATCCTAACTTTTCTTCACTTTCGCCCTTGTCGACCATTCTTATTTTGTATTTTTGACATTGCCTACATAGCCAATTTTCATATTAGTGAGATAATTTCACCTTTCACATGTTCATTTCATCTCACTCCACCTCCTAGAGGCCTTAAAATGACCTCCTAGACCAAACCCATCTTTCATAATTGACTTAACTTTTGTCGATTCTGGATCTCCACCTGGCGACCCTAGGTCTCAACCTGGAGATTTCACCTAGTGAAAGTGGAGATCTTGTTTAACTTGTTTGTTTGGCTTAGCTCTAGTGAAAAATTGCATCCTTATCTCTCTAAGATCAATCTCCAACCCCAAATTTCACCTGGACCCCTTCCTTTGTGGGTCACGAATGGGTCTCCACTTGGTGACCCTAGGTCTCCACTTGGAGATTTGACCTGGTGAAACTTGCAACCCACTGGTGATCGACTAGCTACCCTATCATGTTTTTGAGCGTGGTTTCTTCAGTTTAGGCCAAATTTTGCTCCAAATTGAGCCTCAATTGTGTGAGTTACCTTCCCTGACCGATCATCAACTTTTTTGATTGATTCACGACTCCCAATCACTCCATTCTAATTCACAAATCAATTCTTCTTATCTCTCCATCAATATCATGCTAACTCCATTTCTTCTCTTGTGAAAGGCTATCAAGGCCCATTCACTCTTTAATCAATCCAGTTCACTCCTTAATCAAGCATATTAACTCTTCAATCAATTGAGTTAACTAATCAATCAATTTTCCCCTCTTGTGTGCTCTTCCAATCTATAAATACCCCTCACCTCTTCATTATTTCTCAAGTTGGAGAATGTTGTTCTCATCTTCACAAGCTTTTTCAAGATTCTTCATAGGCCTTTAAGCCTCTTTCTTAATTTCTTTCTTATTTTTTCAAAGCTTCAAAGCTTTCCATTCATTAGTTTTCATTGTTGTAAAGCTTCAAAGCTTTCCCATAAAAGGCAAATCCATTATTGTATCCAATTTTCAAGCTTTGCTTTGCTCTCCAATCAACATTCTTATGCTCTTGCAAGACGTAGGTTCCTTTTGATTTAGTGTTTTGTTGCCCAAGCCTTCAAAGGCTTCATACAACATTGTTACACTAGCGAAATTCCCAAGCTCAAGTGCTTCAAAGCTTTCAAAAGATCTCCTCAATTCATAGTTTTCTCAAACTCATTTTCTCTCTTCGCAATTTCCTCCAAGAGGAGGACCTCGCTATTGCAAGAGGATGAAGAGGTTGCCGAATCAAGGATTCCTGAGGGTAGTGTAGAGACTCATGTGTCTTTACCAATCCAAGTTTTTTATGCATTCTTAGATAATTAGATCACAATTTGCTCTTGGGAATAGTAACCTTATGCTGCAATTTCCTTGATAGACTCATTTAAAATTTGATTAGATTAGTTTTCTTGAATAGTTTAAATTGCAATCATAGATTAAAGTTCTTGTTTCACACTTTCAATTCTTAGATTAGTCCAAAAATCTCTTCAAAAATACCAAAAACATAGCATAATTGCATTAGGTAAATTTCATATTAATTTGCATTCATATTTTGATTTCCTAGTTAATTAGTTTATTTTAAATCTCAATTCCAGAAAAGAATTAAAAAAATTGTTTGCATACATATTGAAAACCCAAAAATACAAAAACATTATAACATAGAAAGTCAAACCCTCAATTTGATCACGAGGTACGATTCAACAAAACAAGCATTCACAAACTCCTCGATTTCATCACGAGGTTAACAAAAGTCAAGACACAAAACCTTAGATAACATAACTAAGTCAAAATCCAACTCTTGGTCAACTCAAGTCTATGCTCTCTATCTAAGCATTTAAATTTGCCTTGGAATTAAAGGCGAGTGGGTGAGGGCAATCCCTTAGGAGATTAAAGAATTACATCCTAGGCCACAACTAGCACAACAAACACAATAAGAACAAGATCATGTGCTTAGGGTAGTTCGGCATAGAGAACAAATACAACAACGTGTTCAAGACATCAAAGAAAGGTTACAACAAACTAGGCTTATCAACGATTACAATAGACATCCATCTAGACGTTGTAACATAAGAAACCCAAATAGGAAATTGATAACTAGTGACCCTTCGGGTCATATTATTATCTCCACCACAACAATCATAGAACAATACATAGCAAACCACAATAGGCCTTAGGACTGACTGACTGCTCTTTGCAATGTTCTACTCCCAAGAGAACATAACCACCCCTGCGTCTCGCCTCCACTCGACTGAATTCTACCATGAGAGTCAGAGTGACTTGGAGGTTACCCAAGGCAATGAGAGGGTCCATGTGCTTGCATCGAGGATGACTCATTCATGCTTGTGCGTCGATGCATGTTTCGAAGTGTACATATTTTGGTGAACCTGATGTGAAGAACAAATCCTTTTGGGATGGGTTCTTTCACAATTTTGCACATTTCACGATGTTTCATGCAAAAAGTCCAGGGGAACGTCCCCTTGAGTGAAATTACAAATTCAAAGGGAATCCAACAAAATCCCCACAACTTTGACCAAATCAAAACATGACATGTGAACATTCAATCGAAGATCCATCAACATGATCAACCCATAACAATCCATAGAAAAATGGCCACCCAAATGGACAATGAAGTGTGTTGTCAAAATAACTTACAAGAAGCTCAAGAAGTACAAAAATCACTCTACATAGTACATCAAGATAAAAGGTCCACGAATGTGAAGTGTCATCAGAAAGAACAAATAGGGTCACTCAAACCCCAAAGAAAAATAATCCACCGCTAGGTGGAAAAACTCAGACAACAGACAAAGCCTCGCCCATAGATCTTATAGCAACCTTGGTCCAACGAATAAAGACCCTTGAGGCTAAGAGTATTGAACAATATGGCCAAAACAAAATTAAGGAAAAACCTAGGGCACAGAGAAATCATTTCATTGACAAGATCGAATCAAACCAAGGGGCAATACAAATCCCACTCATCTAAACTTCCATGAAACATTCAGACCTCCCTTTCCCTCATCATCCAGCACGACAAGTTTCAATCAAATAGGTGGGATTCCTATAACGCAAAATCAACCACAAACTATCCCACCCACTTTTAATCTTCAAAACATGAACATGACACCATCTAGTTATCCAACTCTTTTAGGACATCGATAATCTAGCATACCCTTTCAACAAACACAACAAGCTCCACCTGAAGGATAATGTTTGGAGGAATAAGACCCTCTGCACATAAGCTCCTCTTATGAACATACCTCAAGTATTTAAAGGAGCCTCTCGACTATAACATTCATCAGGTCATACTACCACATCCTCTCCTCGAGCTTCCAAAATTTAAAGGAGAGGATGATCCTAACTCTCATATCAAGGCTTATGTCATTGTAGTGTGAGAAGTCCTTCCTTGGGATGGAGTGGTAGCAAATATTTTTCCAAAGACTTTGGAAGGTATTGCTTTAGATTGGTACTGTCGACTTCTAGAAGCATCAATCCACTCTTTTAGGCAACTCATTGATCAATTTGTGGCTACCCTTGACATAAACAAATTGGTCAAGATAGGAATATGAGAGTTTTTAATGACCAAGCAAGAAAACAACGAGTCAGTTGCACACTTTATCACAAGATGGAGGAAAGTTCTATATTCTTCAACAAGCGCACTAAACATGGATCATAAGGAGCTTTGTGATCTCTTCTTACATGCTCTCAATAATGACATACGAGGAAAGTCCAAAAACTCCCTTGTAAATCATATGAAGAAGCTCTCGAAAGTTACCTTAGAATTGACCAAGTCGCTATTAATAGTAGAAGAAGGGAGTGTGATTTCAATGGAAGGTTGATAAACCATGATAGAAATAACAAATCCTCGACAAACAATCAAAGCATAGATGGGTCAACAAACACTTCGCCATCAAGGAACAAAAATTGTGACTAGTCATACAAATTTGGGGAATGAAAATGCCAACAACTATCCCCTGAGAATAAACAAGCAGTCATACAACAATCATCATAAACCTCAATATCACAATCATGATAAATATTTCTCATTTCACAAGAGAAAGGGGCATGATATCAAGTCATGTTGAGGGTACCATCACTTCATATCAAACCTCCCAAAATGTCAACAAAAAGCATTCATGGACACATTCTCACGAGATGAAGAACTTCCCAAAATCCATCAAAACACCTTCGATCAAAACACCTTAGGCCTTGTGGAATTAAATAAAGATGAAGAAATTTGTGTAACCCAAGGACCATAAGGACCAGATGAAACCTCCAACAATTCAAAATTTTCTCACATGTTAGAACTTTTCAAGAGTTCTCCTACACACAAGAACACTCTCCTTAATGCCTTAGATCTAAGCCATCTAGTTCAAAACATTCCAAATGAAAAGTGTTCTTCTTCAACATTTGATTTTGAAAAGTTATCCTGAGATGATGACATAGCTAAACATGGTGATCTTCCCCTCTTCTTAATAGTCCAAGTTAATGACTATTCCATTAAACATGTAATGATCAATGATGGGCCTGCAATCAACATATTCTCTCTCTCTCTCTCTCAAGAATGGGTTATGACAAAACTCAAATCACAAAAAAACTTCCATCTTTAGAATTCATGATAACCCAAACATTCAAACTATGGGTAAGGTAAATCTTCAAATCACTTTGGGTCCCAAAACTTTTCCAACTGAATTTTATGTCATCAATGAAGAAACCACTTACAACATGATCCTAGGAAAGCATTGGATCCATAGGATGAGGGTTGTTCCCTCCACATTATTTTAAGATATACACTTCTTGCATATGGTACAAAGCCATGTCATCAAAGGAGACCCTGATTCTTCTAGACTTTATAAAGTTGAAAAAGTAAAAAAGAAGACCATGGAAACCACTAGTGACCCAAAAATCAACACTTTTGAAAAAGAAGAGACATCAAATCAAATTGCAAATGTAGCCAAGACCTCAAAATATATAGGAAAGGGGGCAACAGGAGAATCCCCCTTCGATCCCCACTCAACAAAGTCTTCTGCTCCATTCAACTTAGTAACCATTCATATCAAGCTAGATATGAGCATCCATACAGTTGAGATCACCACTAAGAAAAAAGGAGAACTAGAACCCAGACAGAAACTAGAAGAGCCAACACCAACATCATTTGCCCCTCAAAAGTTTAAAACAAGCATTGAAACTTGACAAGAATAGAAAACAATAAAGCTAGGGGCAAATAATCAAACAATGAAACATGTGAGTACACGAAACTCCTCAATGAATACAAAGACATTTTTACACCAAGTCTTCTAGTGTCCTTGCAAAGAATTTCAAGTGAAGTTCAAATCAAGTTTGATAGGTCCATACGTAGTGAAGGAAGACGTTAGAAATGACGCTACCTCTTGTGCATTATGTAAGGAGACATGTTTAGTATCTTAAAACATTGTAAAAGCCTATGAAATAAAAAAAAATCAAATAATTCAAAAATCCATAAAAAAAACATAAAATCATGAAAAAACAAAATTATGCATTCTTTATCATTATGTTCCGTCATGAATTTTGTGAGTGTCATGCTCTTGTTCGATTTTTGTCCTAGCAAGGAGTATAAATTTGCTTAGGTAAAGGTTGATCCTTTCAAAGTTTGAGATACCATAATAAATCATGTTTACCGCTTATCACTATTCCCCTATTCACATTTCCCAATGATTCTAATTAAAGCCTAGCTGTTAGCTCTACACTAATCTTGATCTTAACAATCTATGTTGTTAAGTCTAAACAAAGTCAGTCTTCAAACCTATAGTACTCAATAGAAGCTTGCAAGTAGACCTTTCCCATTATCCTTAGTAGAAGGGAAGTTTGACTGGATGGTGAACACTCTTGGTGGTGCTCAGCCCCTTATCTCTCCTGGCCAAAAACACCAGGAAGATCATAACTCTAAAGGAAGCAATCTAAAATACGAGTGCACAAAAAAATGAGTGATCAAAAAGAAAAAGAAATATGAACAATCATTAGAAGCATCAAAGCATCTAAATATCCAAAGCATCCAAAAAGTTTCAAAGCATCCCATCAATAGGCGTCAAAAATATCAAAAAAATGAGAGATTCGAGTGAGGTACTACAAAATACAAAAAGAGCAAAATACAAAAAAAGAGAGAGATACAAAAAAAGAGTGAAAGAGAGAAGATTGATGATTGTTTGTACCCTCACGTGGAGATAAATATAAGATTGAAGCTACGAGGGTGGAATTCTATTAGAAAAAATAAAAGAGAGAGGTACAAAGCGCGCACACACACACACACCAGCTAAACAATACTAGGAGTCTAGCTATCTTTAGGGCCATCTTCTATTCTGGAGCCTTTTCCTTTACCCCAGGTCTATCTTTTTGGACATCCTTTGATCTAAATCTAGCGAGTGCTAATAAAATTTGTTGTTTGTCTAAGTTGAAAGCTTGTCAAAGTGTTTTGTCTAGATAAGGATTAGTGTTTAGCCTTTAGTGAAGCCAAAAATTTAGAAGCATTCCATCTCCTCCCCGCTCCCACTTGAGTCCCTAATCCTATCTCAAGATTTAATAGGTCTCCCTATACCAAGTGAACTCATAATCCCCCAAGTCAAAAAATCTACTTAAGAGCAGTCACATTGTTTGTTCCACCTGCATACATGCTGTCATAGAAAATCAAAAGCAATAAAACATGTCATAAAATCATGGCATTCGTAACACTCAAAACATAGCACTTCACATTTCATATGTGTTAATCACATCCAGACATATTGCATCTCATTCATATCATAAAATGACAAAAACAAAATTGCATCATCTGTATGTAATCATCATAGGTATGCAATCTCATAAGTAAAATAAAAGCTCTAGCCAACCATATGCACAAATGGAAAAGTGAAGTACAAGATGTCAACTGAAGCTACGTATAGATCTCAACCAATCATGTCTCTCATCATTGAGTGCAAAATAATGTCTGAGCATAAATCGCTTCTCCAATGGAGTCAGAGCAAAACTATGCACTCAAGCGTGCAAGTCTCCCCATGCAAGGGGGAAAGGGTATAAATCTCTTCAATAAACAGAGGTCTCTCAAAGACCTCAAGGAACATCAAGATAGACCTTCACAAGGTGTTTAGAAAAACCATAAAAATTAAAAAATTAAAAAAAAAACTGAAAAAATTGTAAAACCTCAAAAATCCCTAAAAATTGAATATGTTCTTCAAAATTTGCAATAAAAGGAGAATCTATTTTTCTCCTCTATAGCTTAACACATGTTTCAATTTTGTAGTGCTCTTACACCCTTGTTTTGTGTGCTTTCAGCCCTACATGTCTCCTGGGCGAAGCAATCAATTAAGTGAACTTGAGACATGATATATGGCATGTTCATTCATTTCAGTTACATTTTTTATTTTAAATACATCAAATGTCGAATTAATACTAGTTATTGTAGGTACAAATATGGGAAATTGACAATAGGTACAGCCTATTTTAAAAATCGTACCTACCTTTCATGTAGACTACCATCCCCAAGGGGGCAAATATGTAAGCACTAAAAATGCGCATGAGCTCCCACAAAGACCCTACGATGATATATAATCTTAATCATGTACACAAAAGTGTGAATATAACACCCTCTCAACAATTCTCTTGGCGACATGTCAAAATTAATTTCTTGCTCCAATTCTTCTTAATCCTAACTTTTCTTCACTTTCGCCCTTGTCGACCATTCTTCTTCTGCATTCTTAACGTTGCCTAAATAGCCATTTTCATCTTAGTGAGCTAATTTCATCTTTCCCAAGTTCATTCCATCTCACTCCAACCTTAGAGGCCTTAAAATGACCTCCTAGACCAAGTCCATCTTTCAAAATTGACTTAACTTTTGTCAATTCCAGATCTCCACCTATTATTTCTAGATTTGTGTCTCACGACCCTAGGTCTCCACCTAGAGATTTGACTTGGTGAAAGTGAAGACCTTGTTTAACTTGTTTGATTGGATTAGCTCTAGTGATAGATTGCATCCTTATCCCTCCAAGATCAATCTCCAACCCCTAATTTTCACCTGGACCCCTTCCTTTGTGGGTCACCAGTGAGTCTCCACCTGGAGATTTGACATGGTGAAATCAGTGACCCACTGGCAACCCTGTTGTGTTTTTACTATGATTTCTTCTTCAGTTTGGGCCAAAATTTGCTCCAAATTGAGCCCTGATTGTGTCAGTTAGCTTCCCTAATTGATCATCAACTTTTATGACTGATTCAAGACTCCTAATCACTCCATTCTAACTCACAAATCAATTCTTCTGATCTCCCTATCAATCTCATGCTAAATCCATTTCTCTCAAGTGAAAGGCTATCAAGGCCCATTCACTCTTTAATCAATTCAGTTCACTCCTCAATCAAGCCTGTTAACTCTTCAATCAATTGAGTTAACTTCGAGCAATCAATTTCCCCCTCTTGTGTGCTCTTCTAAACTATAAATACCCCTCACCTCTTCATTATTTCTGAAGTTGGAGAATGCTCTTCTCATCTTCACAAGCTTTTTCAAGCTTCTTCACATGCCTTTGAGCCTCTTTCTTCATTTTTTTCTTATTTTTCAAAGCTTCAACTATTTTATTTTATTAGTTTTCATTGTTGCAAAACTTCAAAGCTTTCTCATAGGAGGCAAATCCATTGTTGTAGCCAATTCTCAAACTTTGCTTTTCTCTCCAATTAGCATTCTTATGCTCTTGCAGGACATAGGTGCCTTTTGCTTTAGTGTTTTGTTTCCCAAGCCTTCAAAGGCTTCATACAACATTGTTACGCTAGCAAAATTCCCAAGCCCAAGTGCTTCAAAGCTTTCAAAAGCTCTCCCCAACTCATTGTTTTCTCAAGCTCATTTGCTCTCTTCCCAATTTCCACCAAGAGGAGAACCCTGCTGCTGCAAGAGGATGAAGAGGTTGCCGAATCAAGGATTCCTATGGGTAGTGCGAAGACTCGTGTGTCTTTCACAATCTAGGTTTTTCATGCTTTCTTAGATATTTAGATCATAATTTTCTATTGGGAATAGTAAGCTTGTGTTGCAATTTCCTTGATAGTTTCATTTAAAAGTTGATTAGATTAGTTTTCTTTAATAGTTTAAATTGCAATCCTAGATTAAATTTCTTGTTTCACACTTTCAATTCTTAGATTGGTCCAAAAATCTCTTTGAAAATACCAAAAACATAGCATAATTGTATTAGGTAAATTTCATATTAATTTGCATTCATCTTTAGATTTCCTAGTTAATTAATTTATTTTAAATCTCAATTCTAGGAAAGAATAAAAAAAATCGTTTGCATGCATACTAGTTGCACACATATTGAAAACCAAAAAAATACAAAAACATTAGAACTTAGAAAATTCAAACCCTCGATTTGATCACAAGGTAGGATTCAACAAAACAAGCATTCACAAACTCCTCAATTCCATCATGAGTTCAACAAAAGTTAAGAGAACTCACACAAAACATTAGAAAATGTTGGTGCGCAGAAAAACCAGTTCCAAAAGTGCCCCATTTTGCCCCCAAAAATCCATCTGAATCCCACTTTGTGCCCTCTTTGTTGAACCCATTAGTTATAATCGATCAAAGACATCTTCCATGGGTTTCCATTTGTTTGTGCCTTCTGAATACAATGAAAGAATCCCAAAAATGACTAATTCAAAAATTATGTGTGTTCCCTGTTAGATCTAGGGCACACAGCTGAGAGGGGGGGTGAATCAGTTGTATAAAAACTTGCTTCTACTTCAAACTCTTGATTCTTCTTTGTTAGTTAATAGCATATCAGTTAATCATTCATGAAAGCATAATGCATAAACACAGGAGCAGATAAACATCAAAACATTGGACACCAAGATTTTGACGTGGAAAACCCAGTTAAGGGAAAAACCACAGGGTGATTAACCCAAGGATTATTCTCTGTTAGAAGAATAAGAAAAATGAATGGCACATGCCAATTAGGGCTCACTGCCCGAGCACACTACTCACAAAGAGGCACACTACCTACAAGAGACACACTGTCTACAAAGTGATAAGAATCACAAACTTGAACTGGAGATTGACATCTTTACCATGTCTGGATTAGTTCCATTTAAGCCCAAGATACTTTTGCTCTACCTTTCGCTCTTTCACTATTCCACAGTCATCCGCTCCATACACACTTTGAAATGAACTCACAAACCTTTATTTATACAAGGCATCGACTTAGGAACAATCATCTAAGTCGGCAATCATCCACAAGAACATTCGCAAGTCGGCAATCATCCATAAGAACATTCGCAAGATGAATAACTCATCCGGTCGGCTAGTCTAAACAAGAATATCTTCATCCGGAAGAATATCTTCAATTCCAGGCTCTAACACTAATGCGGACTGACAACACAACCTCAACATGATCCAAGAACCTTCACAAGCTTGCCTGAGTGACCAGCTACATCCGCACTTCCTCTACTTACTGGAATCTCTTCTCCTCTTCATTCGAAACTTCAAGAACACAGTCTGTCGCGACTATCAAACTGAAACAGGTTCTTCTGGACCTCCAAACTTTGTACAAACCGAGATGACACATCACAAGGACATCCCAAACACTCCTTCCAATCCGCAGAGTCTGGCAATGTACCTCCGGATCTCACCGGACCTTTTTGTAACACTCTGTCCCTCCGAAGCATCTCCCAGAACCGGTTCTAATTGACCGATCACAACTTTTTCATATCTTCATACGGACCTCTGAAATCTTAACTGGATCATCTCAAGACTCATATCTACAAACCCTTTAATCCGCATCCTTTGATCCTCAACCTTTTAAGTACATTTGCCTTCTTCTCATCACTGTTCTTCATTGTTCCTGATTGAGACTAATTTTCTCAATATCCTCAACACACAGCTCATCCAAACCTTCTTACCAATGCAATATGAGTATGTTGACATCAATGACAACACTGGTTAACCTCATACTTGCAACAATCTCCCCCTTTGTCATTGATGGCAACATATGATGTGAAAAACCATCAAGACAAGAACTTCTCTTTTCTATCACAGCTCCCCCTATCAGCAACAACTCTTCACATGTCTTCTCTTCTTTTACTGCTCCCCCTTTGATCGTCAACCACTTGTTTTTCACATGTCTTCTCTCCCCCTTTGACATCAATGGCAAAGGGCTCATACTTGCACTTGTAACATATAAGAATCATACCAGCTGCTCCCCCTTAGTAGCAGCTCCCCATCATCAATCCGGATCACAAGATATGACTGTGATATCCACCGGACTGATGCACATCAGTGCATCCTAGTTCATCACTGGAGGGGCCATGACCCCTAACTTTTCCCTGAGATACTCAAAAGAGTCTTTGGGAAGAGGTTTAGTAAAAATATCTGCAAGCTAATCCTTGGACGGCACATACTCCAATCTGACTTCACCCTTGTTCACTTGTTCTCTCAAAAAGTGAAATTTGATAGATATATGCTTGGTCTTAGAATGCAATACTGGATTCTTGGAAATATTTATTACACTTGAATTATCACAGAAAATTGTGATAGGCTCCTCATATTCTACTTTCATGTCTCTTAACATCTGCTTCATCCATAGGATTTGAGTGCAACTGCCTGCTGTTGCAATATATTCTGCTTCAGTTGTAGACAGAGAAATTGCCTCTTGTTTCTTGCTTAGCCAAGAGACCAATCTCTTTCCCAAGAAGAATGCTCCACCACTGGTGCTCTTCCGGTCATCCACATCTCCTGCCCAATCTGCATTTGTATATGCATGAAGAGAGAAATTCTGATCTCTAGGATACCATAGGCCATACTCAATTGTCCCCTTTAGATATCTAAAAATCCTCTTGATTGCCATAACATGAGATTCTCTAGGGTCAGCCTGAAATCTTGCCACAAGACCAACAACTTGCATTATATCTAGTCTAGTCTGAGTGAGATACAATAATCCTCCAATCATTGATCTGTACTTGGTCTGATCTATCTTAGGAGAGTCATCATCTTTGCTCAACTTACATCCGGTTGCCATATGAGTGTTCATTGGCTTTGAATCTTCCATTCCAAATTTCCTCAACAATTCTTTCACATATTTGGTCTGAGAGATAAATATACCTTTTATTGTCTGAGTAATTTGCAGACCCAAGAAGAAATTTATTTCACCAAGCATTGACATTTCAAACTCACTTTTCATTTGATTTGCAAAGGTTTTACACAAACTATCTCTTCCTCCAAAAATGATATCATCAACAAATACTTCAACAATCAAAATATTTTCATTATCTATTTGGAAATATAGATTATTGTTAGCAGTACCTTTGTTAAAACCAATTTGCACAAGATGCTTATCCAACCTTTCATACCATGCTCTTGGGGCTTGCTTCCATACAGTGCTTTATTTGACTTGCAGACCATATCATCATGATCAGACAATTGAAATCCATCCGGTTGTTCAATGTATACTTCTTCTTCCAAATCACCATTTAGGAAGGCAGACTTGACATCCATCTGATATACCTTGAAGTCTTTGAAGGCAGCATATGCAAGAAATAATCTAACTGCTTCAATTCTTGCTACCGAAGCAAAGGTTTCTTCAAAATCAATTCCTTCTATTTGAGAGTAGCCTTTGCAGACCAATTTGGCTTTGTTTCTGATTACTTCACCAACCTCATTTAGTTTGTTCCGGAAGACCCATTTGGTTCCAATCATATTCTTGTTTCTAGGTTTGGGAACAAAATCCCAAGTGTGATTTTTCTCAATTTGCATCAACTCTTCCTCCATTACTTTGGTCCAGTTTTCATCATTGCAAGCTTCATTTATTATCTTAGGTTCAATCTTTGAAATCAGACAGTATTCATTTGAATTTTGAGCAATTCTCCTCCTTGTTTGTACCCCTTTGCTTTTGTCACCTATGATCTGATCTTCAGAGTGATTTAAAGTTACATACCTTGGAACTTTGGGAGTCTCTTGCACTATTGTTTCTTGATCAGGTTCATTCAGGCAAACCTCTTCTTCCTGATTTACCGGATCAGTCTGAATCTGACTTTCAGGAAGGGATTGAGTTCCTTGAATCAGAGCACCATCCTGATCATCTTCATCATATTCATAAAACCTTGAGGGCTTCTCAATTCCTTCATCAACCTTCACATTTGTACTTTCTATCATCTTTTTTAGTCTCTTATTGTAACACCGGTATGCTTTGCTTTGAGTGGAGTAACCCAAGAAAATTCATTCATCACTTCTAGCATCAAACTTTCCTATATCTTCATCTCTTTTGATGTAACACTTGCTACCAAATACTCTGAAATATCTCACAGTAGGAGTTATACCAAACCAAAGTTCATAAGGAGTCTTACCGGTATTGCTTCTGATTTGAACTCAGTTAAGAGTGTAGATTGTAGTGCTGACAGCTTCTCTCCAAAACATTTGAGGAACATTTGCTTCCATCATCATTGTCCTGGAAGCTTCTTGAATGGTCTGGTTCTTTCTCTCAACTACTCCATTTTGTTGTGGAGTCCTAGGAGCAGACACCTGTCTCTTTATGCCATGCTTCTCACAAAAGTCTATGAAATCACTAGATGTGAATTCACCACCTCTATTAGACCTTAGACACTTTAGTTTCAATCCGGTTTGATTCTCTACCATAGCCTTGAAGATTTTGTACTTCACAAAGGCTTCTGATTTCTCTTTTAGAAAGGTAACCCACATCATCCGGGAATGATCATCAATCAGTAACATGAAATATCTATCACCTTGCATACTCTTGATTCTTGTCTGACCACATAGATCAGTATGAACTAATTCCAATAATCTGGTAGAGGACTGATCTTTGCTTTTGAAGGAGACTCTGCTCTGTTTACCTAGCTGACATTCTATGCACAAACTATTTGTAGGTTTCACCAATTTTGGAAGATCTCTTACAGCCTGAATATTGCTTATCTTGATGATGTTATCAAAATTTACATGACACATCCTTCTATGCCATAGCCAACTCTGATCAACTTGAACAAACAGACAACTTTTATTTGAACCAACCAGATGGAAGATATTACCTTTTGTTTGAGTGTCAGATGCAATCTCAGTTCCGAAGCTTTCAAAGATCCTGCATCTTCCATTTTTGAACTAGAGATCATAACCTTTGTCTACTAACTGTCCAACATTGAGAAGATTGTGCTTCAATCCTTCAACATACAGTACATTACCAGTTTTACTCTTTCCATCAAAAGAAATAGTTCCCCTACCTCTGATTCTACCTGCAGAATTGTCACCAAACTCTACCATTCCTCCTTCATACCTTTCCAAATCTAAGAACTTGCTCTTGTCACCTGTCATATGGTGAGAGCATCCACTGTCAATAACCCAATCATCCTTTTCTTCAACTTGGGCAGCCAAAGCTCTTTCCACTACCTTGTGATTGATAGATTCAGAGGATACTGAATCTTTTCCTTGATGGCAATAAACACCCATTCATTTCCGGATTTGCTTCCTAGTTCTGATTCATCATCTGTTACTCCTTCATTATCATCTTCTTCATGAACATAATAACAGTTCTTTTGGAACCTTTGTCTATTAGCATTTGACCTTGTAGATCTTTCTGGACATCTTGAAGCAAAATGACCAATATTATTGCAATTGAAGCACTTAAAGGGTAATTTTCCTTCATACTTACTGGATCCTCTTGGCAGTCTCTTGGCAATGAGGGCTTCAAGATGAGCTGTTTCTGCTTCTTCTTCTTCCATGTCTTTCCTTGCTTGATCATAGCATGATAGCTTTCTTGAAGAGTTCTCTCCTGGATCAAATCTTTGTTTGCCTTTCACATAGGCACTGGCTTTGAATGCAGATTCAGTCTTGGGGGGATCATCTCCAAACTCTGTCATTTCAAATGCAGCCAATTTGCCAGCCAATTGCTCTCTTGTGACAGTTGTATGGGCTCTGAATTTATCAATGGCAGCAACCTTGATCTTGTAGGCAGTAGGAAGGGATATGAGAATCTTGCAAACAATTTTATTTTCATCCAGAACTCCACCAGCATTCCTGATTCCACACACCAGCTCATTCACTCTTGGCATAAAGGTAGTGATATTTTCATCATCTCTCATCTTCAATCTTTCAAATTTCCCTTTCAGACTTTGCAACCTTGCACTCTTAACAAACTCATCTCCTTCATGCAGAAGTTCCAGTTTAACCCAGATTTTATATGCAGTTGGTAGGTCAATGACATTTGAGAGCTCTGAATCATTCAATGCGCTTAGAAGAGCTTCTTTGGTTCACAAATTGTTTTCATCATCTGTGATTTCATTCAGAGTTGTCGGACCACCCTGTGGAGGTACATATGGTTTTGAGACCATGGCCAAGTATGCTTTTCCCATACACTCCAAGTGACATTTCATGCAACCTTTCCAGAGAGTGAAGTTGGTTCCATCGAACTTCAGACTATCCTTCTTGTATGACAACATCCTGGATCTCCTCAAGCAGTTAAGCTCCTTTTAGAGGAACTTGGCTCTGATACCAATTGTTAGATCTAGGGCACACAACTGAGAGGGGGGGTGAATCAGTTGTATAAAAACTTGCTTCTACTTCAAACACTTGATTCTTCTTTGTTAGTTAATAGCATATCAGTTAATTATTCATGAAAGCATAATGCATAAACAAAGGATCAGATAAACATCAAAACATTGGACACCAAGATTTTGACGTGGAAAACTCAGTTAAGGGAAAAACCACGGGGTGATTAACCCAAGGATTATTCTCTGTTAGAAGAATAAGAAAAATGAATGGCACATGCCAATTAGGGCTCACTAGCCGAGCACACTGCTCACAAAGAGGCACACTGCCTACAAGAGACACATTGTCTACAAAGTGATAAGAATCACAAACTTGAACTGGAGATTGACATCTTTACCATGCCTGGATCAGTTCCATTTAAGCCCAAGATACTTCTGCTCTGCCTTTCGCTCTTTCGCTATTCCACACTCATCTGCTCCATACACACTTTGAAATGAACTCACAAACCTTTATTTATACAAGGCATCGACTTAGGAACAATCATCTAAGTTAGCAATCATCCACAAGAACATTCGCAAGTCGGCAATCATCCATAAGAACATTCGCAAGATGAATAACTCATCCGGTCGGCCAGTCTGAACAAAAATATCTTCATCCGGAAGAATATCTTCAATTCTGGGCTCTAACACTAATGCGGACCGACAACACAACCTCAACATGATCCAAGAACCTTCACAAGCTTGCCTAAGTGACCAGCTACATCCGCACTTCCTCTACTTACTGGAATCTCTTCTCCTCTTCATCTGGAACTTCAAGAACACAGTCTGTCACAACTATCAAACTGGAATAGGTTCTTCCGGACCTCCAAACTTTGTACAAACCGAGACGACACATCACAAGGACATCCCAAACACTCCTTCCAATCCGCAGAGTCTGACAATGCACCTCCGGATCTCACCGGACCTTTTTGTAACACTCTGTCCCTTCGGAGCATCTCCCGGAACCGGTTCTACTTGACCGATCACAACTTTTTCATATCTTCATGCGGACCTCTAAAATCTTAACTGGATCATCTCAAGACTCATATCTACAAACCCTTTAATCCGCATCCTCTGATCCTCAACCTTTTGAGTACATTTGCCTTATTCTCATCACTGTTCTTCACTGTTCTTGATTGAGACTAGTTTTCTCAATATCCTCAACACACAGCTCATCCAAACCTTCTTACCAATGCAATATGAGTATGTTGACATCAATGACAACATTGGTTAACCTCATACTTGCAACATTCCCTTGTTTTTTTCACCTGGTCAGAGTTTCGGAGTTTCGGCCTTCTACTTTCCTTTATGCCTTGTCTATCGGGCTCAAATTTGCCTAAGTGTTGAAGTGTCTTCATCTTCGTCAGAGTTTTAGAGTTCAGTCTTATTGTCTTCGGTCTTCTGCAAGGCAAGTGTTAGGTGGAAGGCCTGAGGGTCAAAGTCCGACATGTTTACATCAAAAATATTCTAAGTGTTGGTGTTCGACAAAGTGTCGGAGGTCGAATTTCTAGTCTTCCATCTTCTTATGTGTTGCGGTTAGAAGGCAGAAGACCCGAAGGCCGAACTCCAACCTTTTCCCTTTGCAAAGCAGTTAGGTGTTCGAGCACCAAACTTCAGGGTTTCTCCCTTCCACGTTCTCTTTCAGAATGCGTAAGGTGGAAGGCTTGACGACTGACTCCCAATAGGTCACGTGGCATGTTCTAGTTGTTTCCTCCATTCCACTGAGGGTATTTTATTAATGCAAAAGGTGGCTGTAGAACTTAGAAAAGTTGCCAGGTGGCAGTGATGTCATCCAGAGGGGAGGGTTCAGGGCCCATGTCCCATTCCTTTTTATTCGAAATGTTTCTAAGTGTTTCAGACTTCAGGGTTTTCATCTTCCTTCTTCCTTTCTTCAGAAGGAGGAAGGTCGAAGGCTTGAACTCTGAACTCTAATGATTTTCAATGTTCAAGGTTTTACAAGGTGGGGTCTGGGCTTCTTTCCTTCCTCTTCTAGATTTGGCAGACGATAAGGCAGAAGGCTTGAGCTCCGAAGTCTGATATGTCGGAGCTCGACCCTTTTGCCTTCTAGGGCCATTTTTCACTGTGCAAAATGTGACGGGATTGCTCATCGACCCTCTTGGTTGCCATTAATGCATTTTTAGAGCCTAATTTCATGCGGGAAATGGATTTCTCATTTGCCCATGCCACTGTCCCTCATTTGCATTAAATTTCTTGTACCCATGGCATGGGCGAACCTTTTGTTTCAACAGATTTGTTGGGCAGAGCCATGTGGGTGCGCTCCAAGGACACTGAAACAAAGTTATTGCAGCATGGGCAAGGGTTCCTTCTTGTTGGCTTCTCTTTCCATGTCCATGACTACTACATTAAAGAAAAAATGTTATATATGCATGTTAGAAAGATGTAAAAAGGGTTGGTCGCCGAACCAATTGTCTGGTCTGGGAGAGCCTAAGGAGTTTCTCTAGCATCAACACATGATTTGGTCTAGTTTGTTAGTGAAGGGATTTGTTCAACATTGTGTAGGAAGGTTTTATATTGCAGATTTGAATGTAGTGAATGTCTTCACAGAAGTTTGTAATGGTTTTGGTAAATATGTAATCGCAGTTATGTATTTTCCTTTGCCACATTTGTTGGTATGAGTGTAACAGGTGTTTGGAGATGTGTGACATCATCTAAATAAATACAAGGCTTTGTATTTTCCATCATTTTGTTATACTTGAATCACTGCAGTCCTCTTTTGGATTATTAAGTATGTTCATTGTATGAAAATCTATTAGAAAGTCATATATGTAAATGTATGTCTAGTTTTGTTGATCATTTGTTGTGTATTTCTTTTCATCGCATTCTATGACTTTGTTGCCCAATGGAATAGGCACCAATCCATATTGGAGAGGGATCAAACACTTTTTATAAATCAAACAAATCATTCACCCATGGTTCAAGGATAAAAACTATCTTTCTTGTGCATGTACATTTGCATAGTTGAATCAACTATATAGGGATTATTATGACAACCAGTCATTCTTGACTTAGTGACAACTTTTGGAGTCAAGATGATGAGTTGGGTTTGGTTGTCCAATTATTTTTAGTTGTTCATCTGATTTCAACTTAATACCTATTCAGGTATACCCCTTGCAATATCCCTCCAGAGGCTAAGCTGAGTTTGAAGTGCAGAGGAGTCTACCCACTCCTGTTAGTTGGCCAAGATCGCTCAAAACTTGTTGATAAACCTCTTCCTATCACCCTGACGATAATCCCTGGCCTGGGTGTTTTAGGAATGTTTTAGAGTTTTGTGTTGCCGTTATTTTGGGTCCCAACAGATAACATCACTGAGTCAAAAGTCAACTCTTAGTCAACTCAAGTCTATTCTCTCTATCCAAGCATTTGAATGTGCTTTAGAATTAGATGTGAGTGGGTGAGGGGAATCCTTGAGGAGATTGAAGAATTACATCCTAGCCCACAACTAACACAACAAACACAAGAAGAACAAGATCATGTGCTTAGGCTAGCTCAACACAGAGAACAAATACAATGTGTTCAAGCCATCAAAGTAAGGTTAAAACAAACTACGCGTATCAATGACTACAGTAAACATCCATCTAGACGTTGGAACACAAGAAACCAAAACAGGGGATTGATAACTAGTGACCCTTCAAGTCATATTATTATGTCCACCATAACAGTCATAGAACAACACATAGAAAACCATGACTGGCCCTAGGACCGGTCGACTACTCTTCGCGATGTTCTGCTTTTGAGAGAACAAAACCGCCCTTGGGTCTCACCTCCACTTGAATAGTTTTTGCCACGAGAGCGAGTGACTTAGAGGTCACCCAAGACAAGGAGAGGGTCCACGTGCATGCGTCAAGGCTGACTCATCCACACTTGTGCACTGAGTCACATTTCAAAGAGTACAAAACTGAGTAAAAAATGGACTGAGGGGATCTGCAAATCAGGCCTTAATGCCTTGGATCTGGGTCGATGAGGGGTCCAAAACAAGACCAATGAGATCAAATAACTAGAACTTGACCAAGCCCACAATTGTGATAGGATCTGGGCCAAAAAACTAAAACAGGGCGGCCTAGCTATCCTGTTTGTTCTTTCTGATGACACTTCACACATGTTGTGGACCTTTTATCTTGATGTACTATGTGAAGTGATTTTTGCAAACTAAAAAATTCAACCACACAACCAAAATATGGCAGGGGGCAATATGGCCCTCTGTTAATTTTTTTTGCTTTTCTGGCAAAAAATTTGTACTAAACAAACATAAGCCCAAAAAAATATGAAAAATTACCTATGTCCAAAATTGATTTTTGGGCAGTCAATCTTTACAAATTTAGGCTTTCTGATCTCAATGGTGAGGTCAAATTTGCACTAGGATGTACAAGGAAAAAATTCTTGGCAAGAACCCCCCAGAAACTGATATTTTCTCCACACGTTTCTAATTCTCCATATCATCTGAGGATGCAAGAGAAGAGCACACTTGTGTGCTTTGAAAACAATAGCTCTATGCTCCCAAATTTCTAAAAAAGATGCTAACCCACAACTCACAACTGCTCTGATACCATGTAAGATTTGGCTGAAAGCTACCCAAGTATGTAAATGAATGAAGGAAAGAAAACTAGAAATAAAAAATGAGCAAGAATAAACTATATTCTAGTCAGGATAATGCAAAGCATACAATGGACTGAGATTAGTCTTATGAGAGCAATGGGTAAGTATAATAGGATTTACCTACCCAAGAGACTAAAAACACTACTAATGTGTGATAAAGTGAAAAAGTCCCTAAGTAAACTTAACCTAGTGTGAAGAGAGCTAAAGTGGAAAACTAGCTATGAAAGAACTAGATAGCTAAAGAACCCTTTTCACACTAACATTTTGGAACTTGAGCTAGTCACAGAGAAACAAGTGGAGTAGTTGCAAAATTAAGCCATTTCTGAATTCTTAGTCAAGTGGAAGAATCTACTAGTTGAAGATGCAACATGAGAAGATGAACAATTCATACAGAAGCATCTGAAGTTGCTAAGAATTAAGGGCAACACTTTTTTTGAAGGGGATGGGCATGTTATGCTCTTAATATTCTATCTTCCTAAGTGTAATAAGGTTAAGCACTTGTCGCATGCTTAACCTAATATTTTTATTTATTGGTTCTAGTTAATTCCTTAGGCCGATATAATTAGGATGAAATGGGTGTGTCTCTACCTAATTATGTCTATAGATAAGGAAGAGAAAGACTCTTCCAAATCATAATAAGTCACACAATTAAATTCATATTTTCATATTCTAATTTTTGGAGGTCACCCCTTTGAAGTGGTTTGATATTTTATTGATTTTTGCCTGTATTTCTTAGAAATATCCTAACATTTACAACACGTTACATGGATTATATGTTATAAGGTGTACACCACCTAGTTTTAACAAATTCATGGTAAATAATATAACAATCAACAAACAATGGATGATCAAGAGGCTAAACTAGGTCGAAACCATACTTCAAAAGAAAGTGGAAGTAAGGAGGATACAGGCCAATTTCAAATGTAACCATGAATATCAAATTTGAATTTAACAACTATAGAAAGATAAAACCCTTAGGAAAAACCTTAGGGGGTGTGGGGTTCAAAAGGTGACAATCCACTAAGGGTCAAATACTAAGTGAAGCACTAAATGCACAATGAGGAATCTAACATGAAAAATAAAGGAATAAAATTAGATTTGAAACTTAGAAAATCATAAGATCTAACCTTGAAGGCGAGACATGGAAGTTTTAGGTTCACCTTGATTTATATAGAGGAAAATAACCCACCCTCTACATAATATTTAAGGTGTAATAGATTAAGCGTAATACAAAAACCCTATAGATATTTTAAGAATATAGTAATGTAAATTAATTGATTAATTTACAGACAGAAGCCAACAAAGAATGTAAATAAACATGTGATAAGTTAAAATGAGAAGGAATTAGGGTATACATACCTTGAAATGTTGTGATAGAAGATCGATGATTAGGATTTGGTACCCAATTATGAATCTGAAGGTTGGGACAACTGAACCTTGAGTAGCTGAGTATCTTAGACCAAATCACATTGGGACCACTAACTTTTAGATCCATAGTGTCATCCAAAATTTATGATCCTATCATGTAGATTTGTAATCTTGTTTAGAGTAGAAGCGGGTCTTTGGTATCTTCAGAGAATGTTTGCTTGGTGGTGTTTGAAGTACGGAAACAAAGGTGGTGGTAAAGAGCACCATGGAGCTTGTTATGCAAGGATTGAAGTGTTAGACATTCTTATGCATTAGTCTTGTGACTAAATTAATAGTAAAAGTAAAAGAGAGATAATGGGGTGGTAATGCATGCTATTGAGTGATTGCTAATAATTGATTGTCATTACTAATGTGAATTTATACCTAAGCATGTTCTTGAAGTGTGCCTTGACAATGGATGTCACTTGATTGCTTATGGAGAGGGATATTGAGTGTTTGCTACTCAATAGTAAAGGATGATATTTGTACTTGACGTGCCTACAAAATTGTTAGAGATAGACATGTAGATGTATTATCCTTAATATAATAATTTAATGAATGTGCAAATGACCTAGTTTGATGTCTTTTAATACATAACCTTAGATACATAAATTTAAATTTTGGCACCATCATCAACAAATAACGATCAATTCTTATCTAAGAAATAGAATCAAATCATACATTAAAATCGTATGTCCAAAATATCGAAGGAAGGTAAAATTGTAAGTAGAAAATTTTTAGGGTATGCATTTTTTTCCTCTACAATTATTTGAGAACACCAACAATTGCAACCTTTATAAGCGGGGCCTAAATTTGACACCTTCCTTGTCAGGGAAAATTTTTATGACAATTATCCAATTGAAGGTGCTCTTAAAATACAAGAGAGAGAGACATATATATAATTTTATTTTTTTTAAAATTTTGATTGTAATTTAGGGAAATTTTTTTTTTTTTTTTTTTTGAAATTTTGATTGTAATTTAGGGAAAAAATGCTTCAATATAACCATATCCATCAAATTTAGGCCCTGCGGTATTGTTTATTTATTATTATTATTTTTTATCATTTTAAATGTTCAGTCTTTTCTGAACATGGATTTTTTTCCTTCGTAGCTGAGAAAGAGCAGATCGAAGGCGGTCTTTAATACGGCGAAAAGCATGTAAAGAGTTGCAGAAGTCACAGATGAGTTTTATTATTATCCAGACAACACTTGTTCTCAACACATTTATGGGCGGAAGGAGAAAGCAGCAGCCAAAGCAGAGCCAGCGTTGGGATAATTGCCCCCGCTCGGTATCATCATTCTCATCAAGGAATCTTCATCTTCAAAATGAGCAGCGGGGGGATTCGAACCGTGGACAGTTCAGAAGAAGAAACAAGCCTGATGGATCTCCCTCCAGAGGTGTTGTTGTGTATAATGGAGCGGGTGAATGATGTGGTGGACTTGGGAGCCGTGGTGTGCACCTGCCGCCAGTTTCGAACCATGGCTAGGGTTGTGCCCTTCACTGTCAAATTAAGCCATTCTAAGTACTTGCCCTCCTCCAGGGTTTTGACAAGGGCGGTTCTGAAGAGTATAAGATCATATATGCCCTCCACTAGGGTTTTAGACTTAGCCGGGACCTGGATCGTTGACGATGACGTGGCGGCTGTCTTGGCAGATTTGAAGAACTTGGACTGTCTTGTTTTAGACGCTTGCCAGAAACTGTGAGTTGTTTTGCGCTGCTTGTTCAACGAAAGCTTTAAATGGATATATATTTCTAAAAAGTAATTAGGGTTTCTGGGTTTTCTACGGATGAGGTTTTTTTTTTTTTGATTTTGCATGTAATTGGATTTTTCTGGATTTCTAACATCGCGAAATATTTAATATTGAACTCGTACTTAAATGACATATTTTCCACTAGCTGCCATTTCTCCTAGGCCTTTTCTAATTAACAATCACACGAAATGGGAACTGATGTTAGTACCAGCGAGAAAGAGGAACCGAACACAACAATTTGAGAATTTTTACTCTCCTGGTCGACAAAGCATTTTTGGTTATATGATACACAAACCTCTTCGTTCGGTATATATTTTTTGGCACTACAACCTTGCCACATGTCTGCTGGAGTTATTTGCCAACTTATGTAGTGGGGAATTCGAACCTAGGTCATACACCTATTAATGTCCATTACATTACACCACAACCTCTAGGCTGGAGTTATTAGCCACCATATGTAGCGAGCAATTTAAACTTAGGCCATCCTGCTACAGATGTCCTTTACCATTACACCACAATGCCGTGGAGAGATGTTATTTGACATTCTTATTTGATCATTTCTTAAATGACAATGTGTATTCCTTAGTTTTCCAATCTCATTACTGAAATATAGTTGTGGAATCTTTGTATTTAACAAAAAATACTAAGGAATATTTGAACTACAGCCCGTTATTTTTCTAGAAACATAAAACTATCAGTAGTTACTGCTTTGTTTGTCAGTTTTAATAGCTTATGGCTAATGTTCAAATGAAAAATTGTCGATTTGGAGATCTAGTTGTAAAATTTTGCTAGAAGTTATCCAATCGCTCAAAAAGAGCTCATGGTGCTTTTCATCTGTTTATTTCATTCAACTAAATCCTAAACCCTTAACCTTGAGAATTTTTTCAACTGATAACGATTCTTTGTGGCATTCAAAATTAGCCTCAAATTGTAAAGAACTCTTTATATATATTGATTTTTATTTGTTGGTGTAATTAATTATTATTGTACCTTTTATTTAAGTTTACTTAGTTAATTAATTTTTTTACTTAGGTAAATTAGAAAATAAGAGCACATGTCATCGCCTTGATTTATGGGAGCACATGCCACCTCTATCTGATTCAATTCCTTGATTGACTGTAGTTAGGTGCCACATCTCTCTCATCAACATGAGTTATCTTGACACCATTGCTCCTACATGTTGAGTTGATCCTCTAGTTCACTGAGGCTCACTCAACCTCTTTGGGACGCTTGTCATCTTGGCTCGTGCATCCCAGAGTTTATATATATGTAGTCATTTCCTTCACTACAGCAGCTAGAATAAAAATATTGGAATTCTATCAAATTCTTGTCTTTTGTTTGCTATTGAATTTATATTGTTGTAATTTTGTTTTTGGTTCTAGGGAGATTTAATATTGTTAATCATTTTTCTTTATTGAATCTAACATAGTATTAGAGTAGGGCAGCGTTTAAATTTCAAATTTAGGGATAGGTTGATGTTTTTTCTCTAGGTTTATATTCTTGTAAATTTGTGTGATTCTCGTTCACTGTCATGCCCCCCGACAAAAGAGTCAGATTTTATTTAAGATAGAGATTAAAACCCACCGCTGGCCATAATAAGACAAAGGCCAGCACTAGGAGACAAAAGGCTCTAGAAGACAGAAGGCCCTAGAAGACAAAAGCACTAGAAGACGAAAAAAAAGAAACATTAACTAATGTTAACCAAAGGGCAGCGGTGGTTGTAAAAAGGCATTGGTTGTGTGTAAAAAGGTGTGACTTCTCACCAAGAAGGATATAAATCAAGAATCCAAAGACATTTGAAGGCATAAAGGGATCAGAAAGAAATATATCTTTGGCAGAGATAAATCTGCAAGGAATATATCAGCAGTGATCTATATAAATATGCAATAGTTGATGACAGCAGAAGTATAATATATATAACAGCAAAGTATATATTGCAGTTAATTGGACTGAACTTGTCAATCCATCAAGAGGTATTAATAGTAAATCATCTAACGAATCCCAAAGCAATCAGTTTGAATTTAGAAAGATACCTTGCAAGTAGGAAGGATGGCCCTTCCAAGTTCACGAGAGATGAGCGGTGGACTGACCCTTCTTATGCTCTTATCAAGTTAGGCCAAGAGGTGCATTAGGAGCTGTTAGGTGGACTGACCCCTTTCATACTCGTGGGGCTTGATCAAGGAGGACGACCAGCCTCCAAGGTGGACTAGGAGCTATTAGGTGGACTGATCCCTTTCACGCTCTCGGCAATATTGTTAGGTGGATTGACCCCTTTCAATATTGCTACTTGCAAGAGTTCCTAAAGAATTCACTATGTGATTAGCTTGAAGGATTATGCTATGATGTATTGAATTGAATATTGTTTATGCTATGATGTATTAATCTACATTGTTGAATATATTGATTTGAATACTAATTGTGATATGATGAATTGTATTGAATATTATCATGATTGATTTCAGATTTAGTAATCTTTAATGACGCATGCATAGAAATCAGGAATAATTCAAAAAGGAACATTACAAGTGGTATTAGAGCTTTGATCTTGCAAGCCCGGGGATCAAAGATAGTTAACACAATTAAGCCAAAGAGCTCAACAAGCTTTGAAAAGAGAAAGGGAAGTATGAAGAAGAAGATGTTGCAAATAGTACATTGGCAACACTTTCAGGGGCAAATCTATAACAACACAGACGGTGTGTATTCAATTACCGAAATCAAATTCGGATTCTTGATTGCATCCTTCATCAACTACACTTCCTTCAATTCTAAATACACTTGCTAACTTATTTCATCCGTCATGTCTCACACACTCTCTTCAATAACATAGATCATTTTTCTCTTCTAATGATCTTATCTGTAATATGTTGTCCTCACACTATCTCTGATTACTCTACACTTCTACAACTTGTTCAATAATCAAAGTCTTACTTAAGATTTGAATGCAATGTCCCCTTCTCATCAGTGATATCCAGGATGGACTATTAGCCTATCCCGGAGGCCCGTAGGCGAGTTGGAGGCAATAATTAGGGTTTCCAACTGTGTGGTGATCTCTTCTGAGCTTTTGGGGCTCTCTTTGTTAGTGTATGGCAGTTTGATTATTGGATTCCTTCTGGGTTTTCAGAGAGCTTCAGGGTGATATAACATGCATTGGCATCCGAGGACTTTCTTGAGCTTACTATTTTTAGTAAGTACTATTTCTGGTAGGATGATCTATGGCAGAGTATGGCGTTGAGTTCTTTCTTGGCAGTCCTTGCTTGGGATGGACGAAAATAATATAATATGGGCACTTTATTATTTTATTTATAAAAAGGCAACTTTGGCATAATTAAATATTATAAAGTTAAGTTGTACCTCTATGCCTAGGAGACACAACTTAAAGTTATTTTAAAAGGGGGACCATGTGAGCATTTAAAAATAAATTAATTATTTATGCCAAAGGGGAACACCTAGGGAAAGTGGGAAAAAGAAAGGAAATAAAGTGTTTTTTTCTAATCCTAGGGAAAAATGAAAAAAGAAAGATTAGAAAAAGATGGAAAGAAATGTTTTTTTCTAATTTTTTAAAAGAATGTTTCCTCTCGTGTGTGGCGCCCATATTGGGGAAGTTTCCCAAAGCTTCAAGGAAGAAAATATAAAAGGATGTGAGGGCTTCTCTTTTCATTATGCTATGGATATTGCTAATATTGAAATGTTATTGGAGTTCTTATTGATCTCAGGGCTTTGAGGACAAAAACCCTCATGGTTGACATTGGTTTCGGGTTTGAAATTTAACCCCTAGCTGATTGATTGTGGAGGAGTCCATCCAGGGTTTCTTCAGGAGCTTCATTGCAAGAATTCGAATTGGTGCTATAGCTGATGTATTATTGCACTTCTGAAAGGAGTTTTGAATTGATGCAATAGCTGATTTATTATTGCATTGGAGAGTTGCAGCAGCTAATGTATTGTTGCAATCATTAGCGGAGGAGATTACTTCAGATTTCCTACTTGAGTAGCATTGCAAAATTTATTGGTCTTTGGCCAAATTTTGGAGAGCCTAAAGCAGATTGATTTTCGGTGAAGAAGCAATTGCACCATTAAGAGATTATTTTCAGACTTATTTGCATATCAATTTCCTCTAGAGAAATCGTATTTCTTCTAGGAATTGTGGCGCAACATATTTGGCATTGGAGGTCTTCGATTTTCATCATTAAAAATCAATTTCTATCATTGGAGGAATCATGGGCAGTCTTGGAGCATTGACGCAGCTATTGGCATCTGGAATATATTGATTTTTTTGGAAGGCATCACCTTGGTTCTTAGGCGGCTTGGACAGGGACGACTTGGGCTGAGTCAAGTTGGTTTTGCAAAGATGAATTGTGGTTCAAACTTCTGCTCCTGCAAGGCGTTGACCAGGTTCTGGTTTGGCATGGTATAGTAGCAATTGAAATTGCATATAGAGTTTGGTATCGCTGCCTTAGCAGCCCTATTATCATTGTAATAAGATTGCATTTGTAGTTGCAGTTAGTAGTCTCAATAAATCGCTGCCATCACAGCCTTTCGTAGTTGCATTTCATAGTCGGAAATTCATTGTATCACTGCCCTCATTTGCAATAACATTAGCATTTGAATACATATTATAAACTGTCTCAATTCAAGAGCACTCGTCTGTGAAAGCTTGTAATCAGTTTGATGACTCATCATTGCATATAAAGATTGAAGTTTGCATAAGAAATGTTTGACAAAATGTCTCTTGGCTGTAGCTACATATTGGCATAATTGCACTCCATTTTCCAAACCTCATATAGCTTGGAAAATCAGAAAATACATTGCATTGCATTTCTTTTATGCATTTCAATCATTGGCAAATTCCAATTAGAGTCTTTTATGCACATGATAACATTATATGCACCAAAAACACAAAAAGAAACATTGAACATCAGCTGGGAAAGTTTACAAGACAACTGTTTGACAAAATTCCTAAGCACCAAAGGGTAAAATAAAGGTCAGATTTGGAAAGGGACATTACATTGAATTTACCTTCTCAACAACATCACTTGATTCATCTTTCCAGTCTTTCTTCAAGCCATCCTCATCATTTAGATTTTCCATCAATATTGCTTCATCTTGGAGTATTTTGCAATCTCCAATCATGGATTCTCAATGCTCTCAATTTCTTCTTGAGCATTGAAAATGTTTTCTTGCTTTCTTTCTACATTCACTTGCTTAACTACACCTTCGTCTATGACACTTGCATTATCTCAATCACATCGTTGTTATTCAGAACATCAAACAAATGCTTACCTATGCATTTGTCTCTCATTAGTCCTTTCAAGTATTCTTTGGTCACAAATTCTCTTTCCATGGAATCACAATCATTTACTCCTTCGCTTTCTTAGGGCATGTTCACAATAACATTCATTCTGTCTTCTTCTTTATCCTCATTGGATTTGAACATGACTTTTTCTATCCTTCTCAACCTTGGGCTAATGATATATTGGAAGGTAAACTACAAGGTGACAAGTACAAGGTAGTGGAAGAGATCATTCTATACAAAGACGAATCCCAAGATGGAAGACAAAGGAAAAAATAAAATAAGAATGAGTATTTCTAGAAACTCTTTGGGACTAGTTATAGAATATGAGAATCTTGAAAATAAGCCAAAAAAGATATGAGATCATTCCAAAAAAGAACCATGCATTCAAGGTCATAGATGTGTGTCGTGCTTCTACTTTCCATCTTAATATATGAAAAGTAGCTTTGCTGCTTTGACTCAGAGATATCCATGTACGAAGGTTTAACCAACTCAATGGGTTATTTGAAGATTTAGTTGATGCCAAAAGAGAAATTGTTCTTTGGGATCGATGCTTCCATTTCTTGGTTTCAAACTATGCAAGATGTGTTTGGTTGCTTCTCTTTGAGGATGAGAGAAAACTTGTCTTAAATTATAGACATTGCAAATTACCAACTCCATGCAAATTACCAACTATATGTATACTTCGTATGTGTATGCTTCATGCTTTATGCATGCTTCCTGTAAAGCGTGTATTTATACAAGGTTTCCGCAAGAAGTTTACTCCATGTGTGTTTGAGATTACTTTATGCTTAAAAATTATGAAAATGCCAAATCTATCAAAGCTTTATTTGTCAAGACACTTCTTTGGTTGAGAAACACTAACAAATTTACTTAAGTAATAATGAAAAAAGAGGGGAATCATTTCCTTGTGAAGAAACCATCAATAGGAAATAAGTCAAACAATCAATCATAACCATTCAACATAGTTGAACCTAACAATATAAATCGACTTTTAATTCTCAAATGAAAATCTACACATCGCCACCACTAGTTATCACTAAAAAGATGGATTAAGATTATCTACCTTCCAAACTTTGAGGTACACTAAGGTATCATCTTGACCTAGGATGGTCAATCTCTTAAAAAGCCAAAACAATAATTTTAAGAGAATGTAATAAAGAGAACTAAATTTCTTTAGGAACCTACAAACTGGAAGAAAAATCTTAAAAGAAATGTTGAAAACTTATCGAAAGATACCAAAAGGTAAAACCACAAGATAACAAGTACAATACTGAATCGGAAATACAGGAACGAGACAACAAATTGCATTCATATCTCAAAGAATGCTAACATTGGCCGTTGAATTGAGACAAGAATACTAACAACAAATTCTTCAAAGAGATTGATTTAGATTCGTAATGACTTTAGAGGGATCCTAGAGGTAATTGCTGGAGGACAAGCAATCTTGGGCAAGGCAGACTGTGATATCCCGATGTTAAGGCATTGTTTAAATTAAAGATTTAAACATCATGATAAGACGGTCAACAATAGAGTAAAACAATAGAGTATCCCACTCTCTCTTAAATAAAGCTCTTCAAAGGTTGAACTATGTGATCCAGTGAAGTAACTCCAAGGTTCCTTTTATGATTCATGATGGGTTAACTCAGTGATTACATGTGATCTTGCTGATAATCACAAAGGGACTTACATTAGATTTCTTCATCATTCGTTCAACTTATGTCTCCTTTCAGTGTGGATGATTTATGTACAAGGTCTAAATGATAAAGAAATTGAAAAAGATAAAGGTTCAGAAAACTAATCTAAGGTCAATGAAGCAATGATGATGTATGAATAGACAAACTCCTGAATTAACCTAACTCCACTTTGCCAAGGATGCCTACAACTACATGAAGTTGGTGCAATCTCCTAAGGTACGCGAATGGTTTTCAAATCATGAAGACCTATACAAGCACCCATTAGACGGCGCAACTCAAACAAGCATCCATAATTGAACTTAAGCAAATGATGAGCTCAGACTAGCTTTACACAACACTCCACCAGCGATGAATGTTAAAAGCATGAGCTAGGAGGTGATCAAATATTCAATACAAACATACATTACATCAAAGAGCTTCTAATCTACTTTACTTCTAATTTGAAACACCTCTCCACTTCATTAAAGTACAAGAAACCATGTGATTCCACAAGATAACACTTAACACCAAATAATGAACTCCAATGTTTTTGCATTAATCTTGAGCAATATTTACAACAATTTCAAGTCCTCTCAGGAAATTTTGAGAATCTCTTCTAATCTACTCCTAAAAAAATCTAATCTCTAGTCTCTAATGAATTACAAATGAGGCAACAAGGCCTTTATATAGAGGTTCCAGATTACAATGAATGACTAAGATCAATCCAAATAGCCAAGGGCTCAGATCATGCCACCTCAGTAGGTAGTTACAACTTGCTATTTTTAGTACAAAAGAGAGGCAATGAAGGCACGTTTTCCAAGAAGATAGGATAAGATGGAATCTTTCGGAGCATCTTCCACATAGGCTTCCTCTTTGTCTTCTTGCTTGTTGAATGATGTGGCTGATTATGATTGGATAATGATGTGTACTTGCCACGTAGATGCCACCTTAGCTTATTCCCAAATTGTATCATCTTTCGATGTCTTTGATGTGATTGCTCTTGAACTTGAATGTTTAGGAATACTCTGTTGATCTTGCCTTGTTCATCTTCCTGTAAATTGGATGTATGATAGATGTTGCTCATTTGGTTTAACTTTTCTAATGCTTCTTCTCCTCTTGCAGGTAAGATGCATGATGATCTTCTTTGGATGCAACTTCTTGAAGAGTGTAATAGAGAATAGATGATGATACTTGATTGAGTAGGAGACTCTTCTCAAAGACTTGAAGATGAAAGAACTTGAAGTATGGTGGATGGATGTCTTCGCTTCAAGTATAATTCTATGGATAAACGCCTTCAAAGATGATGATGTATATTTGAACTTGATGTAGAGTAGATAAAATGCTTCAACTTGATGATAACACCTTCCTTATGACTTCTCAAGGAGACTTGAATGTACTGGAGGTTCTTGAAATGCTTAATGAGGATGAGAAGTCCCTTTGGAGCAGCTACATGCTAATCTTGAAGGTTGAAAGAACTTGAAGTAGAGTGTGGATGAAAGCCTGGTCTTGTGATCATGATGCAATTGAAGATGAAGCATGTTGATCTTGAAGTGATGCTCTCTTCTCCTAGCATAAAGGTGGTTCAAGCTTTTTCTTCTTGATGACTCCTTAGCTTCGTCCTTATTGCTGCAACACAAACAAAGAAACGGCATCAATCCCTTTTGATAACACATAAGAGTTAGTTCATGCATTTCTAAGCTAAGTGCATTGGTTGTCAAACTAGTTGATTTCTTAAAAACAATCACAAAATTTCAAACTAAGCATCACACTAGAGTAGCACATTAGATGGCAATTTCAATCTCTTCTTAAACTTATCAAAGTCTTCAATCAATACTCCTCAAAATCTGGTGCATTGGTTCAATGTTTTGGGAACTTCTTGAAAGTCTTTTAAAATTTGATCCTATGCTACATTCTTTCCCATCCTTGAGGTGGCGCAGTAGATGAGGAATCTGATCTCTCCTCTTGAAAGATTTCAAAGTGCTTGCTATGTATCCCTTTTTGAGTAGCGCATTAGATAAGTATTTTAGATCTTGATGTGAAAAGTTCATAAGACTTGAATTTAGTCCCCTTCATAAGGTGTATTAGATGTGGCAATTTCAATCTTCTTTGACTTGGGCTGACTGATTGAAGATTCTTGATCCTGATTTGAAAGTCATTAAGTGGTGCGGTGGTTAAGAGTTTTGAATCTTCTTAAAATAAGCAATGTCATACTCCACTAAAACTTCTCTATAAAGCTGGCGCAGTGGTTAGAGTTTGTGATTTCTCCTAAAACACTTCACCAACCTTAAATCTGACTTCATCCAAAAGGTATCGCATGGGATATGATCTTAATCTTTGCTTAAAGTTTCTTCTATCAGCCCTTTTGATCTAGGCACAGCAGTTCAGGGATTTGGATCCTAATCAAATGAGTCTCATTTCCTTACTCTCCTATCTGACCTTAGGCGCATTAGTTTAATAATTTGGATCCTCATCTTAACATCACTTAAAATCTGCAATTTCTTCATCAAACACTTGGGTAAGGATGCCTCTGGAAACTCATCATTAGCTCATTTTCTTGTCAAGGCACAGCAGACAGCAAAATTGAATCTTCTTAAACTTAAGTTTGATTTCCTCTACAAAGTGGCGCATCACTTGAGGGTTCTGGATTGTCATTAAAATGTCTCAAAACTTGCTCATTCTATCATAATGAATTTCCTTATAAGTGTATTAAATAAAAGATCTGATCTCTGATTCTTAACATCTTCTTGATAACCTTCTCTTCACCCAAATTTAGTCTTTCATTATGGCGCATTAGATAAGGTTTCTATGCTCTTCATAGCTTTGGCACTTTAGATGGCATTTTCAGATCCTCTAAAGGATGGGCGCACTAGATCAAGTTGTTGAATCCTCATCTCTTCCTCAATCTAACCTTCAACTCAAGTTGGCGCATTTGATCAAGAACTCAAGCTCCAAAAGTTTGCTCTCTAAGTGATGGCGCATTGGATGAAGATATTGATCTCCCTTGAATCTTTCACAAAAAAACTTCATTCAGCTTCATTTCAAGGTGGTCGCATTGGATCAGACCTTATGGATCTTGTTTTAAATCAAATCTTTGATCATGGCACATCGGATATGCATTTTGATCCTTGATTGATATCTTTCTTGAAAGGGCGCTGTGGTTGCAACTTTTGATCTCATCTTATCATTGGCGCTTTGGTTAACAATTTCATTCTCCCCTTGAAACTTGCCTAAACTTGTAATAAACCTTCCCTCCAAGCACATTGGATATGATTTTTGAATCCTCTAGCCTCTTGAATTTCGTGATTGAACACCCTCATCTCTTGGCGCACTAGATGCCTGTTTTGATCCCTCTTTATCTCAATGGCGCATTAGATGAGGATTTGGAATCCTCTGATTAAAAGCGCATTTCATCAAGATTTTGCGCCACATCCAAGCCTTGTCGCACTGGATCAAGATTTTGGATCCTCTGGAGTAGTTAGTCATTTTTCAGGGTCTCTCAGGGTAAAGGTATATTGAAAAATATATTTAAGTATGAATTTCTTATACTTTAAATATTTTTCAATATACCTTTCAGGATGTTTGAGATAGGTCTCGAATCCACCGGATTTAACATGCAAAATCTAGGATTTGGAGGATCCACCAGATTTCAAACTTAGTCAATTTTTCAGGATTTCAGGATTTTAGGCTACCAGACTTAGTCGTTTTCAGGATCTCAAACATACATCAGGATTGGTCTCAGTGTTCATTATTTGGATTTGATCAAGACTCTTCATTATTGCAAGTTCATGTTCGAGATGAGACCTCCAGTTATAAAGCAAAACCTTCTAGGAGAGAGACTTATTGTTTGATTGGCAGAGGAAATGGACCTAAGACTAAATACAAAGCATCAGAGCTCAAAAAAAAAGGGGGTCCCCATTTGCAATGGGGCGATGTGTGATTTGGTCACAACAGGTCACTCTCCTAGGTACGCCACCTCCGTTGGGGACGCAATGAGCCTCAGAGGGCCAAGGGGTACAGAGGGTACTGCCTTTGGGCTTAGGAAAGATGGCATTTTCAGGGCACCCATTGGAATCTCACTCCTCCATCATGAATGATTAGCATAGGAGATCATATCATAGGGAGAAGGAAATGATTGGCAAGATGAGGGGATAACATAAAAGACACCTCCTAGATAGATCACCTCATATGAATGGCATCCGCCACATGAGGCCAAGGGAGGTGGTATATTCCCTTGGGTCTAGGGAAAAAGGGTCCAAGGCACCCCATCAAATCACATTCTCCCATTCCCTCCTATGATTGAGCCCTCCAAGGATGTTAGAGTACTTTGTGATTGAACTAATGTTTGGCCGTGAGTTTATTAATGTCTAATTATGGAAATTTGCCAATTATTATTATGGTAAATGATTCTAAATTTGCTAATCAGCTTGATTATAGCAAATGGTTCTAAGCTCGTTGTCATTGGGGAAAATTAGGGCAAATTTAGGGCACTCCCAATTTGGGGACATTACAAGTGGCATCAGAGCATCTTTCCTGCCATCTTGTGTATGCTTTATGTATTACATGTATTGATATATACCTTGTGCCTTACAGGTATTCAAGTGTATACTTTGTGTATTCAAGTGTATACCTTGTGACTTATGTGTATCCAAATGTATTCAAGTGTATACTTTGTGGCTTATGCGTATTCAAGTATATACCCTGTGACTAATGTGTATTCGAGTGTATACTTCATGACTTATGTGTATTCGAGTGTATACTTCATGACTTATGTGTATTCGAGTGTATACTTCATGATTTATGTGTATTCGAGTGTATACTTCATGACTTATGTGTATTCAAGTGTATATTCCGTGACTTGCGTGTATTCAAATGTATACTCTGTGACTTACATGTATTCAAATGTATACTTCGTGACTTACCAGCATTTATGTGTATACTTCATGCTTCATGTATTACATGCATGTACTTTGTGTATTACGTGTATGCTTCATATTCTGTGTATTACATGTATGCTTCATATTCTGTGTATTACATGTATGCTTCATACTCCGTGTATTAAGTGTATTTATGCGTAAACTTTGTGTATTACGTGTGTTTATGTGTACGCTTCATGCTTCACATGTATTTATATGTATACTTCGTATGTGTATGCTTTATGCTTTATGTATGCTTTGTGTAATGCGTGTATTTATACAAGGCAGTGTTCCACGGGGACCCGTCCCCTCCCAAAATCCAGCCGTCCCCCCGACTCCAAAACCCGTCCCCAACCCCGAAACCCTTTGTCCCCCCGTCCCCGAAACCTGTCCCCAAGTCCCTGTCAGGAAACTCCGTGGAACACTGCTACAAGGTTTCCACAAGAAGTTTACTCCATGTGTGTTTAAGATTACTTTATACTTAAAAATTATGAAAATGCCAAATCTATCAAAGCTTTATTTGTCAAGACACTTCTTGGGTTGAGAAACACTAACAAATTTACTTAAGTAATAATGAAAAAAAGTGGAATCATTTCCTTGTGAAGAAACCATCAACAGGAAATAAATCAAACAATCAATCATAACCATTCAACATAGTTGAACCTAACAATATAAATCGACTTCCAATTCTCAAATGGAAATCTACACATCGCCACCACTGGTTATCACTAAAAAGATGGATTAAGATTATCTAACTTCCAAACTTCGAGGTACACTAAGGCATCATCTTGACCTAGGATGGTCAATCTCTTAAAAGGACAAAACAATAAATTTAAGAGAATGTAATAAAGACAACTAAATTTCTTTAGGAACCTACAAATTGGGAGAAAAATCTTAAGAGAAATGTTGGAAACTTATCGAAAGATACCGAAAGGTAAAACCACAAGATAACAAGTACAAGACCGAATCTCGTGATCAAAGATCAAGATGTCTTTTGGGTTCTTTGCTTGGAGAACGAGAGAAAACTTGTCTTAAGTTACGAACACCACTAGTTACCAACTCTTGTTTTTGAAAGATATTGGGAAATACAAGAACGAGACAACAAATTGCACTCATATCTCAGAGAATGCTAACATTGGCCGTTGAATTGAGACAAGAATACTAACAGCAAATTCTTCAAAGAGATTGATTTAGATTCCTAATGATTTTAGAGGGATCCTAGAGGTAATTGCTTGAGGACAAGCAATCTTGGGCATCCTGATGTTAAGGCATTGTTTAAATTAAAGATTTAAACATCATGATAAGATGGTGAAGTTGCTTTGGGGTATTTGTCACGTCCCTTCCATAGCCAATTTGAATAGTTGCGTATGTATTAATATTTAATAAATATATATAATTAATATATAATAATTAATAAATAATATTAAATAATTATATTATCTAGAAATAAATTATAATTTATATTGGTATAAGATAAACCTTATTCAATACTAAGGCAGCGGTGATTATAAAGATCAAACAATATAAAGAAGAGACAAATATTTATAAGTATTGTTTAAACTTTTAAAGTAGTGATCAAGTATTTAGACATCATACAAAGACAAATTGCAGATATCAAAAGTGCAGCGATTACATTATGGTGACCAGCACTGTAGCAAATACGAAGTGAGGTCAAAATCAGCGGATGTCACATTTTGTTGGATACGATGCATGAAGGAGGCAACGATTAGTAAAAAAACAGTAAGCGATTAATAAAACAGTAAGAATAAGCGCTCCATACAAACAAAGACAATCGTAGGCAGCCCTCCTTATAATCTAGTGATTATTATATGTGATGATTAGTATTGATAAAGGGTTGCGATTGGTCTTTGAAGAGGCAGCCACTTATATTAAGGGGTATGACTCTTTGAAGAGTCATCACCCTTTCAAAGGGATGTCTTTTACCATAGAAGTGTAAAGATATATATATAGAGAGATAAGGTAGCAGTGAGGGACAGATTAGGAGTAAAAAAGATATATATTTTATATATGGGGATTCAAGAATAAATATAATATACAGAACAGAATCAGGAGCAGCAAGGAATACCTAACAGCAGCAATATATACATAACTCTAACAGCAGGACAATAAAGATCTCTGTGGTAGGCAGTCTAATAAGAATGTAATTGCTTATTTGAGCATTCCAATTACTAATAATTGCTGTTACTGTGATATCAGTAAATAGGATTAATCTCTATTGTCTTATGCTTTGAATGTTCAACCATGATAAAAGGAACTGAGGCTACAAGTGGGGAACAGTGATGGGGCACTCTCCTAGGTATGCCACCTCCGTTGGGGATGCAATGAGCCTCAGGAGGCCAAGGGGGTACAGAGGGTACTGCCTTTGGGCTTAGGAGAGATGGCATTTTCAGGGCACCCATTGGAATCTCACTCCTCCATCACGAATGATCAGCACAGGAGGTCATATCATAGGGAGAAGGAAATGATTGGCAAGATGAGGGGATAACGGAAAAGACACCTCCTAGATAGATCACCTCATATGAATGGCATGTGCCACATGAGGCCAAGGGAGGTGGTATATCCCCTTGGGTCTAGGGAAAAAGGGTCCAAGGCACCCCATCAAACCGCATTCTCCCATTCCCTCCTATGATTGAGCTCTCCAAGGATGTTAGAGTACTTTGTGATTGAACTAATGTTTGGCCATGAGTTTATTACTGTCTAATTATGGAAATTTGCCAATTATTATTATTGTGGTAAATGATTCTAAATCTGCTAATCAGCTTGATTATAGCAAATGGTTCTTACCTGTGTGCAAGGTTTCAAATCAGAGGAAGGGTTTTACGTAACCCCGTTGCCATTGGGGAAATTTAGGGCAAATTTAGGGCACTCCCAATTTGGGGACATTACAAAGCCAAACAAAGAAAAAACGAAACACAAAAAAGTGATGCATGATAGAGGGGGAAAAAGAAACAAGGGTTAGGGTTTCTTAAGGTTTGATAGAAAATGGTGCTGACCTCTCTTATCTTGATATGTTGTCCTAACCTTCTATATTGATAATTCATGGCACAATGGCGTGCATAGACATAGGACTTACCCATGTTGTTGTGTCCCTAGCCATACTTCAGCTTGGGAGATGTAGAAAACCTTAAGTCTCTTAGATACCTTTAAGTCCATATGACGTCATATGCTAATCCCCTTTGAAGAATTTAGCATCAGTGCATAATGTCTTAGGTCTCTTATACATGCCAGTAGTTTGCACTATTCCATTTGAATGGATTTACTGGCTTGTATTCTATCCCTATTAGCTTCCCTTGCCTTAGTATCTTACTCAATCTAACCTTAAGTCCATAGTGCATAATGTTAGCGAGACATGGAAGATATTTTTTGCATATCTCAAAATGTTAGGACATACTCTTGTATGGTGGGAAAGTTATTTAACATTTTCCGAAAAGGAAAAGAAACCAGTTGTGTCTATACGGGAAGAATTTAAGGAATTACTACATAAGAATTTCTATCCTATTGGGTACAAAACTAATTAGAAAATCAAGTGGTATCTCAAATAGGACAATGGGAAAAGTGTGTAGGATTACACCACGGAGTTTAGAAGACCGACCATGTTATTGGGCATGCACTTGGAGGATGAGAATGTAGTTATAAAGTACCTTGGGGTCTTTACCCCCACATCAGATAGAGGGTAATGATCACCAACCTACAATACTTGGACAAAGTTTGTGTCCAAACATCCTATGTAAAAGGTGAAGAGCAACTACTACACTTGACGAAGGGTTTGGTAGTGGGAGACCAAGAAATACTTAAAGAGGATGTGGTGTTGCAGAAAAATGTTAGAGGAGGCTTGGCAAGTTGGACTCAAAGGGAAGACACCAAGGCAAACCAAATGGTACTCAAAGGAAGAGGTGACAGCTCTTTTCTCATTTAAGGTCTCATTAAGCTTTTATAGGACCTAAAAACTTATTTAAGAAGGGAGGTGTGATCCATAAGGATAAGAAAAAGTCATACTGGATCTGATGAATCACTTCAAAAGTTGAAAGTCTTAGAAGCTACCCATTTTTGTTAGCAGGATGAAACCGCTGGTCCCTGTAGCAGGTAATTTCTAAACTGCCAGCTCCCTTGAAGTGGCAATTTTGAAACCATTGGGGTGGTTTCACAACTGCTGTGATGATTAGGAAACCCTCAGTTTGTGTGAAATGGCGGTTTCATTCCGATATCAAAAACATGAAATTTGAAGCAAAGAATCCAATGATTTTCCTTTTAATTCTGCTTCTGGGACCTTCTAGTACATGATGAGGACTTCCCAACATCATTATAAGGACAAGAGGAAGTTGGATTATATCAGGGGCTGTAGTCTGAGTGTTGTAGAACAAAGAGCAGAATTCCATTATGATTCACACCATAGACTTAACAACGTGTTTGTAACCAAGTGGAGCACAGGCCAGATTGTATTCCACACTATTTTACAACTCATTGTGTTTGCCTAACTTATAATAATAATTCAGTAGCAGTGCATTTGCCACTAACAAAGTTGGTTTTGCCCTTTCGAGGGGTTTCCAGGATACAGTGTGTGTACATTTTTCTAATTCAGCATTCTTTCCTTCCTGACTGTCATTTATTTTGATTATAAGTACCACAGTCCATATTTGCATCGATTCTTACTTTCTACAAGTACGATGAGATTATGGATCTCTCTCTCTCTCACACACACACACGTATACGTTGCAAGGCATTTAATTTACAACCACCAAACAATGATAACAACTTTGCAAAGTGTGAATTATAGTCTGCATTCTTATTTCTCCATTAGTATCAAATAACATAATCCAGAGCTCTTTAGGTATAGGATTGATGACACAAAAGACACAAAAATCTGATTTCATAGTAGGATAAGGCATACCAGTGTCATGCCAAATAGTGTGGTTATCTATAATCTTCTTGTCATTAAGTGTTTCTGTTTTCTCTTTCCTCATCATCATCATCATCATCATCTTGTGTGTGCGTCTCTTTCTTTATATACATGTAGAGTGAGACACTTCATTACAATCTCTAGGTGGCAATGATTACATTCCAAAGTGTGAATTATAGTCTGCATTTTCATTCCTCTATTGAGATCAAATAGTATCATCTAGCATCATGCCAAATAGTGGTGGTTATCTGCCACCCTCTTGTCATTGGATGTTGCGTTTTTCTATTTCAGCATCACCATCATTTAGTTTACTACATCCAAGATGTGGTCTGGTTCTTGGCACAAGGACGTCATTTCATCAAATCATATCAGTCAAGCATTAGTTATCTTTCCTCAGTAAATGTTGTTTGCATAATCTTTATTGCATTTGCATTGCTCTTTGTACTTTTTCATTTGTTATGTTGCTAACCAACATGTTGTAAAGCAAAAACTCTCTATTGCCATTCTGTTGGCAAGTCTGAACCTTAGGGGTATTGCTAGATTGGCCTGTCCAGGGTTGCATGACTTTAGGAAGGTCCTTGCTTAGGCAATGCATGTACTTGGGATGAGTTCAGTTTATTTAAGCCTTGGAAAAGCTAGTTCAAAAATGAATTTTTATCAACTGGATATTCATACCTCTTTTCATTGCTCTTAAGAAATGATGCTTTTTTGTAATCCAAGAACTCCTGATTTAGAAAGGAAACTCTTTTGTGATACCTTGACTGGAATTTACAAACTCTAGCAATTTTGGTAATTGAATGTGTGGAGCTTTTTTTTCCGAAACTGCTAATACTTATGAACAATTGATTTCTTCTGGAAGTAATGTTGACATGCATAGAAAATATATTTGATTGGCAGTGTTTAGTCTTAATGTACTGGTGGTGTTATTTGATTTGATATGATATGATTGGAACTCAAGTGCTGCAAAAGTGCATGCTAAGTAATGAAAACCATTATATTATATGTAAACCTGTGACGGCAAGTTCAGATATTCTCTGCACTTAAGTACAGCAAAGCATTTTATATGTAACCTTTGAAGTCTATGGATAGTGGGACAGACATCATGAAGCTTACTGACCTGAATTTTTTGAGAAGGTTTGGTTAAGATTCAAAATGCTGTTGGCAACCAGATATAGACCATTTGAATAGACATCTGTCATTAGACTTTGCAATTGTATTTAATAATTATTGTCAAATCCTATAATTAGCAAATGCACATGCAAGGAGGATTGCTCACACGTAAAGAAATGTATAGTCTTGTTTAGCAAAAGCATGTGCATGAGTTTGCTAAACATAGATTGTACATTATTTTAGTGCGAGCAATCCTCTTTGCATGTGCATCTACTAGTTATAGGATTTGACAATAATTATTACATACACTTGTAAAGTCTAATGATAGATATCTATTTGAATGGTCTATTTCTGGTGCCAATATCCTCCCAGAACAAATAATGTATTCTGTCCTTGGAATACTGGAAGAATTACCCACAAATGCTAAACTTTTCAACCCTTGACAACATCCTCTTGCTCTACTGCCACCCTGCAGGAGCTTCATCAAATGAGTGAACCTCCCATTCTCGCACGGACCTTCTTTCACGTGGGTGCATCCTTGCTTGACTTCTAACTACCAAACCACAAAACAATGCAGATTGGAATAGCATCAGAGAAATTCAATCAATAACTAATTCTGAAAAACATCATGACCTTGAAGACTGCTAGAACCCAGAATCAACCCCATAAAATTCACCATCAATCATTGTCAAATCCAGAAATCAGTGGAACGAAAAACCCTATCAAATCAACATGCAAATGCCTGTATGTCATCTGCACCATCCCACTGGATCAAATGGGTAATCAACTGCTGTGACTGCCAAATATGTTGGCACGGACACTAAATACACATTCAATCCTCTGTAGACTTGCAACAATAATTCTACATGTGGGTGCCCAGACCATGCTAACTCCTCTTTTTCACATCACCTGCGTGTGAACCTGTTGTGACGTTTTCACACATCGCCCCATTGCAAATGGGGACCCCCTCTTTTGCTCGCTTTCGCCGTCGTTTTTGCTTTGATCTTGCAGTTTCGTGCTTGAATCCATGAAGCTAGGAAAGAATGTCCAAGCAATTAGCTCATAGGGAACATTAGGAATGCTTGAAATAGTGAATTTCTCCTGAGGATGAATAATGTCCTACTTATCATTCCTCGATCAAAACTGACCAATCCATGGCATAAGTCCATCATTCCATAAGAAATCCAAATCCGTCGCTCTCAGCATAAGACTCCGTGATGAGTAAGGAATCCTGTTCCAAGACTCCAGTCCGGAAGATCCTGTTCCAAGACTCCAGTCCGGAAGTTCCTGTTCCAAGACTCCAGTCCAAAAGTTCCTGTCCGGGAATCCTGTCCCGAAGGTCCTATCTAGGAATCCTATTCCAAAGTTCCTATCCAGGAATCCTATTCCAAAGTTCCTGTCTGGATTCTTGTCCCGAAGTTCCAATCCAGGGTCCTGAATTCAATAAGGCTTGTCATTTCCATGTCAAAACCCATCTTTCCACCTTAGAACCCTCTCCATTCCCGGCATGGAACTCAATTCTAATCTTGTTCCAAGACTCCATGTCCCACTCAGGAAGTCATTCCTGGACTCCAGTCCAGGAATCCAGCCCAGAGGTCCAGTCCGGAGTCTTGTTCGGAAGTACCTATCTCGGAGTCTCGTTCAAGGAATTTCGGCCTGGAATTCCGTTTCAAAGTTTATCTAGATTCTTCTTCCAACCAAGATCGTAGAGTTCAACAGAGACTGTCACTCCTTGGCATGATCGTCCTTCAGTCATGGAACTTAGTCCCGGCCTGACAACTCTAGTCCGGAAGGTCAAAACCAAGGGATATCCCTGTAAATCTTGGTCCGGCACTCGACCTCATTTCATGGCTCGGAAGATTCGCAAATTCGACTTAGGGCAATTTCAGGAGACAATCAACGTTTAATGAATCCCCCTCCGGTAGGCTGGAATTGCGACAAGGACACTTTTTGTCCTGGTCGCAAAATCCAGTACCTACTGGATTTTGCGCTCAAGGACACTTTTTGTCCTGGTCGCAAAATCCCTTACCTACTGGATTTTGCGCCCAAGGACAGTCTTTGCCATTTTTCAGCGTCTTCAGGGTAAAGGTATAGTAAAAAATATATTTAAGTATAAGTTGAGAGATTGAATTTCTTATACTTTAAATATTTTTCAATATACCTTTCAGGATGTTTGAGATAGGTCTCGAGTCCACCGGATTTAACATGCAGAATCTAGAATTTGGAAGATCCACCAGATTTCAGACTTAGTCATTTTTTCAGGATTTCAGGATTTCAGGCTACCAGACTTAGCCAATTCCAAACATGGAAGGAACGAAGGATGGAACAAACGAACTTCGTGTCTTGCCATCGAAAGCATTATCTCGGAAGACATTCCACCACAGTGAAATCCTGCTGCAGGAATTGATAATGACTTCAGGGCAAAAGAATCCCAAACACCAAAGGAAAATCAAAGTACCCTCAGGAAATTCCCTGGTCGCACATTCCAGGACCTTCTGGAATATGCGCCCAGGACAACTTTTTGTCCTGAGCGCATAATCCAGTAGGTACTGGATTTTGCGCCCAAGGACTGGGAGTATCCAGTTTCTCCCTCCTGCTCTATCCAGTCACTCCTGGTTTGGATTTTTTTTTTTTTTTCTCTGACCCCTGTGTGGATACCTGACTCCTAGAATTCGCAGTCAGGATGGAACAAATGAACTTCCATCCTTCAGTCGTGGAGATATCAGATTCCCGGAGGATGGAACAAACGAACCTCGTGTCCCGACATCGAAAACAGACTCCCGGAGGATGGAAGAAACGAAGGATGGAAGGAACGAAGGATGGAAGAAACGAAGAATGGAACGAACAAACTTAGCATCCCGCCTTGGAAGTAACAGATTCCGCGAGGATGGAAGGAACGAGGATGGAAGAAATAAACTCCTTTTTTTGATCCTGTATCAACATCTGAACCTCCATGGAGTAGCTAGGAGAATGAACCTACTGCAAAACTAGAATCCCACTTCGAAACTCAGGAAAATGCAAATCCTTGACTTAAATTCCTTGAAACTGAATTCCTAAGGCAAGTGGCGCAAATTCCAGCACTTGTAGGATTCTGCGCTCCAGGACAAATTTTGTCTTGGGCGCAAATTCCTTAACCTTCTGGATTCTGCGCTCCAGGACAAATTTTGTCCTAGGCACAAAATCCTTGACCTTCTGGATTCTGCGCCCTTGAACATTCCTGATCCAGTCTGGAATGGGAGACCTGCAGGATGGAATTCCGGAACCCAGTTTGCCAGCTCTTGCATGGAAGAATTCCTCGCCTGTTATACCTCGAAGTCCGGAATCCCTAAAGGAGATGGAAGGTACTTCTGGTTTTAAAAATGATGGAGTCTCTGATCCCAGTATAAGAAAATCTATCCCTGCCAAAACAGAGTGATGAAACCCTTAGCAAATATCCAAAAGACTAAACATAAAAGTCCAAGGACACATCCCGCCATGTTCCTCCACAGAAAGCAAAATTGCAACCTTCCATCTGAGTAAGATTCCATAGGAGAATATTCCAGGACTTAGTTGGATTTTAGCAAAAGTTCTAGAGTTGTGTTGGGGAGGAAAATCCAAAACATCCATAAATTCCCCGACATGCCAAAATTCCCGACATTGCAAATTCCCCGACATTGAAAAATCCCCGACGTCGCAAAATCCCAAACATCAGGAATTCCCTGACATTGCAAAATCCCCGACAGACCAAATTCCCCGACAGGCCAAATTCCCCGACAGACCGACAAAGCAGAAAAGACAAAAGTCTAAGTCGGCCAGTGATAAAGTATGGCGGCTAGGGTTTTTCTAGGCTAACCTAAGTCGGCCAAGTGGCAAAGAAGGTTTAAATGCCTATATAAGGCAGCGCTCAAGTCACTTTCAATCATTCTAATTCAATTCCAAAGCAAGGATGGCAGAAATTCATCCTCCAGGACAAGTGGAATTCCAGGATGAGCAGGAATCCCCGACCAACTGAAATTCCTCCTGTCCATGCCTGGTAACCCTGGAATGAAGGAAAAGGTTAGCCGAGTATGAAGAATGCCAGAGAATGAGGGAAATCCTTTGTTTCTTCAGGAATTTATAAATGAAATTGATCAAAACTTGCAAAATCATTCATGTTTCATTTCATATTGCATTGCATTTATGGATTTTGTGCATCATGACTGTTCAAGGTTTCCCTTGTTTTGCAGGAATCCAGGACGAGGATGGGCTTCCACGAAGACGGAGCTCAAGGATGATCAAGGATTATCTCAAGCATCATGAAGTTCTAACACCGGAGAAGAGGACTACTTCCAACGCCAGACGAGGAGACTATATGTGGATTCCACAAGAAGAAAAGAGAAAATACACTTCATATCAGGGATTCCAGTTCCGGACAGGAGGATCAATCCTTGGAGAGCCAAGAACAAAAGTACAGTTCGCCATCCATCAAGAAGAACGGGAATCCACGCCAAGGATGAGGAATTCCAACCCAGGAATCCAGGACAGGGAATTCTATTCCACGATAGGGAATTCCAACTCAGGAAGGAATTCCACTCCAGGACATCATGGAATTTGCGACCAAGGAAGTTCCAGACAGACAGGACATTCCTATCCAGGAGTCCTAGACAGGTGGCGACCAGGACAGCTGGAAGTTTCCTTACACATTCTGACGTCCTAGACAGGTGGCAGTCTCCTACAGGAACATTCTGACGACCCCACCTGCTTTTCTAGGATTTGTAACCCAGGGCACATATTTCAAGGAAATCTGATTTCCTTTTTGCCCTAAGATATTTGTGTTTGCCTATAAATAGGCTGAGGGGCCTCATTTGAAAAGGTCTTCTTCTTCTTCTTCTTTCTTCTTTCATTTCTTAGGCTCCTAGAACACCGTAGTTAGTTAGCTGTTCCTTTCTGTTGCACTCCATTTCTGGAGCAAAGGAACTTTGAAGAATCAGCAAGATTGTTGTAAGACATTCCCAAATCAATACATGGACATTGAAGATTGTTCTTGATATTCTTTGGATTGTGGCATGGTTTTCTGACTTCTTTGAAGCAAATCATAAGCTCCAGGATCTAAGCTGTTTCATTTCTATTTTTCTTTCAGTATTTCTTTAGTTAGAATGATGGAGATTATTACTATTGAATGATTGAATCTGCTTGTTCATACCATTGGTGATATGTGGCTTGCAAATCACCGTGCATGGTTAGCCTGAACTAATTCCAAGTCTAACTTCGGCTGTTCTGCATGTTTCAGTTCCATGTCCCTTGCAGGAGCAGTCTGAAAATCCTTATTCCCCCTTAGAAGATAGCACCGCCCCTGCCTAGCTGTTGTCTCATGACGAAGCAGAGGACTGGTTCCAGTTTCTATCTTCAACAGCAGTCTTCTTCTATCAATTAGTTAAACTTCTGAACCCTTATCTTATCTTTTTCACTTTCTTTTAGGATTAGTTTTCCAGAGCTTCATCGTCTAAATCATCCGCCTCTGTAGGAATGGAACTTTAGAATTCCAGTTGTCAATCTGTGAAAGAATTCCATTCACCCGCAAATCCCAGTCCGAATCCCAGAAATGAATTCCATGACCCTGAAAGAGCAATCTTACGTAAGTCCCCTTCGTGATTACCAGCAAATCACATCATTCTACTGAGTCTATCCCCATGCACGTCAAGACCTGACATAAAAGGAACCTTGGAGCAGTCTCATTCGATCACATAGTTCAGCGTCTGAGAAGCTTTATTCAAGAGAGGATAGGATACTCTGTGTTTTATTCTAATGTTGTTGTAGTCACAAAAACCTCATCAACAGAACCATTTCTTGCATGTCATCTGTGTGCTTACCCTCTCTTGCGCTTCACTTGCGTGCACCTGCATTTCATCTGCACAAGCTCCCAATTGCATGCTATGAAAGCAAGTCTAATAAAAATCATAGCAATCAATCAGCAAGAAATCTGAACCACTGTCACCATCCAATAGTTGTGTGCACTTGTGCACATCCCGCATACCCTTGCATGCATATCCTCCACTATATTTGCACAATCGCGCACATACAAGAACTCAGGCATGTGTAAACCTCCATGTGCACATAGCTCAAAACCCATTATAGCAATATGTATTGAATATCATTCTGCACTGCAATCTCACATGGATGCTCAAAGGACATTATTGTCACAATCAACAAATCATCTGAGAAAATATTATCTGCGTGTAAGTAAGTGTCCAGCTGATTCAAATGACATCTGAAACCTGTATATTTCTGTCCACATCTCCCATTGATCCATATCTAGTCAGTCTGAAAATCGGCAAAAAGGAGAACACAAACATTAACACTGACATGAACAAACTCATCACTGCACACATTGAACCTGCACTTATACCTGGTTTCTGGGAATAGTTATTCTTTGTGTGCAATCTAATTATGTTCAGCACATGTTTGTCACTTTATTTTGCAGCTATATATCCCAGTGCGCATAAATATATGTCCTGTATATAACTGCAGGTAACCTGAATCCATATGCACTTAGCTGTTACAAATAACTACGCCAAGTCCCTCTCTCTCTTGGCCTGTGGGTGTTTCCATAATGATATGAACCTATGCTTATACCTGTGTGGTGCTTCCACCATATGTAAACAAGAATACTTATCATGCTAGGTCATTTTGTAGCACAGTTAACAAATTCTTAAACCCTTATGCACACTGCGCTTTGTCTTTATGCACTGGTCTTTTCCACATAAACATGCCTTATAGTCTCAGACTCTCAAGGCATGACAAAACTGCTGTTGTCCATGAATAAATCTGTGCGATCAAATCATAAAAAGAAACATTCTGTAGCTGTTAATAAATAAGTAAGATTTCCTACACTCCATGATGCGCTTCTAAAACTGGTCAAAATAGTCAAGAAAGGCATTTGCCTGCAACCCATGTAATCTTTGTGTAAAGGTTGTATTTTCATATATATAGTGTGCAGATAACACCATAGTGTGAGATGCCCTGTTGAGCTCTTTCAACACGTATACTTGTGACCTTTTGCTGGTGCACCTCCCAGCAGTCTTACACACACTTTTGTTCGTCTCACCATTCATGTGTGCCTCATGTATTATTCTTTTATGTGGCTTAATATGAAATACTGCAATCAAAATTGGCGCTACTGCTTGTAATGCTTGCACTTTTGTGAAACCAGTGCTGTTGCTTGTATTGTGGGCACAGAACAATTTATATGTAATAATTTTGATAATCTAAATATTGTATTTTGCATCTATAAGCAATCCCATGCGCTTGTGTTTTGCATCTATAAGCAATCCCATGCGCTTGTGCTTCATTATGCACAAGTTGACTTTTGATGGAACTCTTGCTGTATAAAATTCACCTCCAAGTGCTCAGGTCACAAGCCTGCTCCTCCAAAACTGTGCAAATCCAGCAAAAACCCAGAAATTTTAATTCAACCTCGATGGCGGAAACGTGATTGTGTCGTGGCAATGGAACTAATTATTGATCAGATTTTCCCTCAATTGTGCATTGTGACCTTTTGATCAAACACCTATGCTATGCGCACTGGCCTGGCAACGGCAACAACCCCAAAGGGCAGTCTCACCCAAATTGCACCTAGATTCGAAGACCCAATACTTGATTCCTGCTATGGAGATACACTATTCAAACCTGCAGATTAAAGCAAATGTGCAATAGCAACTACTGAAATATATTTCAACACAGACACATGATTGACACAATACTGAAGCTTGCACTAACATCACAAATAACATATTACATATGCATGGGCAACTGAAACTCATTCTTTGCCTTACCGTTGCTCACCTAAAACCTGTATAGGATATGGATTCTCTATCTCAAGTCACTGTATATTTCTCACATATGCATAGGAGGCATGCTTTTATAGACACAAGTGCTTTCTATTATCACAATTATACCTTATCTATAATTATCTACATGAACGTTGCTTCATGTGCAAGCAAACTTATGCATATGCTTTTACTAAACATTGATTTATGTGCAAGCAATCCTCTTTGCACATGCATTTGCTAATTATGGGATTTGACAATAATTATTAAATACAATTGTAAAGTCTAATGATAGATGTCTATTCGAATGGTCTATTTTTGGAGCCAATAAACACTTTATGAACAAAAGTTTGAAGTGATTCTCAGTAAAAGGGATTGTTGACCACATATAAAATATTTGCTCGAGTAAAGCAAAGGAACATTGCATGAGATCATGTAAAGGAGGAATGCCCATTAGTCTGGAAGAGAAAGATGCAAACAAGATAAGCATTTCAAATTGAATGAAATTTGACATTGTTATACCTGATGGTCATATCCAACCTTGGGAGTTACTAATATTAATCCTCTCAATTAGCCCAAGTTCAAAACCCAATTATATTTGTGTAAATTAGTATACAATTTTAAGTCCAATCTAACTAACATGGCAAGTAAGGGCACACTATGTCAAACATTGCAAAGCTTTAAGTGAATACCAATTTCCGATAGTCTTAGATTATGCACAAAAATCAAAATTAATGTTTGGGCATGTGGCTTTAAATAATGCGGAGACCCTAAATTGGATAGATGCTTAATGTCTTTCTTCAAAATGCATTATATGAAAGCAAGCTAATAAATTAAGATGAAATACTTTTGATGGTTGAGTACAAGAGACTTTTATTTTAGGCTTTTTTTCAGGGTTTACTGTCCTAAAAAATAACTTGTGTTTTTGTTACCGAGACTTTCAAGACTTTTAACTATGATGCCTTTTATCAATCCTGGTGTGCAAATTTGTTTATGCTTAATCCAATCTACAATGAATTGTGGTTTCTTGTGTTTGTGTTCCAAAACTTCCAAGGCTTCAACTACAGTGCTTTTTTATCAAGCCTGGTGTGCAGTTTTGTTTGTTTATTCTTTATCCAATTTGCAATGAATTTTGGTATCTTGCTTCTTGGAGATCATACAAAAACCCTTTTACCATTTGAATGCATTGTTTTTATAGTAGCATATATTTTTTCTTTAATGCTGATAAGATTGATCTTGATGGTATTTGGTGTAGGACATCATATGTGGCAGATGCATTGGCAGTTTCTGTAAGAACAGGTCCTCGAACTGTTAGCATGCAGAGATGCTTTGGAATAGGACCCACAGCTGCCGGTAACTTACTTGCTGCAGCAGCTGTGAATGGATCACGTCTAGAATGCATTCTGTTTAGTCATCTTGATCGCTTGGATATTCCCAGGGATATCCCTCCAGTCGAGACAGATGAAGGTATTTGCGAAGAAACCACCGCACATGTAAACTCACATTGGTTAAAAACAACCAGTGTTGGTGCTGGGTTACGCATTCTTGCTTTAAACAATTGTGCCAGTCTCAGCTTCTTTGAGTTGGTATCTGTGGTAAGTGCTCAACTTTCTAATTTCAAACTTTTTTGAGGCTGTGCATAATTCCATTTGCTGTGTTGTCTATTGTATAAGAATGGATGATCAATTTGTTGAATTTGTGAATTATAGGCTACGACATGTCCACTGCTGGAAATTTGGATGCTTGGAGGCTCTATTGAAGGTCTTGGTCTTCTCCGTTGTGAGAATTTGTCTGAAGAAAGAGTACAGACTGCTGTATCAGCTCTAGTCAAGGCAACTAAACATCTTCCAGAGTTACGTGTCCTTGAAACCACATTTTTCTCCAGCAGCGTTGTTCAATCTGTAAGGTATACATATAGCTTTTGTAATGTAATTTTACAGGATATGCTTCTTCTGTTTTATTGATGGATATGCTTTCATAGCAAATTGCAAGATCTATGGGAAGTATGTGAATATCTCTCAATTCATGTACATAATATAATTACTATATCCCAACCAACATATTATAAAGGGAGCCTAAACCATAAGGTGAAAGCACTGAAGCAATTTCATAATATAACGATTCCTCAAAACCACGATAATTTTATCTTAATAAAATGTTATAAACTTATTAAGGATATTCATTTACTTTCTTGTATATTTAGATAGCAAATGATATCTAAATTTTGAGAATTGAATATCTCCATCTGTCTTGATGCTTCATATCAATCATTTAATTCTGTTGCCCCTAAAATGACTATGAGGCAATAGAACGAGTATTTTTACAGTTAGGATTATTGATATTTCTCTTAGAACTGGCGAGATTTACTTCTTACAGTGATCTCTGCCCTTGATGAGTATCGACCTTGTAAATATCTACATTTACACATGGTTCTATTCTCTGGCATGTTTTCCAACTCTAGTAAAAATTAAAATAGAGTGGTTGAGATGTGCTTGGCTTTATCCAGTCAACACTCATCCTCTACCTTGTATATTTATTTAACCCTAATTCAGAGTGTGTAGAATTACCATTTTTGGTGGCTAATTTAATGTGTTAGTTCATATCGATTGGTACCAGAACCTTGTTGAGGCTTTATTCTTTCTCTAGTCCTTTTGAGGACGAATTGGGTTGCTTCTGCTTAGGCCCTACTCCAGATTTGTCTCTGCATATATTGTCTTCTTTCTTGCCCTATTTATGGTTTGGGAAAATCATAGTCCATTTGGATTCATCACTTCTTTTAGCTAATGTGAGAAGACAGATATATACTTAAATGAGATTCCAGTTTTGGGTTGTTTTTTTCTCTTGGATCAATTATGATGTTTCTTTCTGATCAGGGGTTACTTTCTCAGCTTCCTTGGTGTTGTGTGTGTCTGTAGCCTGTTCTGCCATTTTAATCATGGGATGGTCTTGCCCAGATCTAGGATTTAGCTGGGAATGAGGGTTAAGTTTTCAAAGCACGGGCAGTGTTAGGGTTTGCAATAGGGCTTCTAGGTTTTGAGAACAGGATTGGTTGGGGGGTTTACAAGAGTGAAAGAAAATGAATAATAAAGCTTTCATAGTTTAGAAGGGATGAAGAGGAGGAGGAATTTATAGAGCTTTTATAGTTCACTTCTGCCTGATATGCTGCTCCTATTCTATGGATGCTTGTGATTTTAGAGAAACTTTTGCATGGCATGAATAGAAGCAGCAAATAGTTTGAGGGCAGACTATAGATAGTTGACCTAATGTCGGACCCCTACATATATAATCCCCTCCCGTTGCCTATATATAGATAGGGGCCATCACCCCTCACCTCATCCTCCTTTAATAGCTAGTTAGCCGATAGGCTTTTAGTTGTGAGCATTATAGTGCTCGGAATTGTCTCACGCCGTCAAAAAAATCAGTATGTGAACATTTCATGCTGGAGAAATTGTCTCACGCCGGGAAAATATGAAAACGGGGAAATATCGGTATGCCGGATTTTTTAATTTTGTGAGATTTTTTAAGAACTGTGATTTGATTTCAATGGGTCACAGCTGTAGAGATTACTTTGAAATAAAATATCCTCCCAATCTGATCTGATCTGATCCTGAAAATATCTTTTATCAAAATTTATAAATTCTATCCCGCACTCTTTGGTATTCAAGAGGTCCCTGGGAGCTATGACTTGCCTGTTACCTGAGCCATTGAGGATCGCTTCAACCACCTTCATGGTGGAAGGGACAGAAGCTTTCTCAGAAATGGCATTCAGAAATATAAGAGCACTTTATTCAGAGTGAATATGCCTTCTGGGCCGCCTTTGTTTCTCATCCTCGCGTCATAATTATGTTGGATGCTAAGAGCTTTACCATACTCTTTGATGTGAGCAAAGTGGAAAAGAAGGTCTTCACGGGCGTCTACATGCCCAGCACAGACTTTACGGGAGGCTATCGGGTGCTCTCGTATATGGACCCTTCTGAAGAAATCAGACCAAGCTCCAGAACTTTTGCTTCCATGTACTCAAGACCAACGCAAAGAGCCCAAATGCCAGCCTTGGAACGCAAGAATGGGGCCTACTTCGTGGTGATGATATCATGGCTGCTGCTGGCGCATCTGTTCGTGCATTATGACTTCTTCGAGACCGACCTGAGTAATATATATAAATCACCACTCTAATCGTGACTCATTTGGAAAAATGAGTAACTTAGTTCTGACTCAATACGAGGTGTTGCACCTTTTAAACTTCTCTGTCAATAAAATATTTTTTTCACTTGTCTTCAACTGCTATCAAATTCCACCATTGTTATAACAATTTACATTCTTTGTCTGCAGTCTTCATTATCCTATGAATGTCATTTCTTCATTCAGCCTGACCATGTCAGCTATACCAATATCTTGCAGTCAACAATAACGAAGCATCAAATTCTTCTAAATAAAATTCACAATTAATTAAATCAAATGATATTAATTAATCATAAACAATCGATGCTTCTACACAACTTATTCTCTGAGATAATGCATGATTTCAGGATTTTCTTGATAACAATCATATGATTACTAAAGTTGCCTCTTCTACCATCTATAAGAAATTGATTATTATCCCATTTTGTTTGAACGATTTATAGTTCATGATGATAGCTATGCTCTAAGAGGGTTGCACGAGAATGTGAGAATTCATTATTTGTTCCCATTGAGCTAGCGTTCCTTGCAACATTCCCTTTTACATTGAATTCCATGACATAATTTTTGACATGAGGTGATTTCTCAATATACTCGGCCATACATAATTTAATCAGTGTCGCTGAACATCCTCATATTCTGTGGCCAACATTTTCAATTTTCCCATAGTGTATGAGCTCTTCACTTATCTCAACCTAGCTGTGATTCATGCATTAATCACAACACAGTTGTTTTTACCTCCAAAGTTGGTTTTACATACCTGCAATTTCCCTGAAGGTAAGAAAGTATGCAAGTTTATTTCCTTTTGTAGAATAACTGCAAATGAGTATATAATAATTTTCTATGTAGCCGAGCGTTTTAAAATCCCGTTCTATATGTCTTTGCATGTGAAAGAAAAATTTAAAATAGGTTACAACTTCAAATCTTCACAAAATCTCACTAATTGTGCTATTATGAATGATAGATATTTTATGCTTTTCTATTTCCATGTTTTCAACTTAACCTAATTGTTCTTTTCATGTTTTTGTAATTAAATTTATTTTTCATATGTTTAGTAATTTAAATTGAGGGATATTGTTTATAACTATATTTTTTTAAAATTAGAGAACAACTCAATCTATTGGTATTCACTGGTTTTTCTTCAGCTTAATGCATACTCTCAATCTATTGGTATTCATTGGTTCTTCATCAGCATACTTTTTAGCTCATGGTAATTTGATTGTGGCAAATTTCCACATCTCTCTTCCCTTCTACACTCCTTTTTTTTTAAAATTAGGGATATTGTTTATATCTATTTTTTTAAAAATTAGGGAACAACTCAATCTATTGGTATTCATTGGTTTTTCTTCAGCTTAGTGCATACTCTCAATCTATTGGTATTCATTATCATACTTTTTAGCTCGTGGTAATTCTTATGTTGTTTGGTGGTGAAAGAAATCTTATTATTTTCCTTTTTTCATTATGTTATGTAAATTAGGAGATTGAAGGGTAAAACACTTTAAAGGGCCACAAGTCATATCTTGATACTTGGAAGTTAATGGTTAGATTTACCTTACCTATTGAAATTTGGGCCCTTTTGACTGATTTATATGTCATGTTAAATCATTGACCACATGAGGTTTCATTGTAGCAATGTTCTACTCTTATCATCTTTAGCCCATAGACTTTTATATGTGAGCATTATAATGCTCGGAATTGTCTCACACCCTAACAAAAATTCATGCCGGAAAATTTTCTAAACTCGTTGGTTATTCTTATCGGCGTATTCCTTGAACCACAAATGGGTGCAAGTGCTAGTTAGTAGTTATAGTTGGGCCCTCCATTGTATATGTGATACCAATCATCAGTCATATCATGTTCCAATCAACAGTCACATCACACATATAATAGATTGGATGTAATAGAGATGGTGTGGTGCTTGACCAATGAGAGGGCCTTCTCCTCTTGACCACCCTACCTATATAGCCGGCAGAGGCACTCGTGTTGACGGGCCCAGAGATCCAAAGACTATATATACCATTCTGTACTAATACTATATGCTTATCTATAGTCCTTAGGAGGCTGAGGTTCCTCCAAACAAATATATAGGGGCAGGCAATGCCCCATGTATATCTAGGGTGCCCTCTCCTCCCCCACCTTTCTAGAGTAGGGGCCTAGCCACTTTCCTATATAGATATAGGATAGAGCCAACCCAAGGGCTTCTCTTTGGGGTGGTTGACTACTTGATGGGTGTCCCTAGTTTTGTTGATATGGAGTAGAGGGTAGGGGCCCTGTTACTATAGGTAGGGCTCTAGATACATATGCATATAGGGTGGTTGAGTGATATAATATAGCCATATAGCTCTCCAAGTAGTTATATAGATAGGGCCCAGGGTGTAGTCAATGTAAAATGTCGATTATTATATTTGATAATTTGGGTTATCTGACTATGTATTAATTGTTTGTCGGTTCTCGGGTGGTTGTAAGAGTCAGTTTGTCTGAGTTAGTTGACGGTTGTGTTCCTCTTAGCAACCGTCGGGTCTTTTAAATAAGTCTTTTTATCATCAAGGAATGTGGTGTGATCTAGTCAGATCGACTCTGATCCTTGGCCGACCATCTCTAGTCTACTTCTGTAATACTTTCATGTGCTAATAAAGATATACTTTTACTCCTCTGTCTGGTATGCATTGTAAGTTCTGTTCATTATTGCAAGTATTCATTTATCAGATAGGCGAGTAAACATTGGCGCCGTTGCCTTAAAAGAAGTCAGGTTTGATAGAAGAGATTCATGCCCTTAGACCCCAATAAAGGCGAGAAGAGACCACGTGGTTAGGATCAAGAGATCAGAAGATCTCTTAGGCTAGTAGAACAAAGAGAACGTAGAAGAAGACTAAGGGAGATTGTTGAAGTTCGAAGCCGAAGCCCATCCTGAAGTAAAAGTCAGAGTCAGAGCGCGAGCAGGACTCGTAGTCGGGAGATGAAACACATTTCCACTACAAATATTCACACGAGGGCAGAGTGGGAGGTAATCTCCAAACACCTTTCACTACCAGATGACATGTGGATTGATCTTTCCGATCAAGCTGAAAAGTCAAAACAACCTTCTATGAACGAGGGAAGTTGGAAGTCGGAATCAAATTCCTTCATAGAAGTGTACAAGAGCAACCTTTAAGGCATCGAAAAGTTGTCAATTGAAGGAGAAGCCGAGCCAAGGGTGTATAAAAGAAAATCTGAAGGCAAAACAAGTGCGCGGCATGCTGATGTTGCGGGAAGAGTGGAGGATTCTCATGTGGCCGAGAGTGAGAGAAGCACCAGAACGTTCGGATCAAAACTCCCCTGCAAGTAGGTTCTAGGCGCGAGGTTTGCATCAAAACTAAACCATGGTAAGCCCTAGTGGAGAAAAGCAAAAGTTGCCCAAATTTATGGGCAATGGATCGGAGGATCCCGCCAGGCACTGTAAGACTTGTGAGACAATTTGGACATCAAATAGGCAAGATGATAAAGCAATTTGGCAATGGTCTTTTCCAGCCACTTTGCGAGGTGTAGCAATTGACTAGTATACCGAACTTGACCAAGCATCCCGAAACACATGGAAGAAATTAAAGAAGGCCTTTGAAGAAGAATTTAAGTTGTTGCGAGATGATAATGAAATAGTAGCCGAAATTTACAATACTAGGCAAGGTAAGCATGAGATTGTACGAGCTTACAACCAAAGACTTAAAGAATTACTTGTAAAGTTAGAAAAAGAACTCACTGACGGTCTCAAGAAAAGATGGTTCATCGAAGGTTTAATTTCGTTATTAAGAAAAAAGATGAAGATAGTACTACCCTCTTCGTACGTAGAAGCCTACAATCGGGCGATGGACATAGAAAGTGAAGACAAAATGTCCTCTCGTAGTAGAAGAAAAATAGAGGAAGATGGGAGTTCAGATGACGACAATGATAGGGAATCAAGAATGGTACAAGTGCTCTGGAGGGACATGCTTCGGATGATAAAGGAATTGAAGGCAGTGAAAGAAACCAGCAAAGAATCCATTGAACTCTGGTGTACTGAGTGCAAAAATGAAGGTCATACCAAAGGTAACTGTCCCAAAAAATTGTTTTGTGAGATTTGCTAGGTTATGGGTCATTCGATAAAAGAGTGCCCGTATAACTTGAAGACTAAGAGTACACAAGTACTCTTTACCCAGGGAGAGCAGTCCACTCCATCAAAACTGCATAACCCATCTCCAGGCGGTTATTGAAATCAACGAGGAGGTCAAAGTCAAATACAATATGATGCCAAAGGATGACTGGTGATCCAATGTTGTCATTGCAATGAATGGGGGCACTTTGCCATAGAATGCTAGAACATCCGGAATAAAGTAAGCATGCTATGTAAATGGTGTGGACCAGGTGACCACGAAGATAAGAACTGCTTGAAATAGAAGGTTCGTATTAATCATATTGACATAGAAGACGACGAGGAAGCAGTTCTTGCCATCACCAAGCACAAACGAAGAAGGCGAGTTACCTTGACCCTCGTACGGAGAAGGGAAGACTTTGAGAAGCATGATTGGAAGTTGCAAAGGTCATGGAAAAAGAACGGAAGCACTCTACTGAGAAAACAAGCACGTCTACGCAGCTAGAGTCTGATAAAAATATTGCGAGTCAAGTTTTGCAAACTACAGTGCCAATCAAAATGGCAGACCTCTTGCAAAGCATGTCACAACTGAGGGTAGAAATATCTAACGCGGTGGACAAAGAACAACGGAGTGAGAAGAACAACAAAACAAATGATGACGATTGCATAGTAGAACTGCCACCACAAGGCGAACAAGTCATCAATCCAATGTTGTTGTCCATCGGTGTGGGGAAGCAACTGACAGTCGTCCACATGGAGATCCTTGGAAATACTTTGACAAATACAATTGTGGAAGGAGGCTTTGGCATAAACGTACTACCGGAGGATACCTGGAGGAGTCTGGGGAAACCTACCCTATGGCCGCCAACCTTCCAACTTGTGGGAGCTGACCAAAACGGTATCAAGGCACTTGGAGTACTCGTAGCATAGAAGGTAACAATTGGGACTCAATATTTTCTGCTGTATTTTGTCATCATTATAGTACAGAGGAAGGTGTACGATGCACTTCTTGATCGAGGATGGCTGAGAGCAGCGAACACTAATCATAATTGGAAGAAAAATACCATATCCATTGAAAATAAAGGAAGGAAATTTGTTATTGATTTGAAAATGCAAGTTGTGAGTGAGGAGATGGCTTCCTCTGACTTTGAATCTGACATAGGGGATACCTCGTCGGGAGAAGAAAAGGGGCCCATGGAGTTGAATGAAAAGAAGGAAAATTGGAATTAAAACAATGTTCTGACGATGAAACAAGTTTGCTTGGCGGGCTGTTTCATTGGCAGCTAGAAGACTATGAGGTGTTCCAACCAGAGTGCAATATGATTGAGGTAGGAGAAATTGAAGAACACCCTCAGTCGAGGACAAGTTCTGTTGAGGGCAAGCCAATTGATGACAAGCCGATCGACTACACATGAAGGGAACCATGGAGAGATTGGAGATATGACGAGTCACACATTCTCATTCGCATATGAAGAATACAAAGAAGGGAGCGACTCCCTCCTTGTTGTCGACTTACTCCTCCTAGATGAGTTGCTTTGTCTTGTTGAGTCGCCCCTTCCCAACGAGTTGTTGGTTACTGTCAAGTCACCCCCTCTTGTCAAGTTGATTGTTCCTGTCGAGTATCTCTCTCCTGTCGTGTTTACTTTGCCAGACGAGTTCACTTGGCCAATCGAGTTTACATTACAGTGCGAGTTCCCCTTGCCGGATGAGTTCACCTTGTTGTTGCTTGATGACTTGCACTTGGATGATGACTTGCTAATATTAGACAACCTAGCATTACCCGTTGACTTAGCTCCTGATGATTTGGTCTTTTTTGTCAACCTATTTTCATTTGGCGAGTCAATTCTCCCTGACGAGTTGCCATTTGACGAGTTAAACCTCTTGTCGAGTATACTTTCCATTGAGTCTCCTTGCCTGTCAAGCATACATCCTGTCGAGTCATTCCTCCTTGTCGAGTATTCTCACATGGCAAATGTCTTTCCTGTTGAGTACCCCCACTTGGTGAATATATCTCTTGGAAAATATTATCTCACCATTGGACGTGTTGCTCTATGGTGGATTTAATCAATGCTTGCCGTATGACTCTGAGTATTGGCCGCTTGTCGAGTATAGCATTAACCCTGTCAAGTTCATCAAGCCTATTGAGTATACTATCATTTCTGTCGATCAACCTCATCCATATGCCTGTGAGGTCCCTTGTTCTTGCCGATTCCTTTCTAGGTGAGCTCTACCTACTTTCTGGCAAATTCATTTGTTTTGGCAAGTGCATCCCTGATTGCTTCTATCCTGACGAGTTCATTTTTGGTGCAATCACTGGGCTTGGCGAGTTTCTATTGTATGACGAATACACTTTGGGTGTGACCAAGGAATTCCCCTGCTTGTTTGGTGAGTTCATTGGTGAATTCATTATTACTGGGGAGTTCATTGTTTCTGGCGAATCCATTGTTCTTGGCGAATTCATTATTTGTGGCAAGTCCATTGTTTCGGGTGCAATTACTTGGCGTGAAGGAAGACTCAAATGAGAGCATCAGATATTGGTGTCCGCCATACGATTTCCTCTTATTTCCTAGTTGCTTGCCGTACGATTCATCTTGATTGGCTTACGACTTGTATCCCCTGTCGTACGATCCCTTGTTGAGTCTTCTTTTGTCGTACGATCTGCATCAACTGTATGACTTGCACTTGACTTGGTCATACAACCTCACCAATCGAAAACTCTTACCGTACAATTCAAGCTGTACAACATCCTCTTGCAAAACTTCCAATTGTAATTGCACATGCTAATTGCCAACTATATGATTGCCCTGTCGACCTGCAATTCCTATCAATAGTACGACTTCTTGTTGATGACTTACCCGAGTACATACTTCGCTACTGTACACCAATTACAATTTTTTGCCGTACGAGTATAGATTTTCTGCCAGCATACAGTCTACCTTTCCACCAGTTATACAAGTTTTGGGTCAACTTCTTCTACAATCAACAAGATTGTCTTGGAGAGCAAAAATGCTGTACACCATGAAGGTTAGTGTGGTTTTGAAAGTCTTCATTTGTTGCCTTCGGACCCTGCGAGGGGCGTTGCCCCTCGACTCCGTGGGGGGCGCTTCCTCCAGACCCCTGTGAGGGGCGTTGCCCCCAAACCCCCATCAAACCAAGCAGAAACAGAGAATCATTCTTGTTGGTTGCTGAATTAAATGGATGTACATTCATGGCATATGGGGACACTAAACAATCTTTTCATGATCAGAATGCTTCTAAGATGCTTGCAGTACTATCTCGGTTCAATGATTGATGGGGTACAACATTCTCAGCATTGAGTGTGCTATCAGATTGGGTCCCTTGGTTGGTTGGTCTTCACCATCCTCTGTCTACCGGCAGGTGTTCTAGATTTGTTGGTTCTACTTTTACTCAGCTCGTACTTCTAGGTTTTCCTCTAGGATCTTCAACATTGTCGTCAGTTTGGCAGAGCTTACCTAATGTCACTTGATACTTCATTGTTTTCTGTCGTCTGGAAGACGCATTTTTCTTTTGTGGGGGATGATGTAGTCAATGTAAAATGCCGATTATTATATTTGATAATTTGGGTTATCCGACTATGTATTAATTGTTCGTTGGCTCTTGGGTGGTTGTAAGCGTCAGATTGTCTGAGTTAGTTAGTTGACGGTTGTGTTCCTCTTAGCAACCGTTGGGTCTTTAAATAAATCTTTGTATCATCAAGGAAGGTGGTGTGATCTAGTCGGATCAACTCTGATCCTTGGCCAACCATCTCTAGTCTACTTTTGAAATACTTTCATGTGCTAATAAAGATACACTTTTACTCCTTTGTCTGGCATGCATTGTAAGTTCTGTTCATTATTGCAAGTATTCATTTATCAGATAGGTGAGTAAACATATGGGTGGTTGAATGCCCGACCTTACTCGACCGGTTAGTCATATATATAGTAGTATAGTAGGCTAGAGGGATCCTCGTGTACTATTTGTTGCCAGATGTTGGAGGCTAACTAAATATAGCAAGCATGGTCTGGAGCACTATAAAGGTAGGGCCCTGCTACTTGAGAAGCTATTGTTGTTGCCACCTAGTTATATAGAGAGTGGGCCGCAGCTCGGCTCTTTGGACTGCTTGGAGGGATCCTTAGCTAAGGGGCTTTCACTAATAATTAAATTCTCATTTCAGATTTCAGAAGAGCACTGAAATTCGAAATAAAGACATTGTCTCTTGCCAATGACAAGGTGGATATTATGTATATAATGTGCTTAGCACTTGTTGATTTGTTGGGTCTGTTAGGCTAATTTGGGAGGTACAGTGTATGGAATATGGGTAGTACTCATTCCATTAGGCAAGCTTATGGATAGAATAACTCACCAAAATATGGGAGAGGGTAAAAGTACAATAATACTACCCATGCCTAGGTTTACTCTCGGGGACTAATTAGATACATTCTTTGGGTTGTTAACACTAAGAATTGATGGAATGGAAGACCTACTGGGGTGGTTATCCTACAAATTTCTCATAGGATTATCCGTCCATGGAGGTTACTCCTAATTGAATCATTGTTGTCTACCCCCCCACCATTGTTCTTGTTCGCCATGGTCTAGTTGCAGCTCGCAACTTAATAAGGGGCTTTGCTATTCAAGAAGGGCTGTTGGCCGCCTCTTCTTCTTAAAGATCGGAGTGAGCTCAATGCCGTCTCTCTTTAGCTCATGCATTATCTAGCAATATTTCTCTTTCCAACAATTCAAAAGGGCGAGGCCAGCTTATCAGATGATAAAGATGGTCCAAGGCAGCATGGGAGGTATGAAGCGGAGAATGGGAGAGGGGAAGTTGAAAAGAAGACCTTTGGACACCTTGGCCAAAGTGGGAACTACTCTTTCCTGAAAGCCCATTATAGAGTAGGGCCCGACTATATAGGAAGGGGGCTAGAATGAAGAATTCCAAATGAATGTGCAGAGGAGGAAATGGCAAAATGGGAGCCTGACCCAGGCAAATAGAATAGACACACCTTTTTCATTTATGCTTTGAGATTAGTAAACCATTTTTCTCTTTGAGGAGAGTAGAGGATAATGAATTGGACTGGGTTGAAGCAGGCAGCAAGCCCATTTCAGAGTGAAAGGCGCTCTTGCTCTATCATTTCCATAAGATGTGACTAAGGCTGTGCATTCTTTCAAAGGTATCCCGGGTTTCATTTATATAGGTAACCCCACAGCTCAATTGCTCTCCAACTGCAGGTGCTCATAAAAAACTTCATAAATTAATGGACCTTCAAAACCACTTTTATTTAGTTGTAGTAAAGGATTGGGAAGGATATTCATTTCCTTTCTTGTACATTTAGAAAGCAATGCATATCTACATCTTAAGAATCAAATATCTCAATCCGTCTTGATGCTTCATATTAATGATTTAACTCAGATTGAAAACTCACTGAGTACTCATGCAACTTGTGAGTATTGGCAAGAAAATATCATAGCCATAAAACTTGACCATTTACTCGCCTACACCGAGTTTTACCGAGTTAATGAATTTAAGTATATTTTTAACTTGTTAAGTTTTTAGTTTTTACCGAGTTGATGAATCCAAGTCAAAATTGGGTCTGCCGAGCTTTGCCGAGTCACAAGTTTTAAAACTATGATTTAACCAACTTGCATTGCACCTATGAGGTGGTAGAACCAGTATGTTTACAAGTAGGAATACTATTTCTCCTAAACTGATAACATTCACTCCTCATAGTGGTCTATAGCTTCATAAATGTTAAAAAAAAACTGGGCATTCTCTGGGCTGCAACAATTTCTTCACATAAATCAAAAGTAGAAATTGGTCTTACATCAGCAAATAAAGTAAGAGGAACTAAGTAAGCTATTGTACGAAATTCATGTTAATACAATATTAATTTATGGAGGAAATAGATTATATTGTTTGCAATAAAATTTCTATCCGGATACAAAAGATACAAGCGTTTAAGGTGCACCATTGTCTCACAACTGTTCTTCAATAGCTTCAATGAACTAAGTCTTATTTATTCAAATGGGCAAAATCCTCAGCCTTATACTTTCCCCTGAAATTTGAAATGTGCAACAGAAAACATATTTATCCAAAATAACGTAACTGGAGTAATGTGATTACTGCTAATGCAGTGAAATGAGTTTTGTAATATGTGCAGGTGTATTTTTGACACACTCTCTAGAAAACATCCAACAAGTATCTGCTCCCACACAATCAAACACTATGCACTTGATGAAGGTACATAACAGTACCAATGATGAACAGCTTGCACCGTCTGCTCCAACAACAACCAGTTTGTGCTTTCATTAGATTTGCCATCTCTTAAGGTAAAGGAAGCTGTATTATGCAGTTTGGCCAGAACTGCAATCTTACCTTAGCAAAACATTCACACACCCAGCGTGTCCACAATGCTCGGAAGAGATGAACTGTAGGAAATTCTTCCATAGTAACCTTTTCATGTTTGCTGCTGGTTCTTAATTGTCACATCTGTAGTCACAATATGTGGTACATCACTTCATATATTTAAAGATATGTTTAATCACAGCCTTTCACAGTGTCTTCATTTCAAGATCAACTTGCCAGTGGAACCAACTTAAACAGTTATTTTTAAATTCATTTGTTGCAAAATATAATATCACAGTCAAACTAAAAGTCAAAAGATGCTTGTTATTCTTCCCTAATTCCCATACAAGTATATACATACATCCTTAAGTAACAACGAAAATTTTCCTTTCAAATATTTTTTTTTCACACTGTCATACACAGGTACTCTTACACATTTGGTTGGAATCATTTCACCCCCCATACAATATTATTTCAATGTGCACATTCATTGATGATCCTAATGCTTCAAAGTTCAAACTGCATTGAAGCAATAACGAAGAAAAACCTGTGGTTGACTGCAGCCTGGCACTGGGGCTGTGCTGGTTTGAACTAGCCAATCATGTAAAATGTTTGATAGTTAGGCCTCTTTGGAGGCATTACTTCAATAACACTGATGGCCTGGTAATAATTTCACCTTTAAAAGCTAGTATATTTGATTAAGGGGTTAAGGATGCAGGGTTTACATTGTCAATCCTATACAATGAAATAAACTATGAATTGACAGTAAATTGTAAAAGAAAAAATATTTGAATACAAGATTCTAAAGAATTTAGTAACTGGGTAGAGTTGGTCATTTTGAGCCCGCATGCTAACTATGGGGCTTTGCTTAAAAGATTGTTGAAATTTTGACTGTAAGCCTGCCATTGGGGCCATGCCGGTTTGAACTAGCCAGCCATGTAAAATGTTTTGACCAGTTTTTGCAGTCAATTGAATGCAATTTTTTGGATAAATCGCTAAAACCTGTGGTATTTTGAATCAACTGCAGTTTTTTGGCAGATTTTTCAACAAATCCCATGTCCGCTTCAATATAAAACTGCTTTTTAAAATTTTTGCATCATTTTTTCAACTTCACAATATTTTTGGACTTTCAGAGCAAAGGTAAACAGGTGAACTATTGATCGACAAATTAGGGTATGCCTCCTACTTGCTGGTTTTTACCCTGTCCACATCCCTTTTAATCGTTTTCAAGATGCCACATTAAAGAGGAAAGGCCTGCAAGGTTTTTTTGTTTGTTTTGGTTTAACTTTGCAGGTTTAGGGTTTGGGGTTTAGAAGTTAGAACTTTTAACCCTAAACCCTGACATCAAAAACCACTAACATAAATTTAAATCCTAACAATGAACGTAAAACTTAATGTTAGTTAAACACTAACCCTAAACCTAGTCCAAATATAATTTTTTTAATTTTAGGCTCAATTTTTATTTTTTTTATAGTATTTTACTAATCAGTACCTAAAGGCTGCCATTGCTATGCTAAGCCTAAGCCTAACCCTAAACTATTTTTTTAGTTTAGGATTAGGGTCATAGTTCCCGGGAGATTGGTATTGGTGCAGGAAACGGGTCCCGGAATTGGTATGCCTTTTTAAAAAAAGAGACAAGTACTTGGAGATGCCCCAAAAATTATATAATTTACTAAAATTTAAAATTTCAATTAAAAAAAAGTGAAATATATAAATAATAAATATTGAAATTTTCAATAGATGTCACGTTCAACAAAAGAAAAATATTAATTGTTTTATATTTCTTTGAAAATTGAACTCATTAACAATTGAAATTCAAAACATTAAACTTTCAAGTTTAAACACTATAAGTGAATAATGCAAAGATCAATATTAAATATAGTGTCAAGACTTTTGACTTAAGAGTTCATACTACATATTCAAATGTTGATAAATATGCATACAAAAAACAAGAATCATAAATTTAAATCATATGTCACCAATGGATGAGGCTCAACGCCTGCATCGGCTATGTTGTCCATCTCTAGATCCTCAACCATGATGATCTCTAGATACTCATTACTCTCAACCTCGGGTTACTCTATAGGCAATTGAATAGGGGTGAATCATTGAGGCCAGCTGCATCAATTGCTTCATCCTCCAAGGGTACAGTTACTCCATCAGGTAGAATTTGCTCCCATTTTGCCAAAGGACCGTCCTTGTACCTAGGGTCTACACGAAAGAGAAGAGAAAGTGGGCTATGAATGTAGACTAGGTTCTCTGTCTTCTTTGATCCTAATCAGTTCCTCTTCAATGAATGAGTGAAACTGTATGTAACTCCAATTCCTTTCACAAGATGAAGAATTGGCTACTTGCGAGAGTAATCTAATTGCAAATGATTACAAATCAGGTCTTCTCCTCCATGGTTCCAGCACAACTCTATTGGGTCTTTCTCCGCACACATCATATAAAGCTTCCACAATTGAAAAATCAGTTTGTCCATGTGAAAGCTTATTCCATTGAGTCCTAATAATCAAAGCATCCTCACCTTGTCTATAAATCTTTTTTACTGCAACCCAAAACCCCTTTTGTTACATCTCTAACCTTATATGAAGACCTTTTCTTGGTGAGTTCTGTATCACACCATTAGGATTTAAGGCATAGGCAACAATGATGAGTTAAGTTTGTTCCATCTTCCATGTACTTTCATCTCTATCAAAGTATATAGAGAAGGATCTCTAACAGCTGTTATTTTCCTAATTATTTCACACATAGAATCAATTTTTTCATAAATTTCTCCTAAACATGGCTTGTTTGATTCTGCAAATTTGAGTACCTCGCAAATGGGCTCGATAAAGTCAACAACAAATTTAACATCAGCTCAAAGACTGTCATCAAGGACCATATTTCTCACCTCGTTGTAGCATTTGATGTGGATTGTCTCCAAGCTGCCTATGTATCATTGGCTATTGTGGAAGACAAAGCCCCTTTGACTGGATAAGAATGGTCAATAAATATGAAATTAGAAGCAAACCATGTATCAACAGGTTTGAGGAGTTTCACCTTGGCAATTTTTTGATAAATGGCTTGTGTGTAGTGATGATTAGATATGAACATCTATATTTTCCTTCCCTTTTCCATGAGTTCTAAGCTCTGCTGAAACTTGCCAATGCTTTTGAGTGCATTATTCAATGAATGCACACATGGAATCCAAAATATACGCTCGTACTTTTTTGTACCAACAAGCCTGCTGATTTACAAACAAGGGCAACATCTGTAACAATTTGGACTACATATGATGCCCTTACCTCCTTAATGGTGTCACATAGATGTTTCTGAAGGAACTTTGCAGTTTTCTTTTGCCCTGAACAATATATTGACTTCAAAAAATAAGGGCCTCTGATGCATGTTACGATGATATTAAGAAGTGTGGTTTGTAATGCTGCATCCCTCTATAGACCACACACTTTTCATTTGTGTAGTTTGTTGCTATAGTCATATTTTTTCTTTACCAATTAGAGTCATGTGAAGCTTCTCATACCCAGGTGGTTTATAACCCACTGGTCCATATGTTAATAGTCTGGACCATCTCCTTATAGTAAGATGAGTGAGAAGCTTCCCATATCCAGGTGGTTTATAACTTGCTGGTTTGTTGTTAATAGCTTGGACCATCTCCTCATAGTAAGGGGAGTGAGCAACATGAAATGGTATTCCATTTGGATAAAAGAAGTGTGCAATCTCTACATCTACCCCATCTCGACCATGCACATCAAACAATTTTCCAATGGAGTTTGAGCTGTCAATGTGCAGCCTCTTGTTAGAAGACTCTATTTCTTGTGCCACTTGTGTCACATCTCTAGAAGACACATCTGTCTTTGACTCTCCTATTTCTCCTCCGTTGACTTTAAGTTGCCTCTATTACTGAAGCGTGAGAGCTCAAATGAGGCACTTTCCCCACAACCCTTTCTTGATCCTTATTAGCTTCCTATTGTTCTTTTTCATTTTTGGCAAAGGTTCAACACTTTTTCCCTGTATAAAAAACTGAGCCTTCACTCTCGTTAAGTGCCCTGAAATGGCTTCCCACTAAGTTTACATATGATGGTGGTTGTTCCACCAAACCCCTTGGCCCTTGAAACACAATCACAATACTTCCACAATGGGTACAAACCCTCTCTCCCACCTAACATTCTAAACAAAACAAATTAAAGACACTAAAATAAAAGTATTGACTAAAATTTAGTTTTAAATTCAATAAAATTTACTATTTTGATTAGATTCTTAGAATTAAATAAAAATTAAATATTATTATTTTAATTTTATAACCTTTTATTATTTAACTTTTTATAATACTTAAATTTTATTGAGTATTCTATGTTTTTTTGATACATAAGCGAGGGAAGTTGGTTCCTCTTCCTCTATATTAACTTCAAAATAAATAAATACAATTGTTTCAAAGCATCAATCAACTCATTCCCAGCTGAAACTTTTCAACAGAACTTCTAATTCCTGCCTAGAAACATCCTAAACGAATCCTATTCACTTAACAATTTGGGAATGGCTGTAATGTCCCAAATGGACAAAAATATGACAAATTTGGATTTCTGGGGATTCCAACTTATTTTCTGATTTCTGCCCTAAAATTCTGTACTTGACAAGCCTGCCCTAACCCTAGGTCTGCTGTGTAAATCAGATCTGAGCCAAAAATATAGATTCTACCATAAAACATAGCTATTGTTCAATGCAAATCATCACAATGAGTTTGCCCAAGCAAGGAGGTTATATCCAACATTAATATGCATGTGTTCAAATGACAACAATGGCACAAATATGAAAATATGATCTGCTGTAATATAACCAGGTCTGATCACATAAACTGCTGGAAACATATCAAATAGAACATACAAATAATGTCTAACCAATGGCTAAACAGCCCAGCCTCCAATGGCAATAATGACATACCAAAGGATGATAAACAATGTAAATACAAGCCTGCTGTAGCAAATGCTGGTCTGAAACCCTAGGTGCAGCAGTTAAACAAATGCAGATCTGCCCTAAGACAGTTTGCCCAGCCACATGTGAAATCGCCTAAGGGTAATGATGCTCTCCACCAAGTTTTCCCTTCAAGATTGCTCCAAATTCTCTATGTGAGTCGCTCTTCCTAGCTGATATGCAATTCTGCCCTGGAAATCTGCTTCAATCTGTTAAGTGCAAATGAATTCCCGTGGTAGAACTCTCCAATGAGGAAGTAGGGTTTTCGTCCAACTCCCTTCAAGAGACTTGAGGGTTTCGTCTCAAGTCACTTCGTGAGATTGCTCTCCGAATGTAGATGTTCGAATGCTTGATATCATGCCTTTGGGATGACAAATGATCATGTATTTATACCCTTCTAAACTCCATTTCTCCTTATGGCCGACCTAGGAAGAGTATTCCTTTATTTTGATAACCTTTTCCAACTAGGTAGGCCGACCAGCCTTAGAATATTTGGGTGCCCAAATAGAATCAAATAAAGATATTATTTTTATTAATTATATTCTTTCCTCCAAGTGCCAAGAGTGAGATGTCCCAAGTCGTCCCAATTAAGGTGCAAGGAAGGTGTTTCCAAGGTGAGCGCATGATAGGATTATCTCCTCAATGAGTGCCACCAAAGAACATCATAAACCATTAGTGTAAGCGCCTAGGAGATATGAAGTCAATGCGCCCAATGTGAAATATGATGAGTGCCCAAGAAACATATAGATGATGTTGACTCTTTGCCCAAGTGAAAGGTGACCTCCATGATGATCTCTATAGCAATGATAAATCTCCACGAGCCAAGTGTCCATGAAAAGGCATCCAATAGTGAAGTGATAGCATCCATACATATGTGAAGCTCGAGCCTTAGTCTCAAGACCATACAACAGACCTCCCAAGTAATTGACTCTGAAGAAGACAATCCTCCATATCAACCTGAAAGACGAACTAGAGACAACATACCCAAGTGATAAGCTATCTCCATAGCTCGTGATGTCCTCAAGATGTCCCGGAGTGAGATGGAAAAGCCTGTCCAAGACCTTTGGTGACCATTCCTAGAATGGGGACATTACAACAACAACAACCAATTGCAGCCGCCCTGAAAGAAACCTTAATAAAACTCAAGTATCCTTTCTTGGCCTTAGAACAAAGAACCATCTTGGATTGATTCTTCTCTTTTCTAGAGGAGGATTTCTTCTTCTTAACCATTGTCCAACCTTTTGTGCAATTAACCAATGAATCCTCATTAAGAGACCTAGAAATTGGGAGAGATCCTTTTGACTTGTCCTCCCTACAAGGAAAAGGAAGACAATCAGTCGTGCTCAAAAACCTGGGAGGGACTGTCTGAGCAATGGGGAGGAACAATTATTTGCAGAATGAAGAACACACAATTATACTGAGGGGGGGGGAATTAGTATAATACAAACTTTTACTTTTCAAATCTTAACAACCACAACAATATCAATCACACAAGATCAATCAATGATGCACCACAAGAAGAACATAAGATTTATGTGGAAACCCTTACGGGAGAAAACCATGGCAAAATATTGCTTATATATAAAATTCTCTTTACAAGATTTTGTAAGCTCCAACCTACAGGAGACACCAGTCCCCTCTTATATGATTTGTGAGCACCAACCCACTGGAGACACCAATCCACACTTGTAGATTTTGTGAACACCAATCCGCAATTGAGCACCAACCCAATAAGAGACACCAATCTCTTGTTAAGGCACCAACCTTCTACGGATCTGAATCACTATCTTCTACAAATCTGATCATAACTCACACAACGTTCTTCCTTTCAAATCTGATCCAAATCATACAATGTTCTTCCTTTCAAATCTGATCCAAAAGATACACAATCTCTTCTCACAAAACTGATCCAAAATATGATTACTCTCTTCCTTCAAATCTGATCCAAAACACATGTACCACTTCTTCACACAAAACTGGTCATAATCATGGCATCAATTCTTCATAACTTTCTGCCTTGAGATCTGTGCAACTTGTCCTCTATCTCTGCATAGACTCCTATATTTCTACTCAAACTCTTCCTTTATCTCTGCTGGATCTTCTTTTATATCAGCATACTCTTCGTCTAGATCAGTATTTTCTTCTGTCTATATCTGCATATACTTCTTTATATCAGCATATATTTCTCTTATAATTCTTTAAACTTCACAAGCAGATCTGAGGAGTCTTATAGATATATCTATTTCATTCTTCACTCACTACAACTCCTCTCATCTTCTATCACTTTTTATATCATCTCAAGGAGAGTGTCCTCTATGAAGAGATATGTTACTTCATAAATTAAACACACACCCTTTTATTTGTATCCTTTGTTTTGTCTTATTTGAAGACACCACTTAGTTAAACATAATCACTGCTCCCTTAATGTTAATTGCTGCACCTTTTATATCATCGCACCTCTTAATAAGATTTTTCTTCTATTATGCAGATCGCTACTTTGTCTTTTATCACACCAAATATTAATTACCTTTCTTCATAAATAATTAAATCTTTGTTATATGAAGGGCGCTTTATATGGAAGGTGGTCGGCCACTTTTTTGACATTTAAATGTCTAATTTAGATTGCCTATGATAAAGAGAAGTTGGCTTCTTAAAAGAATTATCGGCCACTTTTAGATACTTAAACTCTTCCTTCAAAACTTAAGATATTTTTGTCTTATGTGGAGTGCTTACTTCTTAAGGTAGTCGGCCTCCTTTGATCTTAAGTTTATTTCATATTTTATGTTCAATATGGTATCATCCACCATACCAATGTTTGCTGTTATCTTCTATTTACAACTGCTGTTATCATCTTCTATTCAAAACTGATCGCTCATCTCCATCTATCTTTGAATCTATTCTTTGATCGGTCTCCTCATAATTTGCTGCACTTTAATCCATCTTGTTCATGCACCTTGACATCAATGACAACCATCTTACCAACCCGTTCTTTGACTCCTTGCATTCTTGGCATCAATGATAACCATCGACAATGTCTTCAACCTTTGACATCAATGACATCGTTAATAGCTCCGTATCTTGCATTCAATCATATTACTATGTTGACATCAATGACAACCATTTCTTATACTCTTATCTGTTCATTAATGATAACAATCATGACTACCTTCTTGACATCAATGACAACATGTCCAACACAGAAGAGGGGACTATTGAGCCGGGCTTGGCCTCCACTGAGGTAGGAGACATATGAGCTGAAGGAACCAAGGAATCCTTCAAGGTAGGCCTCCTAGAAGTCGAGGGAACTGAAGGCTGATAATCTAGAAGAACATGCTGATGTCTCAATTCTGCCCCCTTCCACCAAGTAGCCTGTTTGGGAAAACTGAGTTTCTTAGCAACAAAGGAAGACTTTAAAAGAGGGCATGCATCCACCAAGTGCCCATGAGCAAAGCACGATCTGCACCCAAAGGCTATCCCTTCATAATCCAAAGGTTGATTTCAGATTCAGCGATTAAGCCTTAACTGAATTTCTTTTGGTAAAGATGGAGATCCATCTTCACAAGGACTGGAGTGAAGGTTAAATGGAAATGAAGCTGAGATTCCTCGAGGATTGAAATCAATCTCTCTAGAGTTGCTAGTAGTGGTTAGGCAAGAATCACCCCAAAAACGAAGAAGAAGCTTGGGCAATCTAACCTAGACTGGAATGATAGAAAAAACCTTTGTGAGTGGATTGAACTCCGGATACCATGGTTTGAAGCTCAAGAGTGCTTTACTCTAAGACCAAGGAACATCCCTAAATAACATATCCCTGTCCTTAACTGATTTGACCATTAAAATGAAGAAACCTTTAGCATAAGGGCGAATGAAGATCTCTTTCAGAAAGGGCTTCTAAGATTAGGAAATCCAATCATGAAGGTTTGACAGGCTAGGCCACAATTTGTAGAACCTGCAAATTAGAGCATGTTCCTTGATATGACCTTACACTTCCATCACTAAAATCCTTTCGCATGGGGTTGCTTATCATTTTATTATTATTTATTATAATAGCTGTTATGGTTTATAATTTTACAACTTTACTGATTTGAATATTTTAATTATATTAATATCATTAACAAAATTCAAAACTAACTAAAAGTTACTTAAAAACTTAAAAAATAGGTTATTATATATAAATATCAAAATTAAAATATAAAATTTAAAACAAATAATGTTAAAAACATAAAACTTAAAATTAAAATAATAAAATTTAAAATAGTAAAAAAAACAAATACCCTAAAATTTAACTAACTTTAAGAATAAAAAATAAAATAATAAATATTAAAGTCAATCGATTTAAAGTTTAAAATTTAAATTAAGAAATTAAAAATAAAAATAAAAATAAAAAAATAATTTAATTCATATTTGATATTATGATTTAAAGTAAAAAATTATTATTATTATTATTATTTATTATTTTGAACTTTAAATTGCTAATATCAAATATATATTATGATTAATTTAATTTCAAACTTCAAACTTTATTTTTTGCTAGTAAACCCGGGTTAGGCACCTAGGGGCCACAATAAAGTGTCAAAAGTGTTGGATTCCGGTAACCTATGGTTCACTAGATCCAAATCCATTTTCTGAGGTTTATCCCTCATGCTATTAACAACAAAACAATTATTATCCTAAACACAAATTATCTGAACACAGATTATCTCAAAATAGAGGATTTGTGAGTCATCAGGTGTGTACTTTTGCACTATACTTTCTTCTTCTTTGCCACCCTCCAATCTTGCTTTGAAGAAGATGTATCCGAATCCTCCAATAAAGTACTTGGATGCACGCCAACAATCTTAAAGGCTGTCTTCTCTATACACTCGAAAGTAGGAGATGTTTGCTTGCCCATGTCAAGCCCACGTGACATCTTCTCAGAGGATGACACAACACATGAATCCATCATGTGAGAGGGAGGAATGGAAACAAAGTTCTTATAAGTTCCTAACCCCTTAGTATCACTCTCACATCCCTTTGTTGGGGAAGCTTTCACAGTTGCCAAGGCCAAATTAGAAGTTTGAGCTGTCTCGGTTCCAAAAGAAGGGCTTAGAGCACCATCTTCGAGAGGATCATGTGGAACAATGGTATGATGATGAACTTTAGCACCCTCTCGCCAAGTTGGTATGCGTGAAGAGGCCATTGATCTGGAGGATTTGTTTGGACATTGGGAAGTGAGATGATTAGTAGAGTAGCAAGACTTGCACTTAAAAGCAATTTTCTCATACTCCACTGGTCGTCTAATCTTTGATCTTCTATGGACAAGTAAATTTCCACAGTCAAACCCTTGGTTAAGTCCATCTCAACATAGATGCAGGCATAAGTGCAACAAGCATATCTTGAAGTTGCCTCTGACATGTGAAATTTTTCGAGTTTGTTGCCAATAGCCTTCAAACATTTGGTTTCCTAGAATTGTATCAACAGATGAGGCAATCTCACCCATAAGAATGTAGAGGAAAACAAATCTGAAGAGGGGTTGAAGGTAGGGAACTAGGGCTTGATACAGAGAAAATCACCTTGAAAATCCCACGGACTACCGTGAAGGACGATCTTCTTATCTTTTATGGAATCAAATTCTTAAATGAAAAAACCACGAGCAGTGGGGAAATTTTTTTTTTTTTTTCCTTCCAGGTGCTTCCTCCATTGCATTGTGATCCATGCATGTAGGTTTTGCCCACACTTTCGAAAATTTGCAAATCATTGCATGTTATCTTAGGTGATCTTTCTGCTTAGTCACCTCATACTCCATTTTGATATCTGGGGAATGAGCAAAAAGACAGAATTTAACAGGGGCAGTTGCAGAAAACACCATCATTTATGGGAACCTTGGCCTCGCGTATGAAGGATTACGAATGAGCGAATGGATGTGAGTTTATAGGGGCTGTCATGTGCCTGAGGAATCCAGAAGAAAATGGAGAATTTGGCACTCAATTGCCAGCACATGGATCACCAAAAACAACATCCTAAGCTACTGCCGACGCATGACTACACAGGCCATCGGTCAAGGATCCATGAATGTGCACATAAGATTGTTTCAGTGTTGAAATCCTTGGTGGAGATCTGTTATTCCCCGAGTGAAATGTTATTTTCGGCGTGGCTTCTGCAGAAAAATCAGGAGCAGGAGCGAGTGACATATTCGGAGCTATGTATGTAATTTCAAACTTTAAACTTTAATTTTTAACTCTAAACTTTACATTATTTTAAACTTTAAACATCAAATTTTAACCCTAAACTTTAAAAATGTAATGTTTGCTGGGGATGCGTCCCTTTCTCTTTTGGACATGTACCCATACTAGGGATGTGGGGACACCTCGGAAATGCTCCCCTGCTGTCCCTTGACCCTCAACATCAAGCAGAAATGTCTTAGAAGTGGGTAGGAAATGGCAACATGCAATTGGCCTGGGGATGGCTGGCTGTCCCATCTCAAAGAAAGTAAAAAAACCATAAAAAATGGCTTGGGTTGAGTAAAAAAATAAAATTATGTCGTGTTGTGGGCCCCCATGCCACACTCAACCCTAAATGAACAAAACATTGCTCTCTTCTCCATTCCAAACCATTTTTACATACCCCCAAAAAATTGCAGCAGTAGAGTTGGAGGAAAAAAAAACATTGTGAAGATTATGGTGCAGCTTGAGGTATCAAAACTAGGGCAGCAAGGTGCAGCATTGGTGAGCAGTGATCACTAAGGAGAAGTAGGGGAGTAGCAAAGGTAAGTGTATGTCTCCTTTTTTTAAGAACTTTTATTTCTTTTAAGGAATAGATTTTTGATTTTTCTTTTTTCTTTTTACAGTTTGCACTTGCATTTTTTTTTTTCACAAAACATGGGCAACAACAATGACAGTAGTAACATGAAATGAAAGAAAGAAATATAAGAGTTTCAAGCTCAGTTGGGGGTTCATCAGGGTGTGGGAGTGGTGTGGGTGGAGGACAGCCACATAACCCATTTGAGTGCCCTTTTGCCCTCTTGAAATCTTATGTAAAGGGCTCTTTCAAACCCTCTAAACCTCTTCTCCAACTTGTGACAGCTTTAGACAGACAGAAAGAAAAATTCGGGGGGAGGGAGTAGAGTGTGGTGTCATATTTGCAACAAAGATTTTAGAGGGAGCTACACTAGGGTATATAGTCACCTCGTAGGCATTACAAGGCAGGGGGTTAAAGGCTTGTCTAGAAATAAAGACAACTGAGAAGGCATGGGTTAATAGATTGTTTATGGAGGGTGAAGCAAGGTCTAAGGGTATGCCAATGCTAGTAGAATCTGCACAATTAGCTATGCCATCCATGGTTGCTAGTGGTACTAGTGATGTTTCTACAAGAGGAAAGAGAAAGACTGGTGGTAGTAAGAGGGCGGGGACAGTTGCAGGTATGTTCAATATGCAAGCACAAGAAGTGGCAGAGTCTTCCATTGCCAAATTTTTCTTTGTCCATGCCATTCCATTTCTTGTGGCACGTTCTCCTTATTTCAAACAAATTTGCAAAGATGCAATTTTTGTTGGTCCCTCATTTAATCCCCTTGGAGAACATAAACTGTGCACTACCCTCCTTGATAAAAAATAGTCTAAGGTGAATTTGGTGATGGACATGAGGCAGACTTGGATGACGATGGTCTGCTCTATTGTCATGGATGGGTGGACCAATATTAGACATCAACCACTAATCAACATTATAGTCACATGTGTAGGTGATTTATTTTCTTAAGAGTTGTTGATTGTTTAGGGAAGTGCAAGGATGTAGACTTTCAATTTCAGGTTTTGAGAGAGGCCATAGAGGAGGTTAGGGCCTCAAATGTTGTACATGTGGTCTCTGATTCGGTATGTGTGTGCAAATTAACTGGCATGATGGTGGAGGGTGCTTACAAGCACATCTTTGGGACCCCATGTGTTTATGTGTTGAACAATGGATTGTGAAAGACATAGGGAAGATAGATTGGGTGAAGAAAGTGGTGGTAGAAGCTAGAGATATTCAGATGTTAATTTGTAACCATCACACTTCACTTGCTCTCTACAAGACTTTTTTGAGGAAGGAATTCCTCAAACTTGTCAACAGAGTCCTAAATATTGACAAACTCTAGCTTTATAGTGGGATGTTAATCTCAAAGATGTCACGCAAATTGATGAGGAGGGACAAGAGGGATTGGTTGGGGTTCCATTGGATGAGGCAACCCCTCATAGTGGCTGTGACTTAGACTCAGACTCCAATTTTGATGCAGTGTTAGCAAATGCTAATTAGGGGCAGTGGCATATTTTCTATGCTTTTGTTATTTTGTAGTTGAAACTTGCAACCTTGGGCATTTTGTTGTAATTTTTATATTATATATACACATGGACAATGAAAGCAATTAAATTTTGTTAATTTGTTTGTCAACTCTCATGTGAAATCTCAATTCAACTCTAATGTATGTATTAAGGTTCTATAATGTCTATGATGAATGCCTTATCAATGTTATCATATGAATATTTGAAATTTCCTATATTTTTAATTTTTTCCTATTTTTTTAATAATCGTCCCCTAAAAAATGGCCTCCCAAAGATCTGTCCAGAAACGCGTCCCCTCATCCCTTGTCGTCCCCATCCCAGAAACTTGGTGGAACATAGCAAAAATGTGAAGTACAAAGCTTTAAGAGATTGGCAAAACAAAGTAGAAAATATTGAAAAAAAAACCCTACCTCTTCTACTCCAAACTTGGCTGCTTCTGCAACATTTATTGGCCAAGATCCACTGGTTTTGCTGCTATTAATGTTATCAGATTGGCAAAACAAAGTAGAAAAAATTGAAAAAAAAACCCTACCTCTTCTACTCCAAACTTGGCTGCTTCTGCAACATTTATTGGCCAAGATCCACTGGTTTTGCTGCTATTAATGTTATCAGATGACTTCCTGCTTCTGCTGCTAGTACTGTTATCAGACGATTCCATGGTTATCTACCTTCTGCTACTTTCACTGTTATTAGACTCCTTTTGGCATTTCACTCATAAGACTCCTTTCTCTCTCATAATGTAGATTGCATACTATGATTGTTGTGAATAAAATAGTCAAGTAACGGTCTTTTAAAACAATTATTAGATATATTTTTTAAAGGTTTATTCACTTTTAGGTTTTTTGGGGAAACGTGAGGAGATGCAGATGAGATGTAGATTGCATACTATGATTGTTGTGAATAAAATAGTCAAGTAACGGTCTTTTAAAACAATTTTTAGATATATTTTTTAAAGGTTTATTCACTTTTAGGTTTTTTGGGGAAACGTGAGGAGATGCAGATGAGATGTTAGTTTTCACAAGAGACATCTCCATATCCATCTCTGCCAGTACTGGAGACATGTCCTAGGGGGTGGGAGATGCGTCTCCCTCCAGCAACACTGTTATTATCAAATATCAATATAATTAATCGCTACTTTTATTGACACCTATTTAGTATTTTAGTCATAGTAGCATTACTTGCAATTGGGATTGACTTGGCAAACCAAAACTATAAATGAAATTCAATTACTTGGGATTTAATTGGGAAACTAAAAAATGCAGAAAAGTTCATAAAAATAAGGAAAAAACATTGTTTTTGTTATTTTAAGCCAAGTAAAGGAAAACAATGCTGCTTTTCCATCCAGTACAGCCCAGAATTTCTTTTAGTTTTTGCTTCTTAAAACTAGGGCAGGGGTCCGGGGACAACAAAGACCACCATGACCCATGCCATTTTTCATATTTTTATTGCTTTTAGCCAAGCTCCAAACTCTTAGGAAAATGTGGACATCGATGCCATAAGAGCAGTAATTAGAATTTAACAATTGCAATTAACTTCTTGAAAACTGTGCATGAATTTTAAAATATAAGTTGAAATCTTTGCAGTGCTTATGTGCTTTGAGAAAATGAAAATCTGCAGTGTAAAAATGATGCAAAATTGGAAAAAACAGTGTTTATAGACAAAAATGAAAAGCCTGGTTTTTCATATTTTTATTGCTTTTTAGTTTTAACCAAGCTCTAAACTATTAAAAAATGTGGATGTCCAGGCCATAAAAGCAGTAATTAGAATTTAACAATCGCAATTAACTTGTCAAAAATTGTGCCCAATTTTTCAAATACAAGTTCAAATCTTTGCAGTGCTCATGTGCTTCAGAAAATCCAAATCTGCAGTTAAAAAATGATGGGAAATTGAAAAAATAAGTTTTTAAGACAAAAATGAAAAGCTGGCTTATTCACAAATAAATCACAATTTATTCGGGATTGGGAAATGTGCCTGCGAATGGTAAAAAACTGGTGATTCAATTCAGATCGGATCACCATCCATCCTGTACAGTGATTAATTGTTGTCTTTTTGCAGATTTCTGCTTACTCTGCTTTTTGTTCTTTAAAATATTTGTTTTTTAAGTTTTTTAATTTTTAAGCATTTCACTCTTTCAAAGGTACAAAGCCATTGTATAACTTTTTTCTTAATATTTAAGCATTTCACTCTTTCAAAGGTACAAAGCCATTTGAATAACTTTTTTCTCTAAATCTAAATCATATATATTTAAATATATATTTTATTTTGGTGGTCTCCAAGTACATGTCTCCCATTAAAAAAATGGCATATCTGTGCCCATCCATCTCCTGCACCCATAGTTCAAAAACTCAGATTTGGGAAAAACTCAACAAGTCAAAATTTTGATTTGGACTTGGGACTTGGCATTTAAAAAAATACATAAATTAATAAAATAAACAAATAACATGCAAAATACTATTAAAAAGGATAAGAAAAGAATTTTGGCTTGTCAAGTACTTGCAAGTCTGTGAGTAATTTGCAGGCTTTTTAAACTATGCATGTACTGGTACTAGTACCCATCTCTGGGTAACTATGAGTAAAGTGCTATAAGATGGGTTCTTTAGAAGTCCAAGAATAAAATATTGACTCTTTGCATGTCTCAAAGGGAATAATGTTGTCAGATGGGGAGAATTTTCTAGGAACACAAAAAAGACTAATATAAATGCTAAGCTCAATAATATCTTCAATTAGGTGGATCAAAACCCGCATCAACAGAATTTTGCAGCAGTGGACTTTACGTTAAACCGTGCAGCAATATTAGCAGGCCTAGTAGTAGGTTGGGTGACCAATTTTTGGGTGGAGAGATCTTATCATTTTGTAGGAGAATTTTTGGCCTCCCAATTCTGGGTGAACTGGATCCATTCTTCATACTTCTGTCTGGTAGTTGTAAGTAGCTTCTTGTGCTTTGCTATGCATTTTTTATGGAGGTGCGTATTGCATGAGGGTTTAACGACTGCTTATCCATTTCAGTGGCCTTAGCAATCTTGGGAGACACATCTGTATTTGTTTGGCTATTGTATCTCTGTACATTGTTGTAGCATTCCATTTGCATGGCATTGACATGGTGTGGCAGAAGTGTAAATGGAGTTCAATTAGCCAGGATTAAAATGGGAAAAACAAGTGCAACTAAAAAGTGATGTTATATTTGTAACTTAGTGGAAAAAATGGATTCTGTTACTTAATGTCAAAATAGTACATAGATAAAAAACTATACATATTAGATAAAAAAATATCATCACAAAAAAAATGCACAGGGTTTAAAAAAATTAGTAGAAGTTTATGTAAGAAACAAAGGGCTGGCCCTAAAATTGTATTCTGTGCCATTGTGGAGCATGGTCTACTGTGTTAGGGGCAGCCCTGTGGTTTAATATAAACCCTCATTAGATTATAAATTAAAAGAAAAACCCTCATCAGGGTTTAAAATATAACTTATAAAATAAATCCATTTAGAGTTAAAAAAATAAAATTAAATGCCCTAATCCTAACCTTATACTAAAAGTTTTCAGTAGTATGTGCTCTGCATTTTCCAATGTCTCAAGTTCAGAGACGGTAAATGTTTTTCTAGATTTTGGGGATGATGTTGGAATGGCCATTAAACTAATATATAAATATTAACATTTGAACAATTAACTAATAATTGGAAAATCAGTTAAAAAAGTTGCAATTTATTATTTTTGTAAACAATGAGTAAAAGAAGCTGAAGTTTATATGAAGTCTGACAATTCAACAATCAGTTGATCCAATGATCTATGACGAGTATCTGTAGTATAATATTTATATTATTCATCAAGTTATATAGAAAGTACAAAGTACAATGCTACATGGTAACGCTGACACACAATGCAATGGCTATTATAACTCATTGTCCGGTGCAAAAGAGCTTGGGCTAGGGTTTTCAAAGGTTTTTTCTTTTTTTAGGTCGGGGAGCTTGGTGGATCCCCCTCTTAGGTTATTAGGTTAAAGGTATGACCTTTTTTTCATTTGGTGTGCTTTTTTTTTTAAATTAAAAAAAATTCAAATGGCATTTTTTTCCTGCTGGTATTTTCTGCCTCTAAGTGTAAAGATGAGCCCAAAAGAGATGAGCATATTTAAAAAGAATCAGAATTGCTTTTGAAAAAATTGGGGGCAACTAGAGAAACAACACTGCAAATATTGTGAGTTTTTTGTAAGTTACTATGCCATATATTGAGTGTGTTAAATGTGCCTTCGTTGAAATCAATTTTTTTATTTTATTTGCAGGTTAGAAATCAGGAAAGACATTCAAGTCTGGGATTTTTGTCAGAAGCAATCTGTTATGGATGCCGCATTATATATAGGTGGTTGCATGGAGCATTCCAAAATTAACAACACAATTTCAGATACATCTGCTAGAATGGCCAAGGTATCTGAAAATAGTAAAGATGATTTTGATTCAAAAAGGGGTTACTGTCAAGATGAGAAAAGAAAGTCAATTTTTTTCAGGGAAGATTTGGTGTTTGCAGTTCATGCTGCTGTGAACTGTTCAGACATGAGAAGGAGAACCCCCTTGCATGTTGCTGCTGCATCTGGAGATTCTCTTACTGTCCAATGCCTATTAGCAATTGGTGCTGAGGCCAAGGGAATGAAAGATTCAGGAGGAGCTACTGCTTTGTTTGTGGCTGCTGAATGTGGCCATGCAGATGTCTGTGAATTGCTTCTACAAGGTGGAGCGGATGTTTTGTCCTGTAACAGGGCTGGGGAGAATCCTCTGTACATTGCAGCTTTAAGAGGTCATTGCAAAGCTGTAGAAGTTTTGGTGAGACACTGTTGTAAAAATAATATCAACTGGCAGAGTGCAAAAGCTTATGGTATAGTTCCCTCTCCCTAAAATTACTTTAGATTTCCATGTGTATGTCTGGATTATATTTGCCCATTTATATTGAAATCTATTTGTTAGGAGCAGACTATTTTTTTAATTACATTTGCCACTGTAGGTGATGGCTGGACACCCCTAATGGCAGCTGCAGTTGCTGATCGACAAGATGTTGCAAAGGTTTTACTTAAAGCTGTAAATATAAACCTGAGCAGCCATCTGGATGATATTATTTTCAGTGAAAATGTCATCTGTACGTTGAAGAAAGTAGCAAATATAAACCTAACCAGCCACTTGGATGATAATTTTGTCAATGAGAGTGCCACCTGCTCGAAGGATAATAAAATGAACACTGACAAAAGTGATATCTATGCTAGCACAATGCTCAAAATTTTGCAGAAGTACCGATCTGCCTGTGGAAGTTTTCACATACAATTGTTGGACGCTCAAAATCGATATGGCCAAACAGCTCTTCATATTGCTGCCAGGAGGGACTCCATTTGGTTTGTCTGTAATCTCCTCATAGCAGGAGCTTCAATGGATATACGTGATTGCTATATGATGCGAGCTGTTGATGTGGCTTACCACCATAAACATAAAGTTGTTTCAAATATTTTAAGGAAATGGGATGCAATTCAGAAGAATCATGATCCATTCAGAATTCAGCAACAGTCTCATAAGATACTGAAAGGTTTGAGATCCAAAGATGAACAGAATGACAATGATGCAAGCAAATCTCTCTCTACATATCCGTCAAATAAGATGAGAAATCAAACTGTGCATGTCCATAAAAATGAAGAAAATACTGCAACAAGCTCAAGTATTAAGCTTCCAGAAGATCTAGGGAAATCCATTGCCGCACACCGTTGTTGGCGGGTGAAAGGTGAGCGGAAAAGGGAAGCTTCAACTGCAGAGTCATCATCTGGCACATAGTTTTATGTTTTAAAGGGCTGATTTATCAAGAATTAGAGTGAATATTCTAGGCTAGTGGTGTATTCTTCTATTCCAGAATGAGTATTGACACAAATTGTGTAAAATTCTTGTGGAGGTAATGAAAAATAGAATATAAAGTTACAGGGATGCAATTTTACTTTATTCATCTAGGTTCCCATAATGTTTTATCTACAATTGATTGCACAATGTTTGGGTCTATAATTAGTAGACAGTGCAATAATCATTTAAGGCATTTTCATTTTGTGACATGTAGTTGTTTCTCCTCTTGCAGTTATTAAATTGGTTTAGTTGTTTCTACTCATACAGTTATCCTTTAAATTGGTTTTAGTTGTTTCTCTAGTTATCCTTTATATCATTTTGAGTATATTCTGTTACAGGTTAAAGCATATTTAATTTGCTCCATCTGTTTCCTTTTTAGATATGAAGATTCTTTTTCTGCATTTGATTCTCTTGCATTTTGGTTGGCACATTTATGTGTAAAAAATATTTATTACTCATTTCAGATGTGTAAAGTTGCCTTTGTTTGCTTCATGTTTCCAGTTTCTTAAATGTTATCACAAACTATGTACATTCTGGTTGCTCTAGAGGACATGACAAAGACTAATTTTTGTTATTGTTATATAAAGAACTGTTTTCTTATATAAAGAACTGTTTTCTTCTATTAAGAAAAATCACTTTGTTTGGAAGACAGCAAAATTTAGGGCATTCATGTATTTTGGTTTTGGTATTTATCTTTAATTCAATAAATGATTATCCTAGTTATTCTCTTAATTCGATTGATCTCATATCTTTGGTTGGGATAATGGATCTCATTAAGATATAAATAAAAAATGATTTGTGTTCTGCAAATACTTGTAGATGAATACTGTTGTACCATCATTCTCCGAGCAATGGAGCCTTTCCTGCTAGCACTTGACCTTAATGCTATCTGCATGCTGTCATTTTAAAAATAGAAAATAAAAAAAAATCAGCCATGTGATCTTGGGAATGTAGTTGGACTTTAGCCTTTATTTATTTATTTTGGTTGGTAAACTGCGATCTAGGGGATCACGCCCACTTATATTGAAGTATATCAAAAAAATTACATATTCAGGTCCCCATGGGACAGTTCAGTTTATGAGATCAACCCTATGCTACTGAGCTGAATACACAAAATTGTTAGGATACACTTTGTGAGTCCTAATATTTGAAATATTTATTTATTTGTATTTATTATGTGTGCACATACTTTGGGCATCCCACTTGGACTGGCACTGTGTCACTTGTAGTTTTGTATTTTGGTAATTTGTATTTATCACTTGGTGTCTAGGAAGTTGCTAAATGCAACTATGACAACTTGTAAAGTGTGTAAGAGTTTTTAAAATGGAAAGAGCTTGAAAGAGTCAGTTACCTTGGAAACTTGACAAGCATGATTTTAGGAGATTGCGAAATTATGATTTTAGGAGTCAAAAATAAAGTGCCCTATTTGGAGAGTTAGTTATGATTTAACAGGGGTAAGTAACTTTCTATTTGTACAGTGGATTTGATTCTCCATGACTAAACATTATTTCCTACCCAATTTGGACGCCACATTTGAGGGTGGTATTAGCTCATGGTTTTGGGTTTTGTTTTGATAGTTTCTTGTATTGGAACTCCTATAAATTGAATGCTTGAGGAGTCATTTGTGGGGAGAGTTTTATGCAAGATTATGTTGTCAGTTTTCCTCTAGAGAAGCAAGATGTAAATCTTCATGTTAAGGCTTTGAGTTTGCAAGTGTATTGTATTATGTTTGTTGTTGCAGATTAATACATTGATTCGATGCTTTGGAGTAGGCTTTTTTTCCATTCTTCTTGGTCTATTTGTTTTTTTGTTTTTTTTTCTATTTTTTTTTCATGTTCTTAAAGTGTTGATTTTATATGTCATTATGCTACTGAGATTTACTTAGATCTATAAGCCACATTATCTTTCCTCTAATGGTTAATGTAATGGGAAATTATCTATGCCTGTTTCCACTTTAAGGGCATAGTAGTATGTGCTTGTTTCAAGTTATTGAATATCTGATTAAAAAAAACATAAGATGTTACAAAGTGCATACTGAGTTCTTTTTCCTTTCAATTGGTATCAGAGCTATGGTGGTTCCATATTATGTGTTGGTTCCATAGTGTTTAAGGTTCGGGGTATTTCTTTTGTTGTGATTTCTTAGCCTAACAAGCTTGAGGGAATTTGTAGGAAGGAATTAGATGATCATTAATCCTTGTTTAAGTGGAAGTTCTGTAGTTAATTTTGTTTTTTAGAGGTGTCTAAAGGATGGAGATGGAGTTTTTTTGGAGTTGATCATGTGGTTACATTTAATATGATATTGATTTGGAGTTTCTGTTTGATAGTATGTAATAAACCTCATGCATGGTGGTGCAGGAGCTTCCAGTTTTAATCATTTTTGACTATGCCATGCTTTGTGGTCTTGTTATTTTTGATTTCCTCTTAGGCTTAGAAAGCCATTCTCATGCTATGTAATAAGGACTTAGTTCATTTCAATTGACTAGTCCATTTTAGAGTTAGTTTAGGCCTATTTTCTAGGTATTCTTTTTTGAAACTTAGTATTTTTGAAGAAAAAACATTTTCCAACGTTTCACTGCCTTTCATGGGCAGTTGTACGGGTAGAAGGGAAGTGGAAAGGTTACCAAAACTTTCTATAAACAATATATTGTATGAACATGCCGAGATGAATGAAGAAGAGGAGTTTTAGAAGGTAAAAACTGTGTTTTTCTGCTTATTTTTGGAAATAGTCGTACTGTACGGTCAGGTACGGACAGTTCAGGGGCTGAGTTTTGAGAAATATGTTAGGTCTTTGAAATACCTTCCATTTGCATCTATTTAGAGTCTTTGAAATGTTTTTGTTGCTTTGTTTGAGTCCATTTTGTGTGAACTAGTTTTTAACCCTCCATAGCTAGGGTTTTGGACAAAATGAATCATTCTTCCTCTATCCTCTGAATGTGATCATCCATTTTTTGGTGGGATGGAGGAAGGTAGGCTAGGTTCTATATTTTTTATTGTCTTGCAGGTTGAATGCTCCTCTCCAAAGCGTTTGGCATGTATCTAGCTAGTCTTCACAGTGACTAGTTGAGAAATCAATGGTGGACAACAGCATGAAGGTAAAAACAGTCAATTGTTTTGACAAATACATGGTGGAGTTTGTGTTGGAAGGTGGAAACTGACTAGTGCAGGAGCTTGGTGGATCATGTGCATGCAGAGTTGATGCACTTTCCTTCACATTGCCTTCAAATTAGGCCTCTATCAAGAAAAAGACAGTCTGCTGTCTTTGTACGCCCCCTGGAACAGTACGGACATGCATGTGGATGTAAGATCACATGATCATATTGGGTCTTTGGATATGAAATGAGTTTAGTTAGTCCTTAGTGGATTTCAATAGTTATCCTTGTGTTAGTCACTCTCTAGGACTACAAGGAATGATCCATCTTTAAACACTATTTTTTTTTAGGACAGTCAAGAGACAGTTTGCTGTTCACTGTTCTCCTTGATATAAGATTTCGATTTTGGGTCGGAGACCTTGTCTCATTCATGTCCTAGACCAGTATATGTTAATTGATGTTTGAAGTCCCTGTTGGTGGAGCATTTGGTAGTAGGTTGTAAGCCCTTGAAGGTGTATTGTGCCTATGAGTTGGGTAGAGTAGTGACTCCCCAAAAGAAGGTTGAATAGCCTGTGTGATTGGACCCAGGGTGTGGTCTTAGGCTAGGTCAGTTCCTTCAACAGCCTTTGTGTAGGCTTGTAAACACATCACCTTTTAAACCTCTAGAAGGAAGCATTGAGATCTAGGTTCATTGATTGAACTGCATCAACTATTACCTATATACTTTGCATCACATGGTGGTTGTGTTTTTTCATTCTATGGTCATTTGAGTAGAGTATTCATGTTGGGTGTTTGTTCTTGGCTCCTTGATCACATGGAGAAACTTGGGTTGTCATGACTATGGTTTAATGTGCTTATGTTGGGTGCTTGGCTTTAGTCCTTGACATTGGAAGACACATTTTTGTTAACATCAAATGCATAGATCTGAAAGTTTTTGGAACAACCTAACTGCTTCGTATGCTTGTACATGGTGGTTGTGGAGTTGCCGTGGAGTTCCTGGACCTCTTCTTCCTTTTGGTTGGTTGTACTTGCATGTCTTAGTTTCATATTGATTTTATTTGAGGGTTTTGTAGATTTTCCGTTCAAAATCTATGGTTATGCTTATTTGTGCTATTGCATTGTTCTGGTTTAACTATTTTGGTGTTTTTCAGACTTGTGGATCTTCGAGATAATAAGTGGATATGGATTTGCATGTGTGTCAGTGCCATGGCCGTTTTGCAAGTTTTACATGGTTAATCAAAACTTGTGGTTTTGTAGATTTCCGAATAAACTATTTTTCAGATTATGAATCCTTGGGAGTGTTTCTATATGCAAGATAGTTGCAGGTTTGCAGGTATGCTTGGTGTGTGGTTTGAGAAGGTTGTTTGTAGCTTTCTCAGTGTGGAGATGTTGGTATGTGATTAGTCACTCATCATTTTTACAATATTTGCTTGATGGGTTCCTTGACTATGGTTGCTCATTGTAGATTTATTTGGCAACTGAGTATCTTTTTTGTGATCTCAGTTTGTAGGTTACTAATGTGATGTTGAGTTTGCATGTTTCTTTTGGGATTTACGAGTTAATCAATTTTATGGATTAGCTACCCATTGGCTGTTGCAGTGGGATGACTCAGTTGTGGACTATCTATATGCACATCTTTTTATTATTTATGCAGATTTAGTCAGTTAGCTTTGTCTGTGGTCATTTGTGCATTGGTGTGTTGCATTGGGATGAAATGATGGATGATTAGTTGTGCATTGGTATGTTGCATTGGGATGAAAAGATGGATGATTAGAGTGCCTGGATAGTCGATGATTGGAACTTGTAGCATGTTTATCACGATGTCATCGACAGTTTGTTTAAACAGTTTAGTGTGAGCTTTTGATAGTGATGGTTTTATCTTCTTGACTTGGAGATCTTGGTCCTACTTTATTCTTTTGTGCTATTGATATTGCAGGTGAAGTATTTTGTAATGATCTGCCCCGTTTGTAATTTTTTTTCTTCTTCTTAATAGTGTTATTTTTATTAAGAAGTGATCTTTTAGAACTAGTTAGAAGTTGCAGAAGGGGTTTTTTGGTTTTGCATGTTTATTTTTTGCACAAATACAATGAAATATAAACATGCAATGAATACCTAGAAAATCTAAAATCCTAATGCATTACAGAACAATGACTTAGATGTTAGATTGGTATAATATGAATTATAAACAGATACCTAGATGAATACCTTCAACTTCATATAATGGATGTAGCTGAACCAACCATGGAAGATTCATAAGACATAAACAAAATATCACCAAATGTATGTTCTCCACCAAAGTAACTGCTGCAATGTATAAGCTATCCCAAGGCGCCAATGATGAGTATTTATGAAGGCCTAGACTATAGGCGTTTCTCCATGAAAGTTCCCACGTCCAGGTTATGCATGGTACGACCAGGGTCAAGGGTAAACATGTGGAAACAATCCCTAACTCTGTCTAATCTGCTAAGTACTGATCTGCAACTCTGATACTACCTTCAACACCCATGTTCAACCTATAAACTCACCAAAACCCACAGTTTTTTGCTCTATGAAAGTACGACCCAGGCAGGGATGTACGACTAGCCATGGAAGTACCCATTAGCCATCAAAACACGCCACAAACATGCTGAAAATTATCCATTAAACTTTATATCAGCTGATAACATAAAATTAGGTAACTACAAACTGAAAGAACTCCATCAAACGATCATTAAAGCTCAAGTGAAGCCTCTGAGTGAAGCTCCCAATAAACCCTTGCTGATGCTATATTTCAAACACGAAGAAGGCAATCTCACAAAGGGTTACGTCCCTACAAAACTCCATTTCAAACTCTAAGCCAATGCTTAGAAATTTGCCTAGACAATTATCATATCAAAAGTTAGAGAGCCAAAATGAAGTCTCAAAGTGCATTATATAAACTTCTCAAACCCAATGCCCCCAAAAGGAGGGACATTTAATTTGTTTTAATTTTAAAATAACCCCCTTATCCCTCCATGGAGCACTCCCCCTCTTCCTAGCACCACACTTTAAGTTATAACTTAAAATACAAAACAATAAAGTTACTTTATAACTTAAAGTACCATAGCTCATAAAAATAATATAAGTTAAACATTTAATTTAACTTATATTTTTGAAATATAATCCCCTGGCTATTCTTCGAAACCCAACTGCAGGTGCTAGATACTCCAACTGATAGGCTATAAATAGTAAGTTGGCCAACGCCACCTAATACCCCATGTTCGACTTACTATAAATAGTAAGTCCTGGAATAACGACTAAGACGGGTTCCTTAACTATCTCTACTAGCCTACAGGAACTCTAGAGTAGGCTAATCACATCAACTCTCTGAAGAGCTAAGGAGGGGACATTACAATCCACCCTCCCTAGAATTGCTTGCCCTCAAGCAATTGCAGTGCTGGATGCTGAATAATCTATTCACTTTCCCAAGTAGCATTCTCCTCTGGTAAGTCTCGCCATTTCACCAAGTACTCGGTGATCACTCTCCTCCTGATGGTCCTCTCTCTGAAATCAATCACTACCTCTGAAATAAGAACCAACTTACCCTCATCATCCAATGGGGGCAACACTGCTGAAGGAGTCGCATTGTGACCAAGCGCCTTCTTGAGGTGAGATACATGAAACACATTATGTACTCTACTACCCTTAGGCAACTCCAACTCATAGGCTACCTCACCAATCCTCCTGATGACTCTGAACGGGCCATAAAAACGTGGTTTCAACTTCTCTGCTCCACTCTTCTTAAGAGTGGACTACTTGTATTGCTGCAACCTCACATAAACCATGTCACCCATCACAAATTCTTGTTCTATACGGTGTTGGTCAGCATATAATTTTTGCTGATTCTAGGCATGCTGAATGTTTTCCCTCAAGGATCTCATTATGTCTTGGCTCTCTTGCAAAAAGTCCTTAGCCCTGGGCACTCTACAATTACTGAATAACAAATAAATGAAGCTAGGTGCTTCATAACCATACAATGCCATGAAAGGTGACATTTTGATTGACATGTGGAAAGTAGAGTTGTAGTAAAACTCACCCAAGTGCAACCATTTTATCCATCCTTTTTGCTACCCTGAAACATAGTTCTGTAGGTAGCCCTCCACCCATTTATTTACTATTTCTGTTTGACCATCTGTTTGGGGATGGTAACTAGTGCTAGGAGTCAACTCAGTGCCACATAGTTTGAACAATTCTTGCCAAAACAAGCTCATGAACTTGCTGTCCCTATCACTTATGATATTCTTTGGTACCTCATGTAGTCTAAACACCTCCTTGGAGAACAAATCTGCCACCTATATGGCTATATAACCTGTTGATATGGCAAAGAAATGGGCAAATTTGGTCAAACTATCCACCACAACAAAGAGACAATTCTTCCCTTGCACCTTGGGAAGCCTTGTGACGAAGTCCATTAAAACACTCTCCCACTTTTGAGTAGGAATGGGCAATGGTTGCAGCAGACCAACTGGGTATGTGTGCTCATTTTTATTTTGTTGGCACACTAGACACTCACGCACATACCTGGTAATGTCTTCCTTCATTCCCTTCCACGAAAATCTTTCATAGATCTGTTTATATGTCTTATAAAATCCAGGATGACCAACCATTCGAGTGTCATGAAATGTTTTGAAAATTTGCTCTTTCAATTTAGATTTAGGCACTAACCAAATCCTCTCCTTGTAGATAATCAAACTATCCTGCACACTATATTTATCATCAACCAATATACCATCAAGAATACCATTAGCGAAACTGTTCTTTGCATAATCAACCTGAATACTCTCCTTCCAATCTGCTGATATCTCAGAAAAAATACATAAATGTGGTCTCCTAGATAGTGCATCAGCCACCACATTTCTTTTCCTGTTGACATATTCAATGTCAAAATTGTATGCTTGAAGTTTGCTAACCCATTTCTACTGTCTTTCACTTAAATCCTTCTGATTTAGAAAGTACTTCAAGCTGTTATGATCAGTTTTTACAACAAATCTGCCCCCCAACAAGATACTGTTTATATTTAGCAAATGCATGCATCATGGCTAACATCTCTTTATCATATATTGAGTAACTTTTCTCACTTCCCTTCAATTTTCTACTCTTGAAAGCAATTGGATGCTTATTTTGCATTAGGAGAACCCCTATGCCATCACCAGAAGCATCACATTCAAGCTCAAAAGGCTTGGAGAAATCAGGAAGTGCCAAAACAGGACATGAGCTTATCAACTTTTTAAATTGATCAAATGAGTGTTGTGCTGATTCTGACCAAGAGAATGCATCTTTCTTTGTTAAATCAGTAAGTGCAATAGCCTGTGAAAAACCTTTCACAAACCTTCTATAGAACCCACACAACCCAAATAATCCCTTAAGCTGTGTCAAATTTGTGGGAGGTGGCCAATCAAGTATTGCTTTGATTTTTTTAGGATCCACACGAACTCCATCAACACTGATGATATGCCCAAGATACAACTTTGTCATCCCAAACTCACTCTTGGATTCTTTAGCAAAGAGAGATTCACTCTCAAGAATACCCAACACTTCATCTAAGTGTTTCAAATGCTTTTCCCATGTTCTACTATAAACAAGGATGTCATCAAAGAAGATTAGAACAAACTTACGTAATTGTTTACTAAACACCCTATTCATGAGTGACTGAAAAATGGCTGGAGCATTTGTCAAACCAAAGGGCATGACAAGAAACTCGAAATGTCCAAAGTGACATATGAATGCAATCTTCTCCACATCCTCCTCCCTGACTCTAATATGATGATATCCTGATCTCAGATCTATTTTGGAGAAGTATACTGCTCCATGCAGCGCATCAATCAACTCATCAATGTGTGGGATTGGATACCTGTTCTTAATTGTTTTCTTATTAAGTGCCCCGGAATCCACACACATGCGCATAGCCCCATCTTTCTTCTTCACCAAGACAATTGAAGAAGCAAATGGGCTCACTTGGCCAAATATGTCCCATCTCTAAGAGCTCCTTAATGGTCTTCTCATTCTCATCTTTGAGTCTCTTGGGATGCTTGTAAGGAGTAGTAATCACAACCTTAATACCCTCCTCCAACTCTATCACATGCTTAATGCCTCTATCAAGAGGCCTACCTGGAGGAAGACTACCACACATCTTGCTTCTTTTGGAAAGAAGCTCTTGTATCTCTGGGGGATAAGACCTCTTCACCTCCTCTGTAACAGTGGGCATAATAACACACTCTGCTACCCACTCCACCTGATCATACCTGAAGAGCCTCTCCATTCATTTGAAGGACACTACACGTGGTCCTCCATTAGACAAACCTCTCAAGACCACATTTCTACCTTTTGATTTGAACTTCAGCTCCATGGTCTAAAAATTAATGGTGATCTCTCCCAAAGAACAAAGCCACTGAATTCCCATAACAACATTTGAGTCACCAATGCTAACCACATAGAAGTCCTCCTTAACCTCATAATCTCCAAACTAAATAGTCAACTGTGGGACCATCCTAGTATAGTTAATAGTGAAACCATCAGCTACTATTACCCTGAAACCACTCACCTCCTATGTTTGAAGGCCTCTACGAACAACTAAGCCCTCATCAATAAAATTATGAGTAGCTCTCGTATCAATTAGAGCTATCATTCGCTGCCCCTTAAGTACTCCTCTAATGCGAAGAGACTCATTTTTTTGAAAGCTATGTAGCTATGCTAGTTTCACATCATTATCATCTTCTTTTTCACCCTCTTCTGGTGCCTTTTCACCTTCACAATCTTCATAATCAGATTGCTGGTATGATTTTTCCAATGTATTTTCTTCATTAGATTGGTAGTCAATAAGGAGTGCTTTTGCCCTTTGTTGAACATTTATAGCCTTTAGTCCAAGGCTCCCTGCATGTGAAGCATAAACCCTTCCTCCTAAGCTCATTTAAAGTCTCACTATCAATCTTGGTATATTGTTTCTTTGGCTGTTCTGGTTCTCTTGTTATATGTTTTTATCCTTGTCCTTCTTCTGAATGAAACATTTTGAATGAGATTTGTTTTGTGAAGTGGAAGTGTCCATATCACGATCTTTCTTGATTGCTTCACGAAGTGTTGGTGTATTGAATGTTTTGATCCATCCCTTCAAAGGTTCTGACAAACCATCAATGAAGAGCACAATAAGTCTCCTCTCCAAGATATCTATCACTAAAACTGATAACCACTAAAAATTAGCCACATATGCATCTATTGTACCCCACTGTTTCAGCTGTGCAACCTCCTTGAAGTGCAGTTCTGGATCTTTTTTGTCAAACCTCTCTATTATACTCTCGGTAAATTTAGCATAGGAAGTGATCTGTGCATGTCCCAATGTAATCATGCCGTGATGCCACCATTCATGAGCAAGTCCATCTAGATACATAGCAGCATACTTAATAGATTCCTCTTCACGCATAGGATTAAGAGTGAAAATGTATCAACTTTTTGAACCCATGCATGAGCTGATGTCTTCCCAGAGCCATCAAAGTAAGGAAGACTAAGCTTCCCAAGCTTCTTCTGTAGCTCATTGTACTATTCTCTATGTAATTTGTTAGGCATATGCCTCATCCTAACATCCATGTAATCATGGAGGGATATGACACACTAAAAATCAAGTCCGACATCTTCCCAATCTTGTTGAAATAGTTCTTGCATTTCAACCAGTGTGAGGTCAATCCTTGGTGGAGGTTCTATTGTGGGTGGGAAGGCTAGCATAAGGGGTGTTGCTACTGCTTCCCTCTGCGGTGGATCTTCCACTCTGGGTGGATCTTCCACTCTGGGTGGATTTTGGCCATTCCTCTGGTCTCCATTGCCCTTATTATTGACTGTCAAATTTGTAATTGCATTAGTCAGATGAGCAATGCATTGATTTCTTTGTTCTGACTCCTAAGTAAGGCATCCAATAGAAGTGCTCTGGCATCTCGTGCCGCATGTCTATTATCTCTATCACCCATGTTATCATCTTTGTCACCCATGTTTCCTGAATGATTTGATTGTTGTTCCTCTGTGTCAGAAGGCCAATGTTCCCAAAGTTCCTCTTCTCTTTTTCTTTGTCTTTCTCGGTACCTCCTTTCTCTGTCACTGATGCTCATAGAAGTACATTACCCACTGTATGGCAGGAAAATTTGAGCTCTGATACCACTGTAATGATCTACCCTGTTTGTAATTTTTTAAAATTTTCTTAATAGTGTTATTTTTATTAAGAAGTGGTCTTTTAGAACTAAACAGAAGTTGCAGAAGGGTTTTTTTGGTTTTGCATGTTTGTTTTTTGCACAAATACAATGAAATAAAACCCTAATGCATTAAAGAACAATGACTTAGATGTTAGATTGGCATAATGTGAATTCTAAACACATACCTAGATGAATAACTTCAACTTCATATAATGGCTGTAGCTAAACTAACCATGGAAGATTCATAAAACATAAACAAAATATCACCAAATGTATGTTCTCCACCAAAGTAATTGCTACAATGTATAGGCTATCCTAAGGTGCCAATGATGAGTATTTGTGAAGGCCTAGACTATAGACGTTTCTCCATGAAAGTTCCTACATCCAGGTTATGCATGATACGACCAGGGTCAAGGGTAAATAGCTAGAAACAATCCCTAACTCTATCTAATCTGCCAAGTACTGATCTGCAACTCTAATGCTACCTTCAACGCTTGGGTTCAGCCAATAAACTCACCAAAACCCACAGTTTTCTGCTCTACGAGAGTACGACCTAGGCAAGGATGTACAACCAGCCATGGAAGTACCCATGAACCATCGAAACACACCACAAACATGTTGAAAACTATCCATTAAACCTTATATCAACTGATAACATAAAATCATGTAACTACAAACTGAAAGAACTCCATCAAACGATCATTAAATCTCAAGCGAAGCCTCTGAGTGACGCTCCCAATAAACCCTTCCTGATGCTATATTTTAAACACAAAGAAGAACACGAAGAAGACAGTCTCACAGAGGGCTACGTCCATGCAAAACTCCATTTCAAACCCTAAACCAATGCTCAAAAATTTGTCCAAACAAATATCATATCAAAAGTCAGAGAGCCAAAATGAAGTCTCAAAGTGCATTATATAAACTCCTCAAACCCAATGCCCCAAAAAGAAGGGAGATTTAATTTTTTTTAATTTTAAAATAACCCCCTTATCCCTCCGTGGGGTGCTCCCCCTCTTCCTAGCACCACACTTTAAGTTATAACTTAAAGTACAAAACAATAATGTTACTTTATAACTTAAAGTACCATAGCTCATAAAAATAATATAATTTAACTTATATTTTTAAAATATAATCTCCTGGCTATTCTTCGAAGCCCAACTATAGGTGCTAGATGCTCCAACTGACAGGCTATAAATAGTAAGTTGGCCAACGTCACCTGATACCCCATGTCTGACTTACTATAAATAGTAAGTCCTGGAATAACAACCAAGATGGGTTCCCTAACCATCTCTACTAGCCTACGGGAACCCTGGAGTAGGCCAATCACATCAACCCTCTGAAGAGCTAAGGAGGGGACATTACATATTTGATTATGTTAGAGCCATGGATGATCTTCATTCAGAGGATGGTTATCATGATGCCTTGGATAGCTCGGTATCATAGTTTCAGTGGGAGCTTTGGCAGTGATGTGAATCTATCATTTGGTGATGGATGATATTCTACAATGGTTGTAGGTGTCATGGTAAGGCTCTTGGATTATGATTCTTATATGTAGTGAAAGTATTTTGACATCTTAAGTTCCATTGTCAAAGGATGGTTATTTTCATGTGAGTGGAGATGGTATTGTGCCATGATAGACTCTTCATTCTAGATTGGAGTTTTGGCATGATGGTGCCCCTTTGGTGAGATATGTTCATTGGAGCATGTGATCTCCTAGGAGATGTTAGATCACAATGTCATGTGTGTTCTTGGATTTTGCAGACATGCAGTGGGAGTTTTGACAGTGGTCTGATGAAGTTCTCTTTGGTTTTGATTATTAATCATTTGCTTGAAGCTTCGTGTTTTTGCAGGTCATATTTGAAGTTAGCATGAATTGATTGTTGGATTTTCATGAATACTAGAGAGACTTGAGGTGAGGCTAGAGATCTCTTGTTGTGGGAATCATTTGTTGGAATGGTGAGATTTCAACAAAAAGACCGAGGAGCCTTCAACTTGTTTTGGACATGATTTCATTCATGTTTGAGCTTGAGAGGAGGTTGTTCTTGGAGAGAGTCTATGAGGCTTGCTGTATCTCAGTGGAGCATTCTCATTCCCCACTCTTAGTTCACTCGGCAAAAAATGATTTGATAGGTATTGCCCATGTTGTTTCAAATTCATTTTGTTTTATGCTTTCTTATGGATATGGATCTTGAGCTATAGTTTGTAGTTCTGGAGGGTTCATTTGAGGAGTATTTGGCAAGGTATACGACAAGTGAGAGAATGTTAGAATTAGGTGTGTCATGCACCTTGCAAGTCCTAATATTTGAAATATTTTTTTATTTGTATTTATTGTGCACACACATATTTTGGACATCCTACTTGGAGTGGCACTATGTGTCACTTGTAGTTTGTATTTTTGCAATTTGTATTTATCACTTAGTGTCATGGAAGTTGCTAAATGCAACTATGACAACTTGTAAGGTGTGTAAAAGTTGCTAAAATGGAAAGAGGGAGTTACCTTGGAAAGTTGACAAGCATGATTTTAGGAGCCAAAAATGGAGTGCCATATTTGGAGAGTCAGTTATGATTTAACAAGTGTAAGTAACTTTCTATTTTTACAATGGGTTTTATTCTCCATGACTAATCGTTGGATATTTCATACTCAATTTGGGCGCCACATTTGAGGGTGGTATTAGCTCATGGTTTTGGGTTTCATTTTGATGGTTTCTTGTATTGGAACTCCTATAAATTGAATGCTTGAGGAGTCATTTGTGAGGATAGTTTTATGCAAGATTGTGTTGTTAGTTTTCTTCCAGAGAAGCAAGATGTAAATCTCTATGTTAAGGCTTTAAACCTACAAGTGTATTGTAACATGTTTCTTGTTGCAGATTAATATATTAGTTTGATGCTTTGGAGTGTGGGAAGAGTTTTCCCATGTATATTGGTGTCTCTTTTCTTGAAGTGTTAATTTTACACGCAGTTATGTTGTTGAAATTTACTTAGATGTGTAAGCTACATTATCTTTCCTCTAATGGTTAATGTGATAGAAAATCATCCGTCTGTTTCCACTTTAAGGACATAGTAGTATGTGCTTGTATCAAGTTATTGAATATCTGATTAAGAAAAACATAGGATGCTGCAAGGTGCATATTGGGTTCTTTGTCCTTTCAAAAATGCCCAAAATACAGTCTAAACATATGGCAGATTATCTACCAATAGAGGGCTTAGCTAAACAAAATGCTTGGATTAACTTACTAACACTAAGGCCTAAAAGGATGGTTGCCAACCTTCTTCATCATCAGAGTTCTCGTTGACTAGGGAGATCATCTGTTCAATATCCTCAGACTCTAGAATTCCAGTTGCTTGCTTCAGGAAGTTGGGTGCCTTTGAAGATTTGTTCTTCTTGTGATTTTCCTGCTGAGCATAACCAGTTGTGATAAATGGTCACTAGGTGCTAGTGATTGGAGGGAGGTCAACATCGGGGACGACATCCTGCAACACACTTTGTAAGCCTCCTAATAATTGATTGACCCAGAGAGATCTAGAAACTCCTCAAGGGGGAACCTCCTATACTTCGTTCCATTGAGAAGAAAGAACGAGAGAGAAGGATCAGATGGACCAAGGTTCCTAGAGGCTGAGCCAAGTTAATCACCTAAGCTAATCGACTAGCTGACAGGGCTAGGGAGAGACCTAGTACTGTAGATGTTTTTTGATCAGGATATTTGCCAGCTTGCCAATGATCTCTTTGTCCTCACCTAGATCTAGTAGAGTCCCTACGAACATTATGCTATGTCAGAGTTGATCCTATATCGTTGGTCGGTTAATATGAACTCATTGCCAAGGAGCCATTGTATTGCATAGAGAAGAATGCTGGACTTAGTTTTGAAAAATTTCTTTAGCCTTTGTTTTGTGATGTCACCAAGAAAAGCCATCTGACGAATATTGCTCCCTAGTTGCACACATGTATCCAGTTTGGCAGATTTTGGATTGTAAACTAGACAGAACAGAGTGAGGGGCTTATTTAAAACATTACCAGCATTTTGGAGACTTCCGATCACCACATATCTACTCACAATGGTTCTCGATTAGTTTCTTGGGGAGTAATTATGACCACAAATATTTTGGACCTGGACCTTAGAAAATCTCCAATCAGCTTGTGTGAGTAACGAATTCTTCTGTCCCCAGATCTATTGAAGTAGGAGTGCAAGATATTTATTTTACAATTGTACTATAGTGATACCATGCTTACCTCGCAGATGTGTCATAGAGATTATCCATGCTTTCCAAAATTATTTTAGGTTGAGTGGCCATCCCCAACAAACCAAGGTAGATCATATCACAACGTTGTTGTTTCATGAGGCATGTATTATAAATTGAATTTTGAGTTAAAGGAGGCCCACGAATTTGCATCTTTGTTGATGATGCAATCCTTCTTAATGTCTATTGCATAATTGGCTAGGAAGTCAGCTTCATCATTTGACTCCCTATAAGCATACTATATATTGAAGGCGGCTGAGGAATTCAACAATGACCAAGCAAGGTGTAGGATATTGTTGATCTTCGATTTGGCCGATCCTTGATTTCAAATAGCATTGATGATCACCATCGAGTTTCCTTCCATTTCCACATTTTTGACCCCATATAAATTGCAAACCTACAGATCAAGGACCATTGCGTGGGCTTCGGCCTCATTATTCATTCCTTTTAGTTTTTTTGAAGTCGTGCCTATCAATTTCCCATCTAAATTTTGGATCAAACACCCTGCTTCTAATCTTCCAGGGTTTCCTCTAGTTGCTCTATCGAAGTTCATTTTTGCCCAACCTTGGCGTGGCAGTTTCCATTTTACTCTCTTGCATTGCTAGTAGAATTAACTTTTCCATCCCCATTAATGGGGGGGGGGACTTGATCCTTTATTGAATTTGATATTGAGGTTAAATAATGTCTTTTGGAGGTACTATCTCCATGTTGGCTGCCATGTATGCCCCATGTCTATGACGAATTGTCTATCTAGCACTCTGGATGCAATTCACAATACTGTTGTATTCTAAATTTCAATTAATTAATAAATACGGTCAAATGTGCATCCAGAGTAGTATGTGCTTGTATCAAGTTATTAAATATCTGATTAAGAAAAACATAGGATGCTACAAGGTGCACACTAAGTTTTTTTTCCTTTCAATTAGTATCAGAGCTATGGTGGTTCCATATTATGTGTTGGTTCCATAGTGTTTAAGGTTTTGGGTATTTCTTTTGTTGTGATTTCTTAGCCTAACAAGCTTAATGGAACATGTAGGAAGGAATTGGTTGATTATTAATCCTTGTTTAAGTGGAAGTTTTGTAGTTGATCTTGTTTTTTAGAGGTGTTTGAAGGATGGAGATGGAGTTTTTTGGAGTTGATCATGTGGTTACATTTAATATGATATTGATTTGGAGTTCTTGTTTGATAGTATGTAATAACCTTCATGCACGGTGGTTGTGTTCTTTCATTCTATAGTCGTTTGCAGCAGAGTATTCATGTTGGGTGTTTGTTCTTGGCTCTTTGATCACATGGAGAAACTTGGGTTGTCATGTCTATGGTTTGATGTGCTTATGTTGGGTGCTTGGCTTTAGTCTTTGACATTGGAAGACACTTTTTTGTTAACCTCAAATGCATATAGGCTATGGAATTGATCATTGGATGATCTGAAAGTTTTTGGAACAACCTAGCTCCTTCATATGCTTGTACATGGTGGTTGTGGAGTTGGCCTACAAGTGGGCTTGAAGTTCTTGGACCTCTTCTTCCTTTTGGTTGGTTGTACTTGCATGTCTCAGTTTCATATTGATTTTATTTGAGGGTTTTGTAGATTTTCCATTCAAAATCTATGGTTATGCTTATTTGTGCTATTCCATTGTTCTGGTTTAACTATTTTGGTGTTTTTTAGACTTGTGGGTCTTCGAGATGATAAGTTGATATGGATTTGCATGTGTCAGCGACATGGCGATTTTGCAGGTTTTACACGGTTAATCAAAACTTGTGGTTTTGTAGATTTGCGAATAAACTATTTTTTAGATTATGAATCCTTGGGGGTATTTCTGGATGCAAGATAGTTGCAGGTTTGCAAGTATGCTTCGTGCATGGTTTGAGAAGGTTATTTGTAGCTTTCTCAGTGTGGAGATGTTGGTATGTGATTAGTCACTCATCATTTCTGCAATATTTGCTTGATGGGTTCCTTGACTATGGTTGCTTATTGTTGATTTATTTGGCAATTAGATTTGGAGTTGATCTAGTGTTTTGAGTCTTGAAATCTACATGGTATCTTTTTTGTAATCTCAGTTTGTAGGTTACTAATGTGATGTTGAGTTTGCATGTTTCTTTTGGGATTTATGAGTTATGCAATTTTGTGGATTAGCTACCCATTGGCTGTAGTGGATGAATCGGATGTGGACTGTCTATATCCACATATCTTTTTATTATTTATGCAGATTTAGTCAGTTAGCTTTGTCTATGGTTTTTTGTGCATTGATATGTTGCATTGGGATGAAAGGATGGATGATTAGAGTGCCTGGATAGTCAGTGATTTGAACTTGTAGCATGTTTATCACGATGTCATGGATAGCTTGTTTACACAGTTTAGTGTGAGCTTTTGATAGTGATGGTTTCATCTTCTTGACTTGGAGATCTTGGTCTTACTTTATTCTTTTGTGCTACTGATATTGCAGGTGAAGTATTTGATTATGTTAGAGCCATGGATGATCTTCATTCAGAGGATGGTTATCATGATGCCTTGGATAGCTCGGTATCACAATTTTAGTGGGAGCTTTGGCAGTGATGTGAATCTATCATTTGGTCATGGATGATCTACAATGGTTGTATGTGTCATGGTAAGGCTCTTGGATTATGATTCTTATAGGTTGTGAAAGTATTTTGACATCTTAAGTTCCATTGTCAAAGGATGGTTATTTTCATGTGAGTGGAGATGGTATTGTGCCATGATGGACTCTTGATTCTAGATTGGAGTTTTGGCATGATGGTGCCCCTTTGGCAAGATATGTTCATTGGAGCATGTGATCTCCTAGGAGATATTAGATCATGATGTCATGTGTGTTCTTGGATTTTGCAGACATGTAGTGGGAGTTTTGACAGTGGTATGATGAAGTTCTCTTTGGTTTTGAGTATTAATCATTTGCTTGAAGCTTCATATTTTTGCAGGTCGTATTTGAATTTAGAATGAATTGATTGTTGGATTTTCATGAATACTAGAAAGACTTGAGGTGAAGCTAGAGATCTCTTGTTGTGGGGATCATTTGTTGGAATGGTGAGATTTCAACAAAAAGACTGAGGAGCCTTCAACTGGTTTTGGACATGATTTCATTCATGTTTGAGCTTGAGAGGAGATTGTTCTTGGAGAGAGTCTATGAGGCTTGGTGTATCTCAGTGGAGTATTCTCATTCCCCACTCTTAGTTCACTCGACAAAAAATGTTTTGATAGGTATTGCCCATGTTGTTTCAAATTCATTTTGTTTTATGCTTTCTCATGCATATGGATCTTGATCTATAGTTTGTAGTTCTGGAGGGTTCATTTGAGGAATATTTGGCATGTTTATCTCCTTGGGTATATAGTTTGATTTATGAGAAGTTTTGGAGATATTATTGGGCTAAATTCCTATTTATGGAATGGATTTGAGTTTGATCTTCTTTGATTAGAGAAGCTTACATCCATTTTGGTTATATGAGATATATATGTGTTTTTGGGTCTAATAAGATTGAATGTTTGGGTGTTCAGGTTTTTTAGTTGGGGTTTTGTGAAGTAGGTCTTACTTCGCACAACTTAGCACTTGGTGGTGTTGGTAGAAGGATGTGATATGGTTTGCAATTTCTCTTTATGATCTTATGTTTCTTCGTAGAGGTTTTTATTCATCTAGTATGATCATTGGATTTGTGTCATCTACTATTGTTGTACTTTATTTTTTTTTTAGCAACAATATGTGTTCTTTTAATATATATCATTTGACATGTGGAGGAGTTAGGAGAAGTGAAGCAGATCAAAGGTGAGAGAATGAGCAGAAAACTGTTTGTGGAAGTATACTCTGTTTTGCCGTAGATTGGTTGCAGTTTGCTGATCATTGTGATTGTTCTTTGTATTACATGATTTGATTATTAGCCACTTTTTTTTTATGTAAGTGCTGATTGGTTGACTTTGAGTTGCTTTGGTTGACATTGCTCATGTAGTATGAGTCCTAGGATGTATGTGTCTTTGGTAGATTGTTTTTCATTAGACTGTAGTATCAAGGGTCTTTAGATTTTTTGCACATTAGTGGCTTTGGTGTGTCTGTTATCATGGGAGATGGTGACTTTGAGTAGGATAATGGATTATACATGGATGAGAGCTATAGTATGGGCTAGATATGTCATGTAAAAAGTCTATCAATGGTGGGTTTTTTAGTTGGATGTAAACAACTAGTTTTGGTTGTTGTTTGAATTGATCTAGAGCATTCGGTCTCAATCTTGTTTTGGAGGAAGTTTAGACTGTCTGAATTGTGTTCTGGTAATGTGTTTGAAGTTGGGTACATTGGTGTGTCTATGTGACATTTAGTGTTTCATCATGTTTTTTGGAATTCTAATCTTTTGTCATGTTGGTGATCACTTGGAAGATGTCGTAGGTGTTTCTATAAGCTCGTGAGCATAGTGGAGTTCAGTTGAGATAGTATGGTAACCTTGGTGGTTCACAAATTGGTTGTCTTTCCCTTTGGCTTTTGCAAGGTATACAACAAGTGGGAGAATGTTAGGATTAGGTGTGTCATGCACCTTGCAAGTCCTAATATTTGAAATATTTATTTGTTTGTATTTATTGTGCACGCACATATTTTGGGCATCCCAGTTGGAGTGGCACTATGTGTCACTTGTAGTTTCTATTTTGGCAATTTGTATTTATCACTTAGTGTCATTGAAGTTGCTAAATGCTACTATGACAACTTGTAAGGTGTGTAAGAGTTGCTAAAATGGAAAGAGGGAGTTACCTTGGAAACTTGACAAGCATGATTTTAGGAGCCAAAAATGGAGTACCATATTTGGAGAGTCAGTATTCTCCATGACTAAGCTTTGGATATTTTGTACCCAATTTGGGTGCCACATTTGAGGTTGGTATTAGCTCATGGTTTTGGGTTTCATTTTGATTGTTTCTTGTATTGGAACTCCTATAAATTGAATGCTTGAGGAGTCATTTGTGAGGAGAGTTTTATGCAAGATTATGTTGTTAGTTTTCTTCCAGAGATACTTGCAAGTGTATTGTAACATGTTTGTTGTTGCAGATTAATACATTAGTTCGATGCTTTGGAGTGGGAAGAGTTTTCCCCAAATATATTGGTGTCTCTTTTCTTGAAGTGTTAATTGTACATGCCGTTATGTTGTTGAAATTTACTTAGATCTGTAAGCTACATTATCTTTCTTCTAATGGTTAATGTGATGAAAAATCATCTATGTCTGTTTCCACTTTAAGGACGTAGTAGTATTATTGAATATCTGATTAAGAAAAACATAGGATGCTGCAAAGGTGCATATTGGGTTCTTTGTCCTTTCAAAATGCCCAAAATACAGTATAAACATATAGCAGATTATCTACCAATAGAGGGCTTAGCTAAACAAAATGCTCAGATTAACTTACTAACACTATGGCCTAAAAGGATGGTTGCCAACCTTCTTCATCATCAGAGTTCTTGTTGACTAGGGAGATCATCCATTCGATACCCTCAGACTCTACAATTCCAGTTGCTTACTTCAGGTAGTTGGGTGCCTTTGAAGCTTTGTTCTTCTTGTGATTTTCCTGCTGAGCATAACTAGTTATGATAAAAGGTCACTAGGTGCTAGTGATTGAAGGGAGGCCAACATTGGGGACAACATCCTGCAACACACTTTGTAAGCCTCCTAATAATTGATTGACCTAAAGAGATCTAGAAACTCCTCGAGGGGGAACTTCCTATACTTCGTTCCATTGAGAAGAACGAATGAGAGAAGGATCAGATGGACCAAGGTTCCTAGAGGCTGAGCCAAGTTATTCACCTAAGCTAATCGGCTAAGTTGAAAGGGCTAGGGAGAGACCTAGTACTGGAGATGTTTTTTGATCAGGATATTTGCCATCTTGCCAACGATCTCTTTGTCCTCACCTAGATCTAGTAGAGTCCCTATGAACATTATGCTATGTCCGAGTTGATCCTATATCGGTGGTCGGTTAATATGAACTCATTGCCAAGGAGCCATTGTATTGCATAGAGAAGAATGCTGGACTTAGTTTTGAAAACTTTCTTTAGCCTTTGTTTTGTGACGCCATGAAGAAAAGCCATCTGATGAATATTGCTCACCAGTTGCACACATGTATCCAGTTTGGCAGATTTTGGATTGTAAACTAGACAGAACAGAGTGAGGGGCTTATTTAAAACATTACCAGCATTCTGGAGACTTCCGATCACCACATATCTACTCACAATGGTTCTCGATTTAGTTTCTTGGGGAGTAATTATGGCGACAAATGTTTTGGAGCTGGACCTTAGAAAATCTTCAATCAGCTTGTGTGAGTAATGAATTCTTCCTTCCCCAGATCTGTTGAAGTAGGAGTGCAAGTTATTTATTTTACAATTGTACTATAGTGATACCATGCTTACCTCGTAGATGTGTCATAGAGATTATCCATGCTTTCCAAAATTATTTTAGGTTGAGTGGCCATCCCCAACAAACCAAGGTAGATCATATCACAACGTTGTTGTTTCATGAGGCATGTGTTATAAATTGAATTTTGAGTTAAAGGAGGCCCATGAATTTGCATCTTTGTTGATGATGCAATCCTTCTCAATGTCTATTGCATAATTGGCTAAGAAGTCAGCTTCATCATTTGACTCCCTATAAGCATACTATATATTGAAGGCGACTGAGGAATTCAACAATGACCAAGCAAGGTGTAGGATATTGTTGATCTTCGAGTTGGCTGATCCTTGATTTCAAATAGCATTGATGATCACCATCGAGTTTCCTTCCATCTCCACATTTCTGACCCCATATAAATTGCAAACCTACAGACCAAGGACCATTGCATGGGCTTCGGCCTCATTATTCATTCCTTTTAGTTTTCTGAAGTCGTGCCTATCAATTTCCCATCTGAATTTTTGGATCAAACACCTTGCTCCTATTCTTCTAGGGTTTCCTCTAGTTGCTCTATTGAAGTTCATTTTTGCGCAACCTTGGTGTGGTAGTTTCCATTTCAGTCTCTCTTGCATTGCCAGTAGAATTAACTTTGCCATCCCCATTAATGGGGGGACTTAATCCTTTATTGAATTCTATAGTGAGGTTAAATAATAGATTTTGGAGGCATTATCTCCATGTTGGTTGCCATGTATGCCCCATGTCTATGATGAGATGATTATAATTCACTGGTGAATTTAATTGGTTAGAAGTCAAGGATTGAAGTTTGTGTAGGAGGAATTATTCGCCTCTATATGGCATAATCTTAACACAATTTTCTTATGAATGGCTTACAATGGTGGTTGTGAGAAGCATTGAATACCCACATTAATAGGCATTCAAATACTTTCGAAAGATTTTACTTTTATCAGATAGCAGCAATACCATCAGTCCTTCATAGTGCCATTTATTTCTTGCCTCCCATGCATGCTTTTGGATAAGGTAGGTTAAAGGCTCAACCTCCTCATGACTCACATTATAAGGGGGATATCTCAAACACATGTTAATGTTATTTGTATCAGTGTTCGTTAATGAGAAGCATCCAATAATGGCACTGTATTGCTTCTTCATATTATAGCCAGTGTTTTAACAATCCATGTTAATGCTCGAGAGGGATATGGCTCAGTTATAAGGATGACATCCACTGTTGGGGTGCATCAACATTACAATTTGCTTGGATTAAGAGGACTTTCACCTTGTACAACCTTCAAACTTTGTTTAGCCATTTAGGACAGTCGGCAAGTGTTGACAAGAGGAAGGCACGTAACACAGTCTCTCTAAAGAAGACGATAATGTGATACGGCAGCCTCACTTAACAAGTGAATGGCGTTCTTATGGGAGGGACAATGGCCCAATCACCAACATGTTCATTTTCTTTGTGTTATTCAAGGACGGTCCCTTCTTTTAATGGGTGAGGGTAGGCTCACAAGCCAAAAGGCGCACTTAATCATCACTTGGATCCTCCTTTTGTAGTGTCTACCACCCTATATCAAACTTATCCTTATATTGGGTCCTCACTAAACAATTGAGGATATAAAATGGGTTAATGGTGAATGTCATAGGTGCACCTCGCGCAATTTTCATGGTGTTACCCATAGATTTGAATGTCACAAATGTGGTGGGCATGTCATATGCAAAATGGTCAATGATTGGATGTTTTGGAAAGAAGGTTGAAAGATATCTATGGAGGCATTCACCATTTGGAAGCTCATTTGATGAATCTCAAAGTGTGGTGGTCAACCCTCCCTAAGTGAGAGGAGCTTAAGCAATTCAGGCACTCAATCATTGGAAAAGTTTAACGAGTCTTAGACAGTCGAGCTTCCTTAAATGTGTATCACACATAGTTAACTGATATTGGGGATTGGTATTGTTATGGGAGACAAAGATGGGTACCAATATCCCATTTTAAAAAAATTGGAGATGCCGGTGGAGGGCAATGCAATTACTGTAGAAACATGGTATGGAGGTCCTTGGAGATGACTACATTTTCAATCAATTGATAGAACTTCAATGTATGTATACATCTTAAGCTATATTATTTCCCTATGTACTATTATCTCTTTGAGATTTGATAAGAAAATTTTCTGCTACAATTTTTTTTTAATTTTTATGAAAAATAGAAAATTACAAATAAATTAGTGTATTCTTTGTTGGAAATATTAATCTTGAGAGGCAACAACCACATTTAATGCATCTTCAGAAGAGATTCATTTGGATCATTCCTCCCATTTTCTGTGTCTGACATTTGCTATCCAGTTAATGCATTTTGGCAGCTAATTAATTTTGGTAGGTCATTTTGAATTGGGCGGCAATTTTTGGTGAAGGCAAAAGAAAGACAAAATGGAATGAATATAGGAATGTTTAGGAGAAGGAGGAGATGACAGACCTAGAGAATAAGAAGAACCTATAACAATAGAGGATATTGGATAGAGAGCAGAGCTCCAGATCTCCAGAAGTTTGCAGCAGCAACACAGAGCATTTCACAGGAAGCAGAAAGCTCTGGGTTTCCAAAATATGAATAAAGGACAGATCTCCAGAAAGTATAGTAGTCCAAATCTCTTGAACTAGCACAAAATCAGTCCAGTTATCTCCAGAAGCTTCAGAAAGGTGTGTAGTTTGTTGTATGAAGGAGATACAGAGCTATATCTTTGATTTTTGTATGTAAACATTTTTGAATGTGAATGAAAAAAAAATTATTCTGTCTCCTTGTCTCCTTGGTCTGCGTTTTCTTCTTTGCCCACTTTAGTTGGATTCATTTTCCAATAGATTGGTATCAGATCCCTAAGTTTTCTAGGCATTCAGTTTTAGAGCCCTAGTTTTTTGGGGCATGCAATGACAAAACCCTAGTTTTTGGGCAGTGAAGAAAAGTCCTAGATCTTTTCTGGGTTTCACAGTTTTCCCCATTTAGCAAAATGGCAAAAGGAGTCAATAGGATTTGGCAGCAGTCACCTATGTTTGATGGTAAATACTATGATGTCTGGGCAAAGAAAATGAAAACCATTTTAGTTGCAAATGATTTGTTGGAGTTAGTAGCAAATGGGTTCATAGATGTGACTGACCCAAATGCATATGCAGCATTGAGAAATGCTCAAAAGAATTAGTTGAAGGAGATAAGGAAAAATGATGTAAAAGCCCTTAGTTTAATTGAGGCAACCTTGACAAAGACTATTTTTGCCAGAATAGGAGCAACTAGTTATGCAAAAGAAGCAAAGGAAATACTTTAAAATAGTTACAAGGGAACTGACAAGGTGATACTAGTGAAACTCCAGTTGCTAAGGAAAATTTTTGAAACCTTGTAGATGAAGGGCAATGAGTCCATTTTAGATTTTCACACAAGGGTTTCCACCTTGATTAACCAGTTGAAGATAAATGGAGAAACCACGGAAGAGTAGAGGATTATAGAGAAAATCCTTAGAAGCTTGCCCTTCAGATTTGACCCAATGGTTATTTCCATTGAAGAGGCAAAAGACCTCTAAAAAATGACAGTTGATGAGTTCATGGGTTCACTTCAAACCCATGAGCAATGGTTAAATAGGTCTGCTCCTTCCCTAGAGCAAGCCTTCAAAGCCCAAGGAAATGTAAGAGGCAAGGGAAGAGGAAGAAATGGTAGAGGAAGAGGTCAAAGGGGCAGAGGTAAAAGCAACTTCAGAAGATGAGGCTCAAATAGTCAAGAGGAGGCCAACACCTCGCAATTAGACTTCCAAAACAAAAAGAAGAACAACAACTCAAATCAAAGGTATGATAAGAGTAATGTGCAGTGTTAATACTGTCACAAGTATGGTCACTATGCAAGTGAATGCAGGAAGAAACAACGTGACCAAGGAAGTCAAAATTCCAATGTGGCAAATGAGAACAAGACTGAAAATGAAAAAAGTCACAAGTGTTCATTGCATGCAATCTTACAGAATAGGGCAACACTGAGATTTGGTATTTGGACAATGTTTGCAACAACCACATGAGTGGTAAAAAAAATATTTGCCTCTATAGACAACAACATCAAGTCTAAAATTAAAATGGGGAACAATGAGAAGGTTCCAGTCATGGGCAGAGGCATAGTGTGCATACAAACCAAGCATGGTGAAAGAAGACAAATCCATGACATCTATTATCCTCTAGGCATAAAACATAACCTCTTGAGAATTTGACAGATGGTCCAAAATGGTTATAGAGTTTTGATGGAGAAAGGGAATGCATCATCTATGACAAGGATGGAAGCAAGAAAGTTATTGCAAAGGTTTAAATGACAAAGAACCAGATGTTTCCCCTCAAAATGCAAATCCCAACACAGTCAACAAGCTTGCAACATTCAACCTTCAAAACAATCATCAAAGACCCACCCAAGCTTTGGCATTTGAGGTATGGACATTTAAGCTACTCTAGTTTAAGTCTTTTAGCTAGAAAAGACATGGTTAGGGGCCTATCAACAATTGTAGAGCTCAATGGAAAGTGTGAAGCATGCATTCTAGGTAAATAACATAGGCAACCCTTTCAATCATAGTATTCTAGGAGAGAAAGAGTACCATTAGAGCTGGTGCATTCAGATTTGTGTGGTCCCATGAAGACCCCAACCCTAGGTGGTCCCATAGTAGAAAAACTTGGGTGTATATTTCGAAGAACAAATCATAAGCATTTGAGAAGTTTAAAGTGTTTAAGGCCTTGGCTGAGAAGCAAAGTGGCTATTATATCAAAGTCCTCTAAACGGATAGAGGGGGAGAGTACATCTCCAAAGAGTTTATGAATTTTTACAAGTATGAAGGCATTGAGAAATAGTTCATAGCCAGGTATGCTCCACAACCAAATGGAGTGGCTGAAAGGAAAAATAGAACCATCACAAAGATGGCAGCAAGCATGCTGAAGGCAAAAGGTTTGTCAAATGATTATTGGGGTGAAGTTGTAGCAACATTAGTTTACTTATTAAATAGGTGCCCCATAAAGACTGTTTGTGATAAGATTCCACAAGAAGCATGGATAAAATGCAAATGGAGTGTAGAGCACTTGAGAATATTTGGGTATGTGGCATATGCACTCGTGCCAAAAGAGAAGAGTCAAAAACTTGATGACAAAGGTGAAAAATGCATCTTCATAGGCTATAGTGAAGAATTAAAAGCCTACAAATTATACAATCCCATCACCAAGAAAGTGGTGATTAGCAGGGATGTTGAATTCATTGAAAATGAATCATGGGATGGAATGATGGATAACAACACAGGGATTTCTGTCACAATACCCTTTGAGGATGAAGAAGCTCTAGAAGTTAGGAGCTCTGAAACTTTACAGCAAGGTAATAGTTTAGAAAGTAGGAGCTCCAAAAATTTTCAACAGTAGAACAACTCTGAAAACTTACAATAGGGTGAAAATTATGGCACTCAGTCTTCTTCATCAGTCCAACAGTTAAGTAGCTCCATAAATTTAGACCCTACGCTTGCATCATTGATGCCACAGAGGACAAGAAGCGTGAGGGAAATTTATGATAGCACAAGGTATGCTGATTTTGATGAAAATTTGGATTTTGCTTTGTTTTCTTATAGTGATCCAATGTATTTTGAGGAAGCTGTGAAAGAGGTAAAATGGTGTAAGGCCATGGATGAAGAGCTGGATGCTATAGAGAGAAACAAGACATGGGAGCTAACTGATTTACCCAAGGGTAAATAGGTCATTAGAGTTAAGTGGGTCTATAAGACCAAATGCACTGCTGATGGTAAGATTGAGAGACATAAAGCAAGGTTGGTTGTTAAGGGTTACAAACAATAGCTTGGAAGAGACTATGATGAGACGTATGAACCAGTTGTAAGGTTGGAAACTATGCGGGCAGTCCTAGCAATTGTAGCCCAGTACAAATAGAAAGTATTTCAAATGGATGTAAAATCAGCCTTTCTGAATGGAGTGCTAAAAGAAGAGGTGTATGTGGAGCAGCCACCTGGCTATGAAGTCCCAGGGCATGAAGTCAAAGTGTATAGGTTCCAGAAATATCTCTACAGGTTTAAGCAAGCACCACAGGTATGGTACAATATAATTGATTTGTACCTACTGAGCAATGGCTTTAGGAAAAGCGACAGTGAGCCCACACTCTACATCAAAGCAACCAATGGTGAGATTCTTATTGTTGTTTTGTATGTAGATGATTTGATTTTCATAGGGAATAGTGACCTTTTCATTGTTGATTTCAAAGAGGCAATGGAAAATATGACAGACCTAGGTTTACTAAAATATTTCCTAGGCATGGATGTCCAACAAATAGAGCATGGAATTTTCATTTCATAAACTAATTATGCCAAATAGATTTTGAAAAGATTTAGAATGATGGACAATAAACCCGCCCCAATGCTAACAACTATAGGTCTAAAATTAAGCAAAGAGGACATCAGCATTGATGTTAACACAACCCTCTACAAGAGTATGGTTGGAAGCCTCATGTATTTGATAGCTACTAGACCTAATTTGATGTATGTGGTAAGCCTGATTTCTAGGTTCATGGAGCAACCTAAGGACACACACTTGCAAGTGGGAAAAAGAATCTTGAGGTATGTTAATGGCATGAAAGGCTATGGCATTATGTACACCACCTCCAATGAGTTTGCATTGGTTGGGTACACAGATAGTGATTGGGTAGGAAGTGTTGAAGATAGGAAGAACACATCGGGATATGTGTTCCACATGGGTTTAGGAGCAATTTCAAGGGAATCAAAGAAATAACCCATAGTTTCTCTCTCCATAGAAGAAATAGAGTACATAGTAGCTCAAATGTAGTAGTATGTTGGGCCATTTGGCTTAGAAGAATCCTTGCAAACTTGAATGAGCAACAAGAAGATGGTACAACCATATTTTGTGACAAGTGTTTTCTATAGCCTTGAAAAAGAATCCCATCTTCCATGGATGAAGTAAGCACATTGAAATCCGCTACCATTTTATAAGGCAGTTGGTAGTGCACAAAGATATTCAATTTTAGTTTTGTAGATCAGAGCAGCAGCTTGCTGATATTTTCACCAAGGCATTGTCAAAAGACTCCTTTGAATGCCTAAGAGATAGGCTTGGCATCATGGATAGATCTAGAACTTCAGTTTTAGAAAGTCATAAAATCTCCAGAAACTTTAGCTCCGAAAGGGTTATCTTTGGAACTTCCGTTTTGGAAAGTTAGAAAATCCTCAAAAACTTTAGCTCTGGAAGGGTTAGCTTTGAAACTTTTAGTTCTGAAAGGATAGTCTCAGACATCTCTAGAACTTCGAATAGGTCCAGGTAGGACAACTCCAAAACACAGAACATGTGCATACATGATAGCTCAAAAACTTTATCTTTGGAAAGATAGAGATCTGGAACTTTGGTTCCTAGAAAATAGGAAAGCTCCAAAACCACATTTTTGGCAGGACAAAATAGATCTGGACATGAAAGTGCTAGAAATGTAGAATGGTGATGAAAATACAAAAAGGCTCAAGATTAAGGGGGAGTGTTGGAAATATTAATCCTGAGCAACAACAACCTTATTTAATGCACCATCAGAAGAGATCCATTTGGATCATTCCCCCCATTTTCCGTGTCTAACATTTGCTATCCAGTTAATGCATTATGACAGCTAATTAATTTTGGTAGGTCATTTTGAATTGAGTAGAAATTTTTGGTGAAGGAAAAAGAAAGATAAAAATGAATGAACAGAGGAATGTTTAGGAGAAGGAGGAGACGATAGACATAGAGAAGAAGAAGAACCTACAACAGCAGGGGATATTGGATAGAGAGCAGAGCTGTAGATCTCCAAAAGTTTGTAGCAGTAACACAAAGCATTGCACAGGAAGTAGAAAGCTTCAGATCTCCAAAATCTGAATAGAGGATAGATCTCTAGAAAGTATAATAGTTTAGATCTCTTGAACTTGCACAAAATCAACCCAGTTATCTCTGAAAGATCTGGAAAGGTGTGCAGTTTGTTATATGAAGGAAATACAAAGCTATAGCTTTGATTTTTGTATGTAAACATTTTTGAATGTAGAGTTTGAATGTGAACGCAAAAGAAATTATTCTTTCTCCTTGTCTCCTTGGTCTACATTTTCTTCTTTTCACACTTCAGTTAGATTCATTTTCCAACATTCTTTAGCTCTCAACTTTTTCAACCATACATACCAACATTTTAGGAAGACCTTGTAATTTATATGATATATCTGATAAGCCACTACAAGAAGTTACATAATCTCTTTAAATGTTCTCTTATGAATCCTCAAGAAGAGGAAGCTTTTGGTACAAGAGATGAGTACCAAGATTTTGTGGTTTTGCATTTTGTAAAACAAGTAGTGTACAATATAACTTCATTTTGGTAGTTCACAAGACTATGTGAGCCAATAATCTTGCCATTGTTTGTGTTTTTTGTGTAATGAAATACAACTGGATGGATCATCAATTGATCCAGGGTTTTAATTGGGTTACCTTGCATATGTTTTATGGATATTGACATAAGGATTTAATTTGGACATTGACTTGGACAAATTTTTCATAGTTCTGGTAACTTCTCTCTACTTACAATACACACTTCTTATGTATCTCAAAGTTCTGCTAAGAATCTCAAGATTGGTCTTGATGGAGGGCAAACTCACTTGGTCACTTTGATTAATATGGTTACTTAGTTATTTAGAAAGAGATTCTAATAGTTATTAACGATTTAGCGTCATGTTCGAGAATTAATAAAACATGGAGTTTAGACATGCATCAATTCATATCTCCACACATTGAATTCATGTTTGTATGAATCCCTCAATGTTTAGCTATGATTAAAGTTGCGATTGAAATAATGCTAAACTTCAAAGTCCTAATGATGGATCGCACCTCTAGTCTCCTACAAAATTGTTTTATAAAAGAGTCTATACTTAAAAGTAAGCTTTCCTCTTTCCATAGCTTCTTTCATTTAAGCAATTCTAGGAGAGTGCCATTTCCATCATGCTTGTTATTCTTAGATGTGATCACATTAGGATATGCCATATTGTACAGAATAAAACATACTTCAAATATATTTAAAGTGTATAAATTAAATGTTTTTGATTAAGATAAGAAACAAATCATGGTGCTGATCCCTTTTACACAAAGGCCCCAGGGTAGAGCAAAACACGCCACAAACATGCAATAACAACACAACAAAAAGCAGTAGCCCTACTGTATAACAAAACAAGTGATCTAAACAACACTATATCTTGAGGAAGCAAATCTCACTCCCTTAACCCTCGGTCGTGGAGTGGCAACAAATTTGGGGAGTCCTTTCTTTTTCACTGAACCATTGTCCAGGAAAACTCTGAGTCAATATTTAGAGCGAGGCGAGAGGAGAGGAGCCTCAATAGACACCGCAACCAAAGAGATCTCACACGTTGTACCAAAAGATGATAGCACAAAATAAAAAGCAAGAACCAACGAAGCAACAATGTGATCTGAAGAAGAAGAGGATGATAAAGGAGCTGAAGGTCTAATAGAAGCGACCGAAAAAGTTTAGGGGTTAGCCTCATCCACCACCACAAGGGGCAGGCAAAGTCTCCTAGGAAGGCTCATCCTCCTGGGAGGAACTATCCTCCATCGAGGAATCAACCTCCTAGGAAGCACTAACCATCAAGTGATCAAAGATACCATCCTTCCACCAAGTTACAACACTCTTACGATGAGAGAGAGGACAACCGGCAACCAAGTGACCAATAGCAAAACACCGTCTGCATATGAAGGGGAGACCTTCATAGTCTAACTGTTGCATCCAAAGCGTGTCCCCAACCATCAAAACTACATCTCCATGAAGGGGTTTGGAGATGTCAATATCCACTAAGATGCGAGTGACCGTAGTATGTCCAATCAATGAAGTAGTAGAGTCTACCTTTAAGAAGCGACCAATAGCATTACTAATGCCTTTGTAGCATGAATCCTCCTAGAACTGGAGAGGGAGATTCAGGAGATGAACCCATATTGGTCTAATATTCAGCAACATACAGAGAGGATTGAAGCAAGGAATCCAAGGGTTGATAGAGAGAGAATGTTCACCCCACAACCAAACCCTACCATCGAGCACTAAGTCCTACTGCTTTGTAGAAGCAAATGTCACTATAAAGAAACCCCTTGCACAGGGGAAGAGCTCAATCGTACCATCCACAAGCGGCTTCCATGAATCCATGACCCATTTGTGAAGATCAAGAAGAGATGGCCAAAAACCATTGAATCTAAAAATCACCCCACATTTGAGATAAAATTCCTCATTTTTTGAGATGTCTTGGCCACAAATCACCACTGGGGATGATTGAGCACAAGGCAATGGCTGAGAGACCCCATGCTGAGCTGGGTGGGACTAAGCTCCTGAGTTAATCACAACCTCAGAGAAAGATTTTTGAGGCTATCCTTGAGCACTTAGATTAGTGGCATTTGAATCAGGATTCGAACCCATAAGATTTTTTGCAGTAGAGAGAATCTTCTTATGAACAGGGGTAGAAGAGGGACCAACGCCTAGACTTGAAGCTACCCCAGGAAATAGGGCACACAGATCTTGAGAGATCTAAACTTTTGGGTCAGAAATATTGACATTCTGCTCCAACCTGTGTCCAAACCCAATGTCCCCCGCAGGCACAAAAATACCATTCAAATCTGCTACGAATTCCCAGTTAGACGATGATGCCATGCTCGTTGCCATTCAACTCATGTTAGAAAGAAAAGTATAAATTAAATATTTTAGATATATATAAAGATGTTAATTAATTGAGATTGTAAATGAGTACATGTTTAAATAAAATTGAGATAGATTAGGGTTTACCTCGAGATTTGTAAAAGGTGGGCTTTGATTGATGTGATGTTATGATAGCCACTTGTATGCTAAGAATTAAAACTGGTTTTTAGATTAGAGACTTGAGATGATTGAAATTTGAGAAGTTGAGTGACTAGGAAGTGATTGTGATAGAGATCTTGTTTAGGTAGTGCGATTCTACCTCAATTAAAAATTGGACTTCCAATACTTGTATAATATGCTTGTGTGATGTATATTTGAAGGAAATTTTGGTAGTGTTAAAAGGAGCACCATGCAACTTGCTATACAAAGGTTGAAGGTTAGGATTCCTTGCACATTAGGCCATTTTAAAAAATAGTGGCAATAGATGCTACTGCTAATTCTTCTTGTTGAAGCCCAATGCAAACCAATGAACTATTGTGTTTGAAGATGTACTTGGTGTTAGAAAAGGTATGCTGTATACCTTACATAATAAAATAATAATGCTAATAATGTAAAAACAAATATTTAATTTTGGTAGATCTTAGACATGTGGATAGCACATGGGTTAAACATTTTTGGGCCACTTATATGTTGTATGTGTTATGGAGTAAAATGTTTACCCTTACCATTTTACACCTAGTTTAGCACTTGGGTGGACCTAAAACAATTAATTGTAAATCTCGATGCACAAAACTTGAAAGATGACTTTAGAATGGGACTAAGCACACTTAATTAAGCTTATCCCATAATTGTTGGGGCTAAAGGACAAGGGTGCCCAGTGCCCTGGTCCCTCCTTTAGCCTGAGGCTAATTTAAAGTAATGTCAGCTTAGGACATCTCTAATACTTCTTCATGTCAGCCTCATTTGGTTTAATTCCCCAAAAATCAATGGGAATGCATATATAAGCAAGTTAGTTTATTCATTTGAACATCTCTCTAATTTCTCTAAGGATTCTAGCTCTCACTCTCTCTCTCTCACGCTCTCTATTATTCTCTACATGATCTTGGAAGCTCTCTATGGTGGATTATTACCGTTGTACTAACTTCTTGCAGGTCTTGTGAAGATCTCTCTACTTCTTTGGGTTACACCAACTTCTTGAGTCAAGTTGTGACACCACATCAAAAAATCTAGGGTTTCTATGCTCATGGTGACTTCTTTCCTTTATGCTTTATTACAACATTCCATTCTAGTTCAAATTTGCCTTTGCCCTCCTAGGGTACACACTCTTTGATCTCTCATTATTACTATGGTGGAGGTGGAAACACCATTCATGGAGCTTGAATTAGGAAAGCTTCTAAATATCACCAACCCTTCCTTTTTTTTGTGTGCAGGTCACATTCAAAGGAATCAGATGACAACAAGCAACATGAAGGAGAAAGACTCACAAGCGAAGATACCCAGATCAAAAGGTTTTGCAAAACCCTAATCTAGGACCAGGGTGCCCAGCACCCTTGACCTCCTTGTTTGGATGACTAAAACCTTCTAGAATCAAGTTCTCTCAGCTCTGTTCAACCCGTCCATGCCACTGATTTTTGGGTTTTTGACGGTTTTAGGTCTGTAACTCCTGTTTTCTCTATTTTAGCCCTAGAAACCCTAGATTTGATAATTAGTCATAATATCTCTCTCCTTGGAAACAAAGGGACCAATCGAGAGACAAATCAACTCTCCTTTAAGGACAATAGTTGAGCATTGAGTCTCCTTGACTTGTGTTCCAATGCTATGTGGAGAAAGATTGATTTAGGGTGATGCATATGTTAGCCTAGATCTCTTTTCCTACATAACATTTTGGTGAACTGACTCATCTTACATTAGACAAATTTCTAATTTTTGCATCATATATGATTAGTATTGCATTAATTAATCATTTCATAGTTGTATATTTTGCATTTGCACTACTTCATTATTAGGGTTTTAAAAAATATTGCATTTTTAGAAAACCTACTAGTCTTGCACCTAGTGTCTATTTAGTAAAATCTTATTTCAAATCTTGGTGATGTTGATTAGTTGTTCAAATCTGGTTTATCATTTCTATAGTACATCATAATTATCATTTGTGTTTAAATTAAGAAGAAAAAAAATTCTTACATCACTGCATTTTGGATTAGGGAATAAGATCTAGGGTTTGATGGTAAACCCTAGCTAGACTTGCATTTAGTGGTTATATTTTAAATCAATTTTTTAGATATTTACTATGTTGATTGATTGTTAAATCTAATTTTGAGGCTGTTGTAACATATCATACTTGTCATAGATATTGAATTTACAAAGCAAGAAAGTTCATACATCTATTTTCTCTTCAAAATATTGAAAGCAAAAGCATAAACAAAACCCTCTAATAGCATACCTCATTAGGCACTTGTGCATCTTCATCAAAAACAAAATTTCTAAATATTTGTTGAATTTAAGTGGATAAATCATTTAGGCACTCCTTTTGCACATACTACACATCTTACATTTGCAAGACTTAGTTGTTGTGGTTACCAAGAAAATCACATTTAAAAAAAATACCCCGCTTCTCTTGTACTTGTAGGTCTTGGATTGCAATCTTATTTTGATATTGGTTGTACTTTATTATTGAATAAATCTGATTGTACATTTCTTTTCCATATCATATTTTCATATAGTAGACAAGTCATTTCATCATGGCCTCTTCTAGTTGTTCCTCTTTGGAATATTTGCATGAATATATTATAGATTTTGAATTTTTTCTAAATTCATTAATATGCATCCATATGTTTTAGATCACATAGCATCCATGTATGATATTGATATTTCTATATGTTCCATATATGATATCCTTTTTTATATATCTGATTTTTCTCGCTTCATGACTCTCATGGGTGTGTATCTTTCGATATTAGAAGATATTACTAAATCCATCTCCATGAATTTTCATGAGAAAGATGATGGTGATAGTTCTTCTACTTATACTACAAGCCATGATAATTCCATGTCTATTTCCATTGATCTCTCCTCTAATACATATGATGGTGACCTAGCTTTGCCTACGTCACCCTATGTTTTGGATCCCTCTCCCAAAATTGTTCCCACTTGTGAGGATATTTTGGCACAAGAGGAGAAAATCATTGATACATTTCTTAACATAACTCTACCTTCTCTTCATTCTAATGCCTCCCTTCAAAAGATGAAGCATTAGTGGATAAATAACCTTCTCTCATAATCGACCCCCCATGGGTAGATATTGGGCATTCATCTCATCCTCCTAAATCTTGTATTTTTCAAAAAACATAACAATGTAAATTCCATCATCATGAATAGACTTATTCCACCCACTGAGGGGATAGTGACTAAATCCATTAATGTTCAAAATATTCCTAAAATAATTGTGCATGAGGCACCTAATCTGCCTCCTTTCTCTAAATATGTGATTACGGTTTGAGGTGTTCCAAACCATCTCGACCTCCTGGTTACATTCTCAACTTAGCAAAGCAAATTACTAAAAGGAATCAAGGTGTTCAAAATGTGTCGCAACAACTTCATTATCATGCAATTGCTCACACACACATCACCCATAATAACAAGAAAAATAAGAAAGCACCGAGTGTGCCCACTTCTCTTCCACTTTCTCAACCTATTCTTCCTCAAGCACCTCATCTTCCTCAACATATTAGTAGAGATTATGATCTTGTTGAGCAACTCCACGCTACTCCAGCTAAGATCTCTCTATGGAAATTAATACAAGCATCACCTACATACCATGGAATTCTTAAAGAGGCTTTACAAAAGGTGATTGTTCCATCTTCTGTTAGACCGAATGACGTAGTAGCCTTGTTAGATTGTATGCATGTAACAAAAATGAACATCATTTTTCAACAACATGAATTACCTCCTATGTACATAAGAAAGTGATCTCAAAATAGAACAAACTAAACCAATATTAGCCTATTCTACTCACAACCTAATGCAGCCTCATGTTAAGACTAAAGAACTATGCACCTAATTACTATGAAATGGCACCCTAATAGACTATGCCTAGTTCTTGGTATGTCCTAATGCTATTGCTATATATTAAACTAAATTGCTATTATGTGAGTGCTCAAATTGACAGAAACTCATTACATTTAAAGTGCTTGTTAAAAATGGATGGGGAGGGCTCAATTCATAGATTTTTGGAGGTGAGCATGGAGGGTTAGGAATAGGATTGAATTGGAAGATGAAGGGCTCACATTGCTTGAGGAACCTTAAGGAAGGAGAATTAGACAAGTGTCACAAAGAGGTTGGATGAGAAGAATGCTCCAAGATTCAAGGGAAGATCAATGGATGAAATTGAATGGTTGAATGGATGGATGACTAGGACGAGGTAGGTGTATGACATGTAAGGACTCATTTATGAAAATGTATGGTTTGGATTTTGTGAGAATTTTAAATTTGACATGAGAGGACACATGTAATTTAAAATTAGATGAATAGTGGAGGAATAGTTCCACATGGAATTTAAAATTCCATGAATAGTGACACTTGGAGTGGATGATAAGAAAATAGGACAAATGGAGTCTTTTGGATGATTTGCCCATGCTTCCAAAGTACCACTTGTCCTGTACATGCATGTACATTTAATGATAAGTAGACTTCTAGAAACATGGGGAGATGTAATTGTTAGTTAATTTTAATTAACCCATATGCACATGATTAGGAGGAAAATAATGATGATTACTAAAAGTAATCAAAAGTGCATAAAATAGGGAATTAAATAAATAGGAATATTTATTTAATTCTTGGGAGTGTATATGAATTATATTTTTCCAAAATATTTAATTTTTTGAGCTATAGTAGAAGAAATTGATTTTTTGGTAATGGGGGAAAGACGAGGGAATATTAATTAAATATCTATAAATTATTTAATTAACATATGTGTCGGATAGGATAGTAGGGAATTATCAGGTTTGGAATGCAGACAACGGATGAATATTGTTGTGACCATTTTTAGGTTTCTACATTTTGCCCCTCTTTGATATGGTGTCATTATTGTCGGGGTTGATGGAATATTAAAGAATATTTGGATGATGTGCATGCCCCAATCGACTGACGAGAGAAGAGAGGATGGAGAGGTGATGTCCCCTTCAGAGATCAGTGGAAAAAAGGAAAAGGTTTCCGATGATGTCTTGAAAGAGGAAGGAGGGATAGATAGATAGAGAACAATGGAAATGAGGATGAATGGGGAATAGAGGCCAGGGTGGGGGAGGAAAATGGGGATAGGGGTGACAATTAGTGCTTAGGGGAAGAAACTAAGGTTCCAGGGGCTACATATAAGGGATGGGGGGCCCATTCTTCTCATTTGTCTTATTGCTAATTGTAAATCCTTAATTAGAGAAGAGAAATCTACTTGAGATGAGATGGCACATATTCCATGAGAGGAGTATCGCGTGGAGCAAGTGAGGGAGTTCTATGACCTATGATGGCTGGCGACCCGGTAAGTGCCCTAACAACACTTTGTGAATTGGGTTGCGGGGTAGTTAGGTTTAGTGCCTAGGGGCCACATTTAGTGCCTTGATGAGAGGAATTAGTGCCTAGACTAGACTTTAGCTCTCGGTATGGAAATTAGCACCGAGACAACGTGGTTTAGGGCCTAGGTAGATAGGGTAGAAGTGAAGGGTTTAATGCTTAGAATTGAAAGTTTAGCACTGAGAAGTGGCACCTGCTTTTGTGATTAGTGCCAAGAAGGCTAGAAGTAGCGCTTAGGGGGGGAAGTTTAGTGCTAAAAATGGTGGAATTAGCAACCTAGGCAGAGTAGCGCCTGGTTTGGCGATTAGCATCTAGGCCCAGGGATTAGCACCAAAACTAAAAAATTTAGTGCTTGAAATGGATTAGTGCCTAGGTGCTAGGGATTAGCACCAAGAATGAAAAGAAAACTTAATGAAGTGTTTTTGAAACATGTGCACGATGATGAGGATGTACTACAGTTGTGTGAGTGACGACCATCGACACAGGTGCTGTGGGACTAGCTAGAAGCCATAGATCAATTTTTTCTATTCTTGATAGGATTGAGGTGGATCATTGAGATGTTGGTGACTTGAGTGCATAGGGCGATGATGATGGCCCTAGTGGAGAGATGGAAGACAGAGCGGTGTGCTTTCTTGTTTCCCACAGGAGAGATGACCATCATGCTTGAGGTTATATGGAGGATCCTACGGATCCCCATACATGAGGAGAGGGTGGTCTTGGACCATGGGTGAGGAGCGTGAGTCATTGAAGAGGTGTTTGCACTAGTAGTGGTCCCCTTTGATGTAGGGAGGATTGAGAGGATTGAGATGGTTTATGCCCATGCGATGGGCAGGTTATACACTCTACCCTTGTTCGTGGCAGGGATGATTGCAGGGACACTAGTACCTACTAGGAGATATAGGGGGTTTCGAGTGGGATGGGGGATAGTGTTACTAAGGATGTTTAGAGATGGAGTTGTTTATGCATGGGGGCCATACATATTAGCACACCTATACCATGACATGGATGCGGTAGTTTACAGGTGGGGGCGAGCTTGGGGTGTGGGGTGATGCTGCTGCAGATCTAGGCATGGGAGCACATCGCCATCACAAGGCCGGTAACACATGTTGGGTGATATGAGCTACTAGAGGAGGATGATCGACGATGTGTAGTCGGTGATCTGGAGACTATGGTAGGAGTGTGAGACATGGTTAGATGACGCTGTGTAGCTGGGATATGTGACGTAACCTCGGTACTTGATGGGGTGTACCGAGTTGATCATTGATAGATACATGCTAGATTAGGTGGGTAGATAGTTTGGGCTAGCCCAAGATGTGCTACAGGAGTAGGCAATGTTCCCATGTAGTCATGTAGAGGCTCACCGGTGGGTACACTGATCGACCCATGATCGGTGATTATTGAGTTTGATGGACTGCAGGCGAGAGCATGGGATCTGAGACTGCAGGTGGTAGATGTAGGGACCATGACATTATATGACTAGTGGTGGGCATAGGAGAGGCCTATTTGACTAACTGTACTTCTAGGGTAGGTAGCTGTTGGGCAGGTAGTAGGAGGGGATGACGGAGAGGGAGAGGAGGAGGAGGATGTAGATATCATGGATATGGATGTGGAGGAGGATGAGGGTGATGGAGGGGCCAGAGGAGTAGGAAGAGGAGGAGATGGGGATGGTGGAGCAGTAGTAGAGGTTGTGATGCTGTGAGGACAGGTACAATAGCTACAGGTGCAATTAGCAGAGTTGCAGGGTCAACTGGCATTGGTGTCAGGTGATGGGTAAATTGCCTAGTTATAGGCCCAGGTAGCATAGCTATAGGTGCAACTAGCATAAGCATAGGTACATGCACATGTGCAGCGATATCAACATGAGCATGATCAGGCACATCAGACATTGGGGTTAGGGATGACTGACATGTTTAGATTTGTGTAGTAATAGGCATATGAGGCAGGGAGGGAGGCGCAACACTACATGACCTTATATGAGTGCCTTGTGCCCGCAAGATAGAGGGAGATCTTTGGGAGTTGGTCTGGGGCTTTAGGCCCGAGGAGGAGTGGTTAGTAAGAACGATTAGTGTAGCAAACATTATAGGGACAGACACTAGTACCCACGTAAGCACCAGTACCTAGGAAGGTAGGTCAGTAGGCCATGGGACCACCACCACAGAGAGGAGCAAGGTCATCCCAGTCAGGGACATCAGTGCGGGACAATTTCGGCTAGGGGCTGTAGATTCCTAGTTTTGATTGTATTTATGTATTTTTGACAGGTCTTCAGGACTTTGTATCATGATCATTTTTTGATGTATATATAGATATGAGATGGCACTTGTGATGAGATGGATTGTGTTGATGGATTTTTTATTGATTTTTATGGATTATTAGGTGGATTATGTATGTTGTAATTCATGATGTACTAATATGCAGGACATGGATTATGTATGTATGTATGTTGATGAATATGATATGTTGTTATGTAGGGTGAGATGATGTATGATGTATTGAATTAATTGATGATGTATTTGATATGCATGATGTCATTAATTATGGATAGGTGATTTAGTTGGTTTTATGGATGTTTATATGGATTATGATGTGGATTAGGATATACAGGATATAGATGTATGTTGTTGGATGTGGATATATGACATGACTTGTGACATTGTTTTATGATGTATGCTGTATGTATGATTTATGGATGGATGGTTGTATGATGATATGCATATTAATGGTAGTGAGATGCTTAGATTAATAAACACTTATTATTAATGGATATGGATGGATGGATACTTACTAAGTACAAATGGATAAACGAGCCAAATGTAAGGTGGTAATGAAATGATAGGTGATATCTAATGAATTAATTATGTAACATGTAATCTAAATGATAATGAAATGGACTAATGGAATTGGAATGATATGATAGATGGATAAACATAATAAGCTAATGCATAATGATGATGATAAAGAAATGATAATGAACTAATGGATAATGAACATAGTAACCAATGCAAATGGACTAGTGATAACAAAAATGAAAGGGATGTATGATTTAATGGGTATACTAATGTCGTGGAATGCATATAATAGATGATAATGGAATGCAAATGGATAATGAACATATATTATGGATAAATGCAAAATGAGATGAAATGCAAATGTATAATGAACCTATGTTGAGATTAATAAACATATATTATGGATAAATGGAAAATGATATGGAATGCAAATGGATAATGAACATATGTTTAGACTAATGAACATATGTTTAGACTAATAAACATATATTATGGATAAATACAAAATGATAATGGAATGCATATATTATGGATAAATGCAAAATGAGATGAAATGCAAATGGATAATGGACATATGTTTAGATTAATAAACATATATTATGAATGAATGCAAAATGATATTGGAATGTAAATGGATAATGAACATATGTTTAGATTAATACATATATTAGGAATGAATGCAAAATGATAATTGAATACAAATGGCTAATGAACATATGTTTAGATTAATAAACATATGAATGACGATGATACATGCATGAATAAATGCAAAATGAGATGGATCATGAGAGGGAATGATAATGTTATGGATGAATTGATAAATGGATAAATGGTTTGATTTATGGATCATGATACCAAGGCCCTGAAAATGGTCATGAGGAGTGGTCAAGTAGCGAATGGGTAGTAGAAGAAAAGAGGTGGGGGGAAATGGAGATTGTTCTGATGAAACTTGGAGAACATAGGAGGGTGAATGTAGGATGTAGGCGAAAAGGGAATTTTTGAATGAATTAGAAAATTTGTAAACAACTATGAGCACTGATGTTGATATAGCATGAGATGTTATGAACCGGGGTAGTAGGAACCAAGGTGACAATCTATCCCATGCATTGGACCTGACTCTGCAAACAATAAGATGATCCCATACATGCCCAATATAGTACAACCTTGTCTAGATCAACGAGGGGGATCCACATCACAAGCCTTTAGTGCACAAAAGGTCTAGATCAATGAGGGGGATCCACATCACAAGCCTTTAGTGCACAAAAGGTATGAGGAACCTTAGATGTAAAAGGAAACTAATATGCAAGAACCAATCCCAATGTCCACAAGATATAAACACGAAATTGGAGTAATGAGAATAGCCCACAATCATGACATACAAAATAAATGACCATGCCCCATTCTAGATTGTTTTCCACATATCTTGATATAGGAAGATCAAGGTAGTTTTGAAACAATCCAAGAATAGAATAAAAGAGAAAATCAAGAACCAAAAGACCAACTGACCAAATAGACAACCATTATATATCTTGCCAAGATGTGTGTAGATTGAGGATTCTACCTATTGTAGGAAGGATGCATCCATAAGGTAGGGATCGATGGATGATTAGATAAGTTGAAGGATGGGTAGAGAGGTATATAGGACATAAGTTGTGGTTGAAGCGTATCTGATAGTCGATGATTTGAGTGAAAGTCTGATGCTTTGATAGTATGCGTAGCGAGTGTATTGCATTGATGTCAAGTGTGATCAACAAGCTCATGGAATAGGAACCATCCAAGTGGGGGTTGGATGGGTGGCATTTTATGTACCTACATACTGGATACTTCCTTTGTATTCTAGACTGCCTACATACCCTGTATCCATGGGATCAAGGCACATTAAGATGCAGGTGGTGATGATATGTAGTTTTGGTGACTTGATGAATGGGAAGATAGAGACGGTATGGTGTAGGTGGATGTGGCCTGGATAGAGGATGGTAGTTTTTAGACTATACCATGGTAATAAAATCATGGTTAGGAAGAATAGGATGGGTATGTGATGTGAAGAGGAGTGATGGTAATTGTCTAGGTGACGTGTTGTTGGTGCAAATACGTGATGCTATAAAACCACGAAAGTGAATCAAGGGATGAATGATCAAGGGAGGCTAGGTGGGTTGTGGGGGACCCTATTGGGTGATGTGGTAGTGTAAAGACATAATGTCTATGAAAACCATGAAGGGAGCTAGGGGATGTAGGAAGCAAGGGAGACTAGGGGATGAGGTAAGTTGGGTGGATGATGGGGGTGAGGGTGGGGGTATTTATTGTGGGTGTGAGTTCTACTTTTCTGTTACTCATTCTATAGAAAGGAAAGTGATGGAGGAAGGGGGATGGAAGTTCAAATAGGGTAGGGTAAGCGACTAGGTGACTTTTTGGAGGTGCAAAGATGTGATGTGATAAATCACAAAGGGGACCGAGTTTTTGAGGGATTAAGGGAGGGTAGGATTATGTGGTAGTCTGGGTGGGGGAGGGTGAGGGAGACAAAGTGGGAGGATTTATTGTGGGTGGTTATTTATGCTTTTCACTTACCCACTCTATTTATAAAGTGAGGGAGGTAGGGAGTGGGATGGAAGCTTAGATAACGGGCATAGCCTAATGGGGGGAATGAAGGCATGCATATCGATGGTGAGGCTAAGTTATGCTTTTTTGTTACTTAGTCTCTTGTAGGACACATATAGGAAAGGGATAGAAGGATTTATACATTGTGATTAAGGTGGGAGATGCATATTTTGGGAATGATGGATACACATATTATGGGGTGGTGACATCTCAGATAGCGGGAATGGTGGATAATGGATGAAGTAGATGGGATGGTGGATGTAATGAGAGGATGGATGAATAATGGATCTGGATTGAGACTACACATGATACCTATAAATAGGTTTTCATCATGTTACTTGCCCAAGGCACCACAAGAAGTGGTTTTCACCAGAGGAGGGATTATTTTTCTTTACCTTTTTTTTTTCTTTTTTTCTTTTTTGATCTTTTTAGATTTTTTGACATTTTTGATTTGGGGTATTCAACAACCTAGCTATGGAACCGTTTTAGATGGATGATGTTCATAGGTTCCTCAAGCTCTTCTCCATCAAGAGTAGAAAGGTGGTATGCTCCTAAACCATATTTAGTTATGATGACATAGGGGCCTAACCAATTAGGCTCAAATTTCCCTTTCTTGTCTCACGTTGGGAGATTCCTTTGATTTTATTTTAAGACAAGGTCTCCTACTATAAATTCTTAGGCACAAATCTTCTTGTTGTAGGATCTGTGAAGCTGGTTCTAGTATTTTTGGAGATGATTCAAGGAGTTGAGGCATCATTCAACCAATATCTCTAATTCTTGAAGGTGTGCAACATGATAATCTTCTTCAATGATGACATTACACAAGGATATGCGCAAGGAGGGCAATTCAATCTCAATTGGCAAGATAGGTTCTGCTCCAAAGACAAGTGAGTATGGAGTGGCTCTAATAGGAGTGCAGATGCTAGTGCGGTAGGCCCAAAGGGCGGGGTGGATGTGGAGGTGCAAGCCATGACTAGTTTCATTGACATCCTTCTTGAGAATTTTGAGTAAGATTTTATTAGTTGCCTCGACTTGGCCGTTACCTTGGGGATAATATGGAGTGGACCAATGATGTTGAATATGGAATTGTTCAAAAAGGGCATGAACATCATTATTTTTGAAGGGTTTACCAGTGCCTCTGATAAGGGTAGATGGGATGCCATAGCGGAAAATGATGTGGTGAAGGATAAATTTGGTGATCTATGTACCAGTGGTAAAAGTGAGTGGAATGGATTTGACCCACTTAGTAAAGTACTCAGTGGTGGTGATGATGAATTTGTGTCCATTAGAAGAGGGTGGGTGAATTTTGCCAACAAGATCTAGACCCCACAGTTAAGAAAAGGGCCATGGTGTAGTGATTGGTTGCAATTCCTGAGTGGGAGCATGTATGCGATCTTTGTGCTGCTAAGAAGGCTTGAATTTATTCACATATTCACATGCATCATGTTCCATTGTTGGAAAATAATATCCTATATGCAAGAGTTTTTGGCTAAGACAATACCGCTTGTGTGGGCACCATAGATACATGCGTGGGCTTCGTGTAGTGTGAGGGAAGCTTCTTCCATGTTTAAACATCATAGGAGAGTGCCATCATAGATTTAGCGATAAAGGGTATCAATAAGAATGGTGTAGCGAGAGGCGCGGTGGATGAGTGCTCTTTGTTGTTTGCGAGAGGAATCAGGTGGGAAGGTGTGATACTGGAGGTAGACATAAATGTCATGGTACTAAGGATTTTTAGGATCGACAATCTCACATACAAATTCTAACTTGATGACGCGATATGCTGGCATGTGGAGTTGTTCCACAAGAAATTCACACTGATGACTATCATGAGGCATATCTAAGAGGGACCCAATGGTGGCTATGACATCAGCTGCTTTATTGTGTCCCTGAGGTACTTGCTCAAACTGGATGTAAGTGAAATGAAACTTGTATTTATCAACCATCTGTTTATAGGGGACTAGCTTGTCATACTTCATGAGGTATTCACCATTGACCTGCTTGATAACCAAATGAGAGTCTCCATATATCTGTAACTACTAGATTTTTCCACTGAGTTGTTTTAAGATTGATAATCAAGGCTTCATACTTGGACACATTATTTGTGCAAGGGAAGGCAAGCCTGTATGCTTTGGGAATGTAGCCTCCTTGTAGAGTTATCAATAGTATTCTTGCCCCTAAACCATGATTTGTGAAGGATCCATCAAAGTACAATTTCCAAATTACTGATTCTATTGTAGTCAGAATGGATTCATCTGGGAAATCAATAGCAAGCAGTTGGTAATCAATGAGAGGTACTTTGGCTAATTGGTCTACCACTACTTGTCTCTTGATGGCTTTTCGATCCACATACTCAATGTCAAACTCACTAAGTAACATCACCCATTTTTCCATTCATCTTGTGAGTGAAGTCTTCGAAAGTAGGTACTTGAGAGAGTCAACTTTTGAGATGAGCTTGATTGAGTGACTTAACATGTAGTGTTGTAGCTCTCGAGAGTAGAAGATGACAACTAGACATTCTCGTTCCATAGGTGTATAGTTAAGCTCATAGCCAACAAGATTCCTACTGATGTAGTAGATAGCCCTTTCATAGCTGGTTTCACCATGTTGTGCTAAAAGTGCCTCCAGTACTACTGAAGTTGCTGATATATACACTAGTAGGGGATTTCCCAGGATAGGTGCCATAAGGACTGGGGGTGAAGCCAAGTACTCTTTGATGAAATCAAATTCTTGCTAACAATTTTGATCCCATTTGAAGTGTACTTCCTTATGGAGCAAGTGGGAAAATGGTTAGCATTTATCTGCGAGTTGAGCAATGAACCTTTGGATGGCCTAAAGCTTGCCTTGTAGACTACGAAGTTGCTTGAGAGTCTTCGGTGGTGGCATTTCTATAATAGCAGTAAATTTTACTAGATCTACTTCAATTCCTATGTGAGAGACAATGAACCCCAAGAGTTTTCCTGATGTGATGCCAAAGACACATTTCTTAGGATTGAGACGGAGCTTGTATTCTCTAAGGCGTTCAAATATTTGTCATAGAATCTCAGGGTGCTCTTCTCTTGTTTTGGATTTCCCCAAGAGGTCATATACATAGTCTTCCATAATTTTATACATGTCATGGAAGATGGTAGTCATGGCTCATTGATAAGTTGCTCCTACATTTTTAAGGCCAAAGAGCATAACTTGCCAACAGTAAGTGCCCTAGGGACAGGTGAAAGCTATTTTATGTTGATCTTCAGGAGCAATCCTGATCTGATTATACCCAGAGAATCCATCCATGAGGGAGAGCATTTCATGCCCAACTATTAATTCACAATGATGTCGATATTAGGAAGTGGGAAGTCATGTTTTGGACATGCTTTGTGTTACCGCCTGCATGAGCAATCTGGTTTCATGTATTTAGATATGCAGGCCCTTTCCCAAGAGTCCAAAAAATTATAACACTTTTGGCCCCTGTAGTTAAAAAATGCTAAAGTCAATTAAGGTGCAAGTGTCTTCGTATATACAAAGGTGTTTGTATATGCATGCAGGTCAAAATGTACACTGGCGGGCTCGTGAAATCTCTATCAGCCTCCAAAAAATGGTAAAAATTTGAGTTATATGCATTGTAGATGCATATCGGGTTCAAAAGGAGGATGCACATGGGCGAAATATACATTGAAGATTCCAGGAATATTCGCTGCTTGCATATTGGGTTGCAAGTATATTTGGTTTGTATGTTCAGACATACAACGATTAGATGCAAAGAAAAGATACATTGTAGGTATATTCCGTGGAAGATTCCCATTTGTATGTTTGACATATAGTGGAAATGTACATTGAAAAATATATAAAGGGCTGGCGCACATACGTTTGCTACAGTGCAACAGAGATGCATTTGGTGGGGCCCACCGCAGTTTCATACAAACAGGTTTGTACATATTAAATATACAAGGGAAGAATGTATGTGGAACATTCTGAATAGATTCCCTACTTGTATGTTTGTGTTTGTATATTCGGCATACAAACAAAATATACATTCAGGCATATAAGTGAAATATGCATTCCAGACCCGAAGGAGAAGTCAGATGTGGCGGATAAGTTTTGAGATCCACCTTGTATGTGTGAGGCGATGGATGCAAGCAAAAGGATATACAACCCAGACACGATGGAGGAATGAAATACAGTGAGCAAATATTTCAGGTCCGTGGGTTGTATAAAGCAATTGTATATGCCGATATACAAGCTGATGTGCAATGAAAAGGATACAAGCCAGATTTGAGCCGATTCTCAAATTGTTTTATAAAATTTGAGGTCCGACTTGTATATATGGTGCTTGTACATACATTTGCATGTACAAGGCAATAAGAGCAAAATGGACATGCAAGCCGGACCTGATTAGAATTTTGATTTGCTCTATAACAGTTTGGGGTCCGCTTGTATGATGAACAGTTGTATATGCATTTGCTCTTGCATATACAAAGGGTTTTTGGCAGGTGAGCAGTGGCGGTTGTATATGCATATGCTTTTGCATATACAAGGGTGAAAATGGAAAAATGAAGAAAGGAGAAGTTAGCGATAGGAGCATGAAGCGCCTACGTGGCATGTTTTCATTGGTTGGCAACTTTTCAAGGTGTTTTGAGCCGTTTATTTCAGCGATAGGGGTGGATCGACGGCTGGTTTTATATTTTACTGTAGTGATGGGTTTCTTTGTATCTATGGTCGCATTTGGGTGGGAAAAACTTGAGTGACATGCCATTGAGGGTCTGTGGGTAGCTGAGCAATAATGGCGACATTTGCAGGTTTTGGGTTGATGATGGACGGGTCAACAACCCGATTGAAGAAGAATGTCCTTGAACGGCGGTGCGGATCCCGATTCCATCTGCTCATTCCTCTTTGTCTGCCCACAGCGTTGAACATTTGAGAGCGCCATTCCTCATGCATTGAATCTGGTGAAATTTTGATTTGCCTTGTAATTAATTTTTGCAGGGTACACAGTCTTGGTATAAAGACCAAACTGTGTTACCCAGTGTTGTTGTTGAAAACTGGACAAATTTTTGGTGCTGTAAGGGGATACGACTTCATTGGTGGCTTTGTCTTTGCTGTCTTGTGAGTTTATGAGTCTCATGTTGTATATTTAATGCATGAATTCACTGGTTTCATGCTGTTTTATATGAGAAATGCTTTGTACATGTGCTTAATCATTTGTCTCCAAGCTGTGAGCATACTCTTTCTTTTGAATCAGGATAACTAAAGGTTGTTAAGATTCAAGAATATAGCTTTTCTATATTGAATGTTTAATCTCCTACTTTTGTTCAAGGAACAAATTAAATGTTTCAGGTTTATCATTGAGAAAGTGTGTTGCAACAGGGATACCATTAAGTATGAATGATTAAGCACCTAGTTTTTGGGAAGTATCTGTAAGGCAGGTGCTAAACAATCCCCTTGAAACTCAGTCATCACTATAGGTTTATGTGTACATGTGCATGTGTATGTCTACTGACTCCGAGCCCAGGATAGGCACCAATCTGGTCCTGTATTGAGGTTACATTCCAAGTCCTAGTTTTGCATCCAAACATAAAAATCCAACTCAAACTTTAAATACAAACCTTTAGAATTTTTAGAAGTAGTTTTAGGACCCAAAATCCTCTGTCTACAACTGAGCATAGGCCCAAAGCTAGCCCCTTTGCACTTATTCCACAGTTTTGGTTTGCATCATAGAGGATTTATCTGCTTCACTTCAACATCCGAGTAGTTTCACGAGCACATGTTGTAGATGTTGAATAGGGAATACCCCCCTTAGTTCTGCAGAGCCTAAAGAAGAAGAGGAGATATCTATAGAGTCTATCTCCTATACTGTTAGCCGCTGGCCCAGGAATCCTATTGATCATTGATGGCTACCTTTAGGGACAACTGGGAATAAGCATCTAGTCAGATTTAGAGGTAACAGAAATTGGTGACTTTGCTGGGGATGTGAAGTGAGAGAACCCTGATTTAAAAGAAAACGATTCCTAATAATAGGTGGCGACTCTGAACGAATCTCCCAACCGGTAAAGTAAAGATTTGTATGCAAGGGAGAAGATCCCAATGTAACCCTTTGTTTGAAGAGTTACCCATAAAAATGATGTATAAGAAAAAGGGGACTATTCGAGCAGGTCAAGATGGTTCTCTTAGGCCTAGGAAAAATGATTTTATTCAGGATAATCCGGGATCCTCAGAGCAAACAAGTCCTTATTTTACAAACACTGAGGCTGAACTCCAGAATGTATATGAGAGACAGCAGATTGGTGGATTCAAAATGAGGTTAGAGGTGTTTCAAGAACGCCCTTTTGTTGATTCCCCTGACAGATTTGAGGAAGCTGAATCCCTAAGGGATGATGATAATGATGATCAGAATGTGATAAAACCATCCTCTTCTATGCCCAGAGAGGAGGAACTAGCCAATGAAATTAAGAGCTTAAGGGTAGAATTAGAATATCTACAAGCAGTAAGGATCAGGGATGACATGAGACAGAAAGTGCAATCTCTGAGAGTTGCTCAGAATGATTCAGTTCCTACCCTTGGCAATGCAAATATGCAAAGAAATCAACATAGGAATGAAGTTCAGGATCAGCACAATGATCAAAGATAGAATACAAATGATGCCAGAATACCATTAAATAATGTAAGAAATCAGAATGCAAGCAGAAATGCCAATGCTAATCAATTTGGTAGATAGCCAATGCAACTAGATAGATTTAGACAGCTTGTGTTTGATGGCATTCTTGGTTATCCAAATCCTATTGACAAACATGTGAGGCTGCAAGTGCCTAAATTTTTAGGAAATAACATTGTATCAGGTGAAGACCATTTAAAAGCTTTTTAGAATATCATGAACAACTTTGAGGTTGAGCATGAGGATGTTTTCATGAAATCATTTATGCAATCCTTAGTTGATGAAGCCAAGGAATGGTACAAGGGTCTGCCTGACAGAAGCATTTCATCATGGAATGACTTCATAAGAATTTTTAAAGAACAGTATGGTGACAAGACTGATCCTAGTTTTTTCATTAATGAATTCACTGGTATCACCAAAGGATCAAATGAACAGGTTGCTGATTTCAATGCTAGATTCATGAAGGTATTGAACAAATTGCCACAGGAATTGAGGCCTAATGAACATATGTGCATAGTGTTGTATATAAATGCTTTTGATGCCAAAACAACTTATGGATTGAGAGATAAGAGTCCTCACAGCCTCAGAGATGCTTTCAAGATTGCAAAAAATATTGAAAATAACAAAAAAACATTTGGTAAGATAAATAGAAGAGATGATGTAAAAATTCTGCAAAATCCAAATACTAAATCTTAGAGTGTTAAGGGCAATGCATCTACTTCTAAGGATAAATTAGACAAATTGACAACTATTGTCAAGGACCTGAGCTATAGAATGGCTAAAAATGAAAAGTGGATAGGTCCTGACAGACCAATTTACCAAAGGCAAGAAAGAAGACCATCATTACATGATATGCCATATAAGACTAATTGGCATAATGGTAAACCCATTCTTCCAAACAGCCACATAGGTCAAAGGATTCCAAATGCAAAGGAAACTCCTGATCCTTTGAAGAAGGTTGTAAATATTGTTAACGACACCCCATGGTGTATCATATGTCAAATGCCTCACTCACAGTTACAATACCTGATTGCTAAATCTCTATATGATAATGCGGTCGCCTGTGATGAGTGCAGTGAGCCACATTGCATGGAAGATGAGAATGTCAATATGCTGTCTACAAATAGAGAATACTCTTCTCACGATGCTGATGTAAGTGTAAATGATGAGATTCAAGTTTGGCAGAAATTTCCCTATGATGAAGATGAGGAAGATAACTACGCTTATGCTCAGGACTCACAATTTTTTGAATAATTTGAGGAGGCCTTCTAATGAAGAAATTCAAGCCTTCATAGCTGCAGCAGTAGCTCAAGTCAAAAGCAATTAAAACCTAAGAGGTAAAGCACAGGTAAGCAACTCACACCAACCAAAGAATACTTTTGTAGGCCAGCCAGTGCAAAGTTATAAGGGGACTGAAACACAAAAGAAGCAATGGAGCAATAATAGGCAAAATTTTAAGCAAAAAATAGGTCATGATTCCCAAGGACCAGAAAATAGAATTCCCCAAACTGAGGATCAAGACAAAAGTTTTCAGATCAAGGATGACAGTCAGGGAGCCACAAAAATTAAGGCTGGGTCATATCAAAATAAAGGTAAAATGGTGGAGCAAGTTACAACTGTTATTCAAAATTATGCTCCATTTGACATGACTCAAGTCTTGTCATAGATAAAAGTCTCTGTTCCATTGATGGAACTGATGAAAGTGGAAGAATTCAAGAATAAAGCAGTATCCTTAATTTCAGGAGTACCATGTCAGGCCAAGTTGAGTGATGAACCTCTGGGTAAAAAAAGAGCTATGTCTATGGATGAGGATGAGATTCCTGAGGTATTGTAAGGGTAAAATGCAGATCAATCAAATGAATTATATAAGACCCAAACATCAATAGAATAGGAGATAATGAAGAAGATTAAACGAAAATAGCAATGAATAACACAAAGCAAACCTTCCCTGAAATCGATGCTTCTGTTGTTTGCCTATTACAACCGTCCTTTTGTAATATGGCGGCGCATATGCCGAATGTTGCGGCGCATGTACTGAAACTGCGCATATGTGCACTGTAGCGGTGCTTCTGTAGTGGGGTGGCGCATACGTTGATTCTAGCGGCGCATACACCAAGAAACAACGCGTTTACCACCTATAGTGGCGCATTTGCCGTGGATAGACAATTTACTTAGCCAAATTGATTCGATTAGCGTCTTGTTTGACGCGAGAATCGATGAGCTGTCTCTAAGATTGCAGGAATCTAGTCAAGAGATGTAGTGTGCTGTTTTGATCAATTTGAGATGCTAAGTTGAGTTGATATAGTTTAGTAGATATGTTGAGTATGGTATATGCCGTTTGAGACTGACGCGTTGCCTTGCTTGCTTACAGGAGGATATTCGAGACACACTGCAGTCGAGGGAGACGTTTCCCATGCCCCTATTGTAGAGGTATATGCTGACAAAGACTGACAGAGTGGCGCTTGGTGCCATGGGTTTGGACTATGTTTGCTTCATGCCTGAGGTGCGGGTGAACCAAGGATTGCTGATAGCTTCGGTGGAGAGATTTCATAGCAAGGATGGGACCTTTCACTTTCCTACTGGAGAGATGACTGTGACACTGGAGGACGTCTACCGGATACTGCACTTACCCGTGGTGGGTGAGTTAGTGGAGTATGACACACAGCGGGATGCGGGACTCGCCGAGTGCCAGCGAGTGTTCGATGATCCTGAGCTAGTTGGACAGGTCATCCTGTGGCACGATATATATGATTGTTATGACTACTTCCCGGGGATTGTGGCCAGATTGATCGGGGGCGTTGTATGCCCGGACAGGAGATCGCATGGGTTCCCCATTGGATGGGGCAAGATCATGGAGCGGATGCTGACTGAGGGCACCTGATATGCATGGGGAGTCTATGTACTGGCCCATTTATACCATGACATGCATCAGGTGGTGTACCACTGCAGCATGAGTCTATCAGCTGGGGTACTACTGCTACAGTTTTGGCCGTGGGAGCACATAGCGGTGACTAGGCCGATATGTGTCTTTGCGAGGCAGCGAGGAGAGCCATACAGTTATGGCTATGCAGGAGTGATTTCCCAGCATAGGCTGGGGAAGCTAGAGTATTGGAGACACACCTTGGATGGAGTAGATGTGGTCGTCTGGCGACCATATCTGGATTGCGAGCCCTGGGATGACGAGGGAGATGAGCTGCCGTATTGCTTTCAGACTAGGTGGCTGATAGGCCGGACACGGCATATATTGGAGAGGCAGATGGTGGGCTGAGTGTTGAAATAGTTCAACAGGAGGCAGGGCACGCCACAGGGGCAGGCACTTTTTGCGTGGACACATGCAGAGAGGGTCCGATGGGGACTGATGGCTTCGTATGAGGAGGCCCCAGTAGAGTTTCGTTAGACTCCCTATGTGGCGTGGGATATACAGACATAGATAGCAGATGCAAGGGTGACACAGGATTATGAGGATTGGATGACTGCACATCCGTTCCTGAGATATTCAGGACCCAGCATGCTGGTGCCTCGTATTGATGAGGCAGACTCAGAGGAGGAGGGACAGGTTGGCCCAGGGCGGAGGGGAGCTAGAGGAGGACGAGGACAAGGTGGTAGAGTTGGAGAGAGGCTGAGATAGCGGAGGAGGATAGGCCAGGCTGAGCAGGCAGTGCCAGGACAGGTGGCACATCAGCAGATACCTCAGCAGGCGTAGATGCCGCTACCCCAGTAGGTACCACAGCAGCAAGTGCCCTAGCCACAGGGGCCAGGACAGGCAGAGGCAGCACAGGGGCTAGTAGAGGCAGAGGTGCATGAGAGGGCCATAGCCAACCTAAGGGGACAGGTGCGAGTGCTGCAGGCACAGCTGAGGAGGGCCGATGGCAGGTGAGAGACGGATGCAGCAATTATTGCGGGGTTGACTTGCGAGAGAGATATGGCAGACGCATAGGTACGTATTGTCCGTGTAGAGTGGGACACTACTGTGGCTGCCATGGGGACAGATGCAGCAAGTTCATTTTTGGTTGGGCAGGTGCAGTAGGCACAGGCACAGGTAGGCCAGTTGCAAACGTAGTTGGCACAGGTACAGGCAGAGCTTGCCAGAGCATAGTCACAGGCTCAGTACTACCGGGGATTATACCATGGTGCCGTGGCATTGAGTCAGAGGGCAGGGAGCTTCAGGAGTCAGTCTGGGGCTACTCATAGAGCAGGCCATCACAGTTAGGGGCTTCCGTGATGGGTCCCTAGCAGTCAGGAGCTAGCAGTGGTGGTCCATAGCAGCAGGGATAGACACAGACCAGATTTTGTACTTTTAGGACATGTATCACCGCCCATGTGGATGTATATTGTATATGACACTTTGATTGTTGAGAGAGATGGTGATATTGTACATTTGGACCTCTTATATGATAGTATATATGATGATGCAGCTTTGTATCTATTGCATATGTTATGAGATGATGATTTACTTCTATTGTATGATGTGATGTATGTGTAGGGTTAGATGGTCTATCCGATGCTATATGAGATGCTTTTTGATATGATGCTATATGATGTCTATATGATTTAATTCTTCGAATGTATGCTTATGTAACAGGATTTTTATGTGATGATGTAGCTTTGTGTATGATGTTATGGGATGTCTATATGATCTAATGTTTCAAATGAATGCAAATGTAATATGATTGCTATGTGATGATGTAGCTTTGTATGCGATGCACTTAGCTATGTTGTTTTTTTTGTTTTTTTTGTGCTTTAAGATGTGATGTAATGCTGATGTGTGGATGACCTAATGCATTGGGTGATGTATTCTACTGACTTAATCATGTTCATGACTAGCCTTACATATGATATGATATGCTCCTATATGCTTTGTTTTTGTGAAGTCCAAATGTACTCTATCGACACAAGAATGACATGATAGATAGAAGAATGGTTTTGATAGAATGACTTAGAAACTTCATTTGATATTGTTACTCTGCATAGTTTGGATAATGAGGGTTGCATGGGATATGGATGCATGGATGTGTATATGGATATAGGATGGATGTTTTGCTTTTAGAGTGCTTTATTTCATCATTGGGCATTTTGTTTTTGGTACATTTTCTGAGATGTTGTAAGTGAATACAAGCATCTAGGTATAATTGAACTGAGATGACTTGAGTACTGCTTACATGGATTGTGATTTAGCAAGTTAATACAAGCATCTAGTCAAAATTGAATCTAGATGACCTGAGTATTTCTTGTGTGTCAACAAACAACGATTGCCCCCGTTCATGTTAGACCTTTGATGTCCTCTATGATCTTTTACCGATCATGTCCTTAGACAAGGCTTCACATTACTAAAGTTGAATTTGCAAATAGCAAACAAAGAAAATAATCATGCTCCCATCATAGCAATTCTAGCTTTTGGCATCCTCAAGTAGCATAGGAAGGTATGATAGCAAAAATCCGGACTCAAATTTGTTAGCCATGTTTCCGATCTACAAAGCATATTTGCGTTGATATGTTTTTAGTTCTTGCCGTGATTTGCATAAAATCATTTAGAAGACCTTGGGTGTTTGCTTTGCATTGGATAGGTTAAGATACTCACAGTCAAGATTTCTTCTTGAGGCACGGGTTCTACTTGCATTTGAGTGCTTGGTGAGAAGATTGCACAATCCGTATTGGGGAGACGGACCCTAAGGGACTGACCTAGTGCCTCGGGGGCCCATTGCTAAATGGCCTTACCTACGTGACGACACAGAGGCAACGTAGTTCGGGGTAAACCCTAATGGACCATGGATGGACTAGAAGAAAGACGACAAGAATGAAGACAAGAAAGGGGACGAATCGGACCATGGAAGAAATGGAAGCCTCGGGGGCACATTAGAATAATGGCCTTGCCTACGTGATGGCGCAGAGGCAACGTAGTTCATGGACTTGGACCATGGACACTGACAAGAGACCCTATGCTAGGCTCACATTGAGGAGATGGTATGGGACAAAACCTTGGTTGACAAGGCCACAAGGAGAGTATCAAGCCATGATAGGTAACTGTCAAGTGTTTATTTGTGGGATAGATATGGGTCGAATGGGGCAAATGGAGAAAGAATGGACTCAAGGTGATTGGATTCCCAAAGATGGAGAAGGCGGTTTATCACAAGTAACGCCTGTTTACCAGGTTTTCATCACTTGCTTTTATTTGCACGAGAAGCTAGAAAGTAACATGACACCTGATTGCTAGGTTTTCATCATGATACCTATCCAAGGCGCCTGTTTGCCAGGTTTTAACCAAAGGACAATTTTTTTTTGTATGCTTTCTATTTTTTTCAATTTTTTTTGTATTTTCTCTTTTCAACTTTTTTTGATTTTTTGATTTTTGATTTGATTGTGCCCCCTTGCATTGGGGTTCTCCTAGGTATAGAACCGACAAAGGTGCATGCTGTTGATTGGATCATCTAACAACTCACCCTCTGAAGTGGCCAACTGATATGCCCCTGATCTATAAGCAGCTACAATCACATAGGGCCCAACCTAGTTAGGCTCGAACTTACCTTTCTTTTCTCTGTCTTGTTGATTGCGAGGGTTCTCTTTTAGAACTAGGTCTCCAACCTTAAAGCATCTTGGGTGAACCTTGTGATTATAGCTTCTGGACATCATCTGTTGATATGCTTTAAGATGAACGAAGGCTTTCTGGTGCCTTTCTTCTAGCAGCTCTAATTCTGGTAACCTGGAGACTCTGTATTCTTCGTCTGATATGAGACCTTTCAACGACACCCTGAGGGATGGTAGTTTGACCTCAATGGGGAGGATGGCTTCTGAACCATAGACAAGGGCATAGGGTGTAGCACCTATGGGAGTGTGTATACTAGTTCTGTAGGCCCATAGAGTGGGATTGAGTTGGACATGCCAATCACGGCCAGCCTCATTGACAATCTTCTTTAGGATTTTCAGAATGGTTTTATTCGATGCCTCAGCTTGGCCGTTACCTTGGGGGTAGTATGGAGTGAAGAAACAATGTTGGATTTTGAAACGCTCACAGAGTTCCTGGACATCCTAATTTTTGAATGGTCTTCCATTATTCGTTATGATGGATGAAGGGATGCCATATTGGCAGATAATGTAATTCAGAATGAAAGAGGAAATTTGCTTTCCTGTGATGATGGTTAGGGGAACGGCTTCAATCCACTTTGTGAAATACTCAGTGGTGGTTATGATGAATTTATGGCCGTTGGAAGAGGGTGGATGAATCTTTCCCACAAGGTCAAGTCCCCACTCACAAAAGGGCCAGGGTGTCGTTAAAGGTCTCAATTCTTGAGCAAGTGCATGGATCAGGTTCCCGTGTATTTGGCACTGTTTGCACTTTTTGACGAACTGATAGGAATCCATTTCCATATTTGGCTAGTAATAACCCAAACGCATGAGTTTATTGGCTAAGGAAGGACCGCTGGAGTGTGTTCTGCATATCCCTTCGTGCACGTCTCGCAAGGTAGTTATGGATTCTTCTTGTTCCAAATAATGGAGCAAAGTACCATCCAGACCACGTCGGTAAAGGGTATTGGCTATGATGGTGTAGCGGGAGGTTTGTCGGATGAAAGTTTGTTTTTGATTGGAAGAGAGTTTCGGTGGAAGAATATTGTCCTTGAGGTAAGTGTAAGTCTTACCGTACCAAGGTGAATCAGATCCGATTAGGAGAGAAATGGAATGGGTTTCAAGGAGATCATAAGCCGGTTGTTGGATGGTTTCCACTAAGAACTCATACCATGACTCATATTCAGGTATTTCTAGAAGAGAGGCTATGGTAGCCATTGCATCTGCTGCTTTGTTCTCTATCCTAGGTATTTGCTTGAAGGAGATGGTCCCAAAGTGTTCTTTGAGGTCGTCGACCATCCGTTTGTATGGGATGAGCTTCTCATCTTTGGTTTGATACTCATTGTTGACCTGATTTATGATAAGCTAAGAATCACCATAGACACATAGTGCTTGGATTCTCCACTCAGTGGCCATCTTGAGACCAATTACCAAGGCTTCATATTCCACTATGTTGTTTGTGCATGGAAATAACAACCTGTAGGACTTTGGAATTGTGTCACCTTGGGGAGTGATAAACAGGATACCTGCCCCCGATCCATGGTTGGTGTAAGACTCGTCAAAGTAGAGTTTCCACGGAGATGTGGATAGAGTGAATAAAGACTCATTGGGGAACTCAAACTACATTGGTGAAGTGTCTTGTAATGGTGCCTCGGCCAGTTGGTCAGCTATGATTTGTCCTTTGATGGCTTTTCTGTCCACATATTCTATATCATATTCACTAAGAAGCATAATCCATTTTTCTAGTCGACCTGTAAGAGCTGCTTTGTTGAGAAGATATTTCAGTGGGTCGATCTTGGCAATGAGTTTGATAGGATGTGCCAACATGTAATGTCAGAGTTTTTGTGAAGCAAAAACCACCGCAAGGCATGATCGTTCTACCTGTGAGTATTGCAACTCGTAACCCACTAAGGTTCGACTGATGTAGTATATAGTTCTCTCCTTGTTCTCGTAGTCTTGCTGCGCTAGAAGGGCCCCAAGAGCAGTGGGTGTAGTAGATATGTAGAGAATTAAAGGTTTTCCTTGGATCAGAGGCATGAGTATGGGAGGATTCATAAGGTACTTCTTTAGCTTGTTGAATGCCTCTTCGCACCGCTCATCCCATTTAAATGGAATGTTCTTATGTAGAAGATGGCTGAAAGGTTGGCACTTGTCTGCCAGCTGTGAGATGAACCTGCGGATGGCCTGCAACTTGCCCTGTAAGGATCTCAACTGAGTTAGAGTCTTGGGTGGTGGCATGTCCATTATAGCTTTGACCTTGGCCAGGTCTACCTCTATTCTGTTTGCTGACACAATGAAGCCTAGCAGCTTGCCTGAAGTTACCCCAAACACACATTTCTTCGGGTTCAGTTTGACTTGGAATTGGTCCAATCTCTGGAAGACTTTTTCTAATATGTCCAGGTGTGAGTCCCTTGTGAGAGATTTTGCTAAGATATCATCAACATAGTCCTCCATAGTTACATGCATCATGTCATGGAATATAGTTGTCATGGCTCGCTGATATGTAGCACCTGCATTTTTTAGCCCAAAAGGCATGACATTCCAGCAAAAGGTACCCCATGGGCAAGTGAAAGCTATTTTGTGTTGATCCTCTGGTGCTATTTTGATTTGATTATACCTTGAGAATCTGTCCATGAGTGATAGCATTGTATGTCCTGTAGTTAGGTCGACTATGATATCGATGTTTGGCAATGGAAAGTCATCCTTGCGGCATGCTTTGTTTAAGTCTCAAAAATCATTGCATAGTCGAACCCGGCCATCTGGTTTAGACACTGGGACAATATTAGATATCCATTCTGGGTAATCTATGGCTCTAATGAATCCCACATCTAGCAATTTCTTGAGTTCTTCCTTGACCAAAAGGGCTATATGAGGATGCATCTTTCTCAGCTTCTGCTTTACTGGTTTCACTCCTGGATCCAATGGTAAATGATGTAGAATTAGGTTTGGGTCCAAACCTGGCATGTCTGCATATGACCAAGCAAAGCTGCCTCTCTTCTTCTTAAAGAATGGTACAAACCTGGTTTTCTCTGGTGGTGTGAGAGATTTGGCAAAGTGGATAATCTTGGGCTGCTCTTCAGTTCCAATATTCACAGGCTTTGTCGGCTCTACCACAATCTGTGACCTTTCCTGGTACATATCACTAGGGAGAGTGTCAAGCATTCCATCGTCAGGTGCCACAGTTGGGTTTTCACCGTCAGATGCATCCTTTCTTTTTACTATTTTGTGATCTGACACTGCTGCAAGGCGGTTTTCACTGTCAGATCCATTTTTGATCTTGATGTTTTTGTGACTGGAAGGCTTGGCACTCTCCCCGAAGTAAGCCACGGTATTCAGTTCAATAGCAAAACTAGCTTTATGATCTCCTTTTGGCAAGTGGTCCCTAAGTTCCATATAATCAATGTAAGCATCATCGTTCTGGAACATATCTAATTGGGGGGTTCCTTGCAAATCCCAGTCAATAAGCTCAGGGTGTAAGAGGGGAAGGGAGTCGGATGAGAGACCTAATTCATTGATGGTGTGAATGGAAATGTTAGGGGCATTGGTGGGGGTAGTGTTCTGGGTGGTACTTTCTTCCAAGTTATTTATTGCAATGGAATCTAAACTTTCCTCGAAAGCCATAATCTCAGGGGTGGGCAAATCAAACTCCAGTGGTCTATCCCGTTGCGTTTGTCCCTCATGGTAGGGGCTAAGAGTTTGGATGGTGTCAACTTCTTTGTCGTCGTAGGAGTGCTCTGTTAGCTCGTCCCACTCATACTCATTTGAATCATCTGAATCTGTGTCACTATCCGCTTGGAGTGTTTGGATTGTCTCCACAAGGCAGGCATTTTCCTTGGCTTTACCCTTGCTTTTGTATCCTAGGCCACTTGTGTTTCTAGCCGAAGAGGATGAAGAAGGTTGTATAGGTTCAATGATTCCTTCTTTTCTGAGGCCTATGGGGCCTTGTCCTTCGTACCCCATCCTGTGCAAAATAGTCTCACCCCGTCCATAGAGTTCTGTAGGGAGTCTAGGCAGATCTTGGGGTGTGTTTTCTTCTTCAGCATAAAGCCATTGTAGGAGATCTCGCTCCTCTGTTTCATCAGATAAGGTCCCCCATTTTACAAAGGGATTTGTGGGAGCTGCAGGAGGAGCAGATGGCTTTGGAAAATGTTTGGGTGGATGTTTGGGTTGGCCAAAAGAGCAAGGAGACAAAGGCATCTTGACAAGGTTGAGGCTGTGCTCAATGGAGTACTCCCCCATGCCACTTTCTTTTATGGTAAGTTTCAGTGGTTTGGGTCTTGAGGAGGAATCTTCAGCGGTATGGTCCTGTTGTGGGGTAGGGGAAATGTAGGCTCTGTTGTTGGGTATGACACATTCAGGTTTTGCACGGAAAGAATTGTAGTGCTGGTAGGGGTCGGGGTTGCCTTGGATGGTGACCTGCTTGCCATTGTGCGGGAACTTAATGCATTGCCTTGGATGGCATGGATCCATGGTCTCCCTAGTAGAATATTATAAGTAAGCTCCCGATCAAGGACTTGGCACACCACATCTTTAATTACCGGTCCCACTTGAATGGGTAGGACAACCGTTCCTTTTGTGGTTCTTTCTTCCTCGTCATATGCCTTAATGGTAATTTTCCTCCTTGGATCAATTGCTTGTTCGGAGAACCCCAGTGCAAGGACTAGCTTCAATGTGCAAATATTTAAACCGGCACCCCCATCAATGAGAACCCTCTTGATGCGGTGCTTGTGTATGAATGTGACAATGTGTAGAGGGGTGTTGTGGGGTTGAGATACAGAAAGGTCATCTTGCTCAGTAAACGATATGGAATTGGAGGATGTCAAATTACCTACCATGGTTTGGAACTTCTCTTGAGCCAAGTTAGTGGGGACAGTGGTTTCCACTAAGGCTTTCTCAAGAATCTCCTTATGAGAAGGAGATAGATGCAAGAGCTCCAATATGGAAATGTGAGCCAGAGTTTTCTGTAACTGGTCGATGACATTGTATTGACAGAAGGTGGATGGAGATGGTGACAACCTTGGAGGGGCGGTATTGAGCATGACTTTACCACTGTGGGTAATTATACTACAACCAGTTCGGTTAGGTCCTGGTTGTTGGTTGGGTGAGATGACATTGACCTGTGGAATATGCTCAGAAATGTAGTTTATGGTGTAATCAAATGGAACACTTGCATAGTTAGCATTACTTGTCCCGCTGTTCTGATTTGGCCGGTTGTGATTATTGTTGTTGTCATTACTGTTGTTGCTGTTGTTGTTGTGGCCATTGTTGTTATTGTTGTGGCCATTGTTGTTATATGGCCTGTTATGATTCAGAAGTAGATCCCTGTAGGCCACATGAGTTTCATTGGAGGTATGCTGTTGTGTCCCTCCCTGATTCTGATCCAGTATATCCTGTATGACATTTTTGAGGTAGATGCAGTTGTTAGTTGTATGCCCCCTTCCTCGATGATATTCACAATAGTCTATGTCCTTCCAGTAGGGAGGTTTGACTATAGGTTCGTAATCACTTGTTGGCAGTAGAGAAATTTCGTTGTTTGCCAACAACTTCCTTAGTGCAGACTCTTGAGACTCTCCTAACGGTGTGAATTTTCTCCTTGGGTTTGAATTGAACCAAGGTCTAGGCTCCTGAGAGGGTGGTTTGTTGATTGCACCATTGTTTGTGTCCCCCTTAAGAGTGAATATGGGTTTTTGTTTAGAAGCTGCCACCTTGGCGTCAACTACCCCATCGTTGACCACATTCTTGTTCTTGGTCCAAAACTTTGATTTATCTGTTGTGTAATTGGAAGTAGGTGTGTTCTTGTAGAGCTTGAGAGTTCCTTTAGTGATCATAGCTTTTTCAATGAATAGGCCCATTTCAATGACTTTGGAGAATGATGTAGGGCATTGTATCTGAATTTGATAGCTAAGATCAATATTCAAATTGTGGACAAACATTTCCAATTGTTGCTTCTCAGGTATATCATAAGAACACTTACTAGCTAGCTGTTTCCATCGTTGTAAGAAGGTGGCGAATGACTCATCACTCTTTTGTTTGGTGTTGCATAGATCTAGCATAGATACCTCGTGTTCTATGTTGTAAGAGAAGTGTGTTATGAATTTATTGACAAGTTCATCAAAAGTTCTGATTCCTGGTGGGAGACGCGAGAACCACTCCATAGCTTGACCACCTAAAGATCTTGGGAAAAGTCTCATCAAGTAGGTCTCGTTGTGAGCTACTTCTAAACATGCTGCATTGAATTCCCGGATATGATCTCTAGGGTCCCCCTTCCCTTTGTATTTGCCAAACTTTGGGACTCCGAACTGAAAGGGGAAGGGTTTCATGACCAAACTTTTGTCAAAAGGATACAGAGCTATATCTTCCAAAGAGTATTGCTTGGAACTTGTACCAGTCTTAAGGTTGGATATCTCTTGCTTTAGACTTTCGATTTGTTGTCTCACATCTTCCATAGGAGCATTTTGATCTAGGGGTTTCTTGCCTCTATCTTTTGTATCTCTCTCATTTGCATGTGGGACTGTGTCATTCGTGCCCCTCTCATGATCATCACATCTCCGCTCATGATCATTGTCTACATTTTCCATGATGGAGCTTATGTCAAAGTCTGCGGGGAGTTTGACTCCGAGATTAGCAAGATGGTGGAAGTATTTATCGGGGTCTTCAAGGAGCACCCTCTCTACTAGGCGTTGGAATTTTCTATCTTGGATGTGCGCTACTAATTCTTCATGAGAAATTTCTTTGTCACCACCACGTGGTGGGGCGAGGTGATCAGATGAGTCGGCCATTTCAATTTGCTTGTTGTACTAGGATCGAGTAAGAACCATGCAAGGTGGGGTGGGATGAAGTGGACTAGGATTAGAAATTTTGGCGAGGTGCCGACTGAGACTGTTGTGAATGGGATACCTAGGACAAGATTTGGACAAATGATTCTCTCGCTCAATGACTTCAAGTAAGACGGTTGACACAAGACGCTAGCCACTAGTAAGGGTAGTCGATACCAGTCTTACTGTGTAGGGCTTAGTCGTTCAACAAGACTACTAGCAAAGGTACGGTGACCTAATAGGCTTAAGTGAATTCACTAATGAAACAAAGAAGGACCTATGTCGAACTGGTATGGGATAGATTGATTCTGGGACAAGAGGCATTTGGACAGAAAGCGAATGGGATGACGGATGAAAGAGAGACTTGGGTGAAACGGATGAAGACTGACTGCAAGGTTGAATTTGATCTCAGAAAGTGAAACTAGGCTAAAATGGGTGCTCCAATCAAGTGAAAATATTCTCTCAAAAATAGGGCAAGTGCTCACTGTCGCATATGCGCCGAAATAAATGCGCAGTAGAAATGAACAAATGCGCCGTAAGTTGCAGTATATGTGCAGCTCTGGTAAAATACAAATGCACAACAACAGTGTGTATATGCGCAGCAACAGTATATATGCACAGCAAGTCGTTACAAAAGTGCAGCAAGTCGCTACAAATGCGTAGCAAAAAGGAGTATATGCGCAGCTCTGATATTTTTGGCAAATTTTTGGATTTTTCTTCTGTTTTTGGTATTTTTTAGCTGGAAAAGGTCTTCCTGATCTGATATTATGAATTTAACAGCAAGAAAACATAGCAAGCACAAAGAATATTCTGTAGTTTTTCATTGTTTTTGTAGTTTTTTCGACTCTATTTTGGACTAAATTGAACAAAAGCAAGCACAAAAATCCTAGGTGAGAAATGGATTATAAGGGATTTGGGCCACTAGAACAAGAGGTATTTAATGTGGGCAACCGTTCAAGTGGTTACACATGCGGCGGCACTACTCTCCGTTATGGAGTCTCTCAGCCTCAAAGGGTTGTGCCTTAGAGGGTTTTGGGGGAGGTTGGCCGTTGGTGTAACATAACATCACTCATTGCAGGAAGTTTTCACCTCAAGCACAATTTATTTTAAGTGGCTTGGTAGGGCTTGGCGTTAGCCTATTACCTCTCAGGGTCGTTCCCACTTGGATAAGCGTGCATCCAAGGGCAGGCCCCTCCTAAAGGTTAAACAAATAGAATAACAAGTCTGGCACTTTGGTCACCCAGTTAAGGGGAGAGCATAAGCCTATTGTCATTCGCAAGCACAGAATACACTGGTTAATCCAACCTAGTTAAAAGTGAAAAACTAAATGGGCTAATCTACTCAAACATAGAAATTTGAAGTGATTTTAGCAAGATAGCATTGGTTGAGTTTTAACCCCAGAAAGCAGTGGTGAGTTCAGTTTTAAATCTGCGTAGCACGAGATAGTTAACTTTGAAGTTTTGGTCTCATGACATAGCAATAGTTCATTTTAACCTCAAGATCAATGGTGAGTTCAGTTTTAAACCGCGTAGCACGAGATAGTCAACTTTGAAGTTTTGGTCTCACGACATAGCAATAGTTCTTTTTAACCTCAAAATCAAAGGTGAGTTCAGTTTTAATCCCAGATAGCAATAACTTGGAAAGTGTTGCAATGCAAGAAACAAATGATCGAGTTACTGCTTTCCTAATTAGAGCTAGGTGAGGATTTGAATGCACATCAGTTTTACTATCCCTTGGAAAGTGAAATGTGAACTATTTAAATGCAACTATATGGAACTAAACCCGAGCCTATCCTGCAAAACAGCTCCAGCAAACACTTGCGAAAAGGTTAGCGTTAGCAAATTCTCCTAGAAAAGTACTAAAACCATAGCCTATTACAAATGCGCAGCTTTAGTGATTAGATGTGCAGAAATAATCAATAGAAGCGCAACAATAATGAATGCACCATAACAGTGTGTATAAGCACAGCAGGAATACACAAAAGCGCAGAAGGAACAAATACGTAGCAATTTTGATCAAATGTGCTGTATAAATGAATAGATGCACAGTGATTGTAAATGCACAGTAATAGTGTATATATGAGCAGTAAAAAGGAACATACGTGCAATATAATCAAAAGCACCGTAACAGTGCGCAAAAGTGCAACAAAAATACACAGATGCACAAAAATGATAGAAGCACCGTAACAGTCTTTATATGTGTCGCGGAAATGTTTAAATGCATCGAAGTAACCTGTGTGTGTCTATGCGTGACCAGTACAAAACCTGCCTTCAAAAAAGCTTAGATTTTGATGAGATAAAGGGGCAAAGGCCCCACGGTGGGTGCCAAAAATGTAAGGGTAAAATGCAAATCAATCAAGTTGAATTTTATAAGACCCAAACATCAACAGAATAGGAGATAACAAAGAAGATTAAACGAAAATAGTAATGAATAAAACAAAGCAAACCTTCGCTGAAATTGTTGCTTCTGTTGTTTGCCTATTACAACCGTCCTTTTGCAGATGAAGTGAGCCCTCAGAGAGTGCACTCTTTTAAGCTGTGTTCGAGGAAGTCGATGGTAAATGGCTATTGTGATATGCAATGAAGATGAGCTCCAAGGCAAGTATGTGATCTCAAGCTTGTGGATGGTAAAAGGGTGCCAAAGGCGTGCTGGTGATATTTCTGCAGAGAAACGATGTCAAAAGCCTGGATGATTAGAATGAAGGGATGAAGCTTTATTTATAGACTTGGAAGAATAGGAATCAACGGTTGAGAGGAGATATGAAGATCAAAGGCTGAGTATGGTTGAGGAATGTGCAACCAGTAGAAATGTGACAAGTGTCCCAGCTCCATCATGAAAGAGGGGATGTGACAAAATTGACTGGAGAGTTAACTCCATTAACTGAATAGTTAACAGACTTGATTGATCAGTTAGAAGAGTGGATTATGGAACTGATTGAATTGATTGAGGAATTGACTCAATTGACAGGTTAGTTAACATTTTTGATTGATTAGTTAACTAACCTCTGATTTGAGAAGAAATAGGCCATGTGGGTGAGGGAAAATAAGATAATTAAATATTAAATATATTTAATTACATGTGTAACCTGATGAGGTGGACAAGGTGAGGTGGAAAGGTGAGGTGTAAAGGTGAGGTGGATTTTTGAATTTAGAACTTAGGATAGAGGAATTTGGATTAATTAAATAATTTATGATTATTTAATTGTGTAGGACATTTAGAAGAATTTTAATTAAATAAATTGAATTTATTTAATTATGGAGCAGTGAATCGATTAAATAAATTTGGAATATTTATTTAATTAATAGGAGGGAATAAATATTTAGAATATTTATTTAGGATGATTTGTGTCATTTTTAGACGTATACAGGTATATCTAGGGATGACCATGACAAAATGCCCTTCATAGGTTGAACCATTTTATGTCTCCCTTTTCATAAATGGAAAAATGATTAAGAATTGTATGCTTGATTTAGGAGCATCAACGAATATCATGCCTTTGGCCATCATGCAGCAAGTTGGGTTGAAAACAGACAAAGCATGTGGAAAATGCTATGCCATGGATGCAAGAGAAGTACCTGTCATTAGAATCATGAAAGATGTGGATTTCAGACTGGCAGCATATCCAGAAAAAATTTACAAAATGAACATTACAGTTGTTGACATCAAGCCACAATATGGCATGTTGTTGTCAAGAAGATGGGCAACATTGATTGGTGGGAGTATGCAATTAGATCTGTCATATGCTATGATCCCTATGAATGGTAGGGATGTCAAATTAATCAGAGAAGAAAGGTCAGCAGAGACAGTGGAGGATCAAGAATTAGAGGAGCATATTTGTTTTGTGGACACTGACTGTGAAAATTTCAGAGTTGTCTTAGATGATAAAGAGGGTAAAGAGAGAGATATGTGCTTTCAAGAGCTTGATCAGCAGGGTCTCTGGACCATGTTTTTTGATGGAGCTTGTTCGAAGGAAGGCTCTGGTGTTGGCATTATTTTTCTATCTCCAGCTGGTAAGCTTCTAAAATTCTCATTCTTGCTGAATTTTGCCTATACAAATAATATTGCAGACTATGAAGCTCTGTTGTTGGGATTGAATGTTTCTTTGAGGCATGGAATCAAGATGCTCAAAGTATTTGGTGATTCAGAGCTTATTGTTTCCCAGGTTAGAGATAAGTATGCATAAAAAAATAAGAGGTTGAAACAATATAAGCATGCTATTTGGGATACAATTGAATTGTTTGATGCTTTTTCAATTAACTGGATAGAGAGATCAAAAAATGTCATGGCAGATTTTCTAGCTAATGTAGCCATAAGGCCAGATGATATAACTCTATCAGATGTTACAAATGTTGAAGTCAATCTTAGACATGTAGTGCCAGATAATGTATGCAGCTGGCAAGTGTTCGATGATGATAAGGATTTCCTGAGATTTTTGCATTGTATTGATAAATATGAGAACTAGGAAGTGGACTTTCAAAACCTTGTAGAGGTTGTAGATGGAAAAGAAACTCTCTTAGGGAAGGAGGTAATGCAGCTAAAGACAAATAAAATCCCTAGAGGGCTAGTTGCTTTAGAGAGAGCTTTTGACAATAGGGACCAATTTGTTACAAAGACATCTCCAACAAATAAGAATGATCTAGAGGAGATAAACTTGGGGACATTCCATGCTCCCAAAAAGGTATACATTGGCAAACAGTTCAGAACACATATTAGGACTATGCTGATTGCACTACTAAAAAAGTATAAGCATGTCTTTGCCTGGTCTTATGAGGACCCGAAAGCTTATAGAGAGGATTTATTTCAACATGAAATCCCTTTGAAGCCTAGAGCTAAACCATTTAGACAAAAACAAAGGCCTATCAACCCAACCTTAGCTCCAAAAATGCAAGAAGAACTTATGAAACTTAGGGAGGCTGGAATATTATGCCTATCAGACACTCTACTTGGGTGTCTAACCTTGCCCCAGTCTGAAAGAAGAATGGTGACATAAGATTATGTGTGGACTTTAGAAATTTGAATGTGTCTTCTTTGAAGGATAATTATCCATTGCCAAACATGGAAGCCATGTTGCAGAAGGTGACTGGCTGTGAGCTTCTATCCATGATGGATGGATTTTTGAGGTACAATCAAGTGAAGGTAAAAGAATCAGAACAGTTTAAGACTGCCTTCACTACTTCATGGGGAACTTATGTTTATGTGAGATTGCCATTTGGACTAACAAATGCAGGTGCTACATTTCAGAGGGCAATGGATGTTGCTTTCACAGGGTTGATTGATTCAATCCTGGCTATGTATCAGGATGATTTGACAGCTTATTCAAAAAAGGAGCAATATTGCATGCACCTGGAGCAAATTTTTATTAGAGCATTGGAATATGGCATCTCACTTGACCCAAAGAAATGTGCTTTTGGGGTAGTGGAGGGAAAATTGCTTGGTCACATTATTTCCAAGGATGGAGTTAGGATTGATCCTGAAAGAGTGGCAGCAATTGACAAAATTTAGATCCCTAAAACAGTGAAAGGTGTTTAGTCCTTCTTTGGACAAATTAACTTTGTTAGAAGATTTGTGCCTAACTTTGCAGAGACCACAAAAGATATCTCTAAGATGTTGAAGAAAGGCGCAATTGTCAAATGGGAAGATGAAGCAGCCAAATCGTTTCAGAATATAAAAGAAGCTATAAAGATGGCTCTCGTGCTAAAATCCCTTGATTTTTCTAAGCCATTTCAACTGTTCTCATTTGCTTCTTACCATACTATTGCTACATGTCTATTGTAGAAAAATGAAGAAGGTTTTGAACAACCTATAGCTTTCTTTAGCAAGTCATTGTAGGCTACTGAATTAAAGTATGACATCATGGAGAAGCAGACATATGCATTGGTTAGGGCAATTAAGAGCTTCAGGCCATATTTGGTGGGCTCTCACATAGTTGCATATATGCCTCATGTAGTAGTCAAGGACATCTTTACTCAGCAGGAGGTAAATGGAAGAAGATGCAGATGGATAAATAAACTACAAGAGTTTAACATAGAGATACAGATTACAAAGCTGGTAAGGGGACAAGGTTTGGCAAAGATAATGACAGAATCAAATCTAGAGGCATGCCAAGTGAATGTGGTGTAAAATAAAACTGTTAGTATGTCTTAATTTGATTGGTATAAGGACATTGTATATTACTTGCAGAATTTGAATTGCCCTTCCCACTTCAGTGATAGTCAGAAAAGGACCTTGAAATTACATGCAATCAAATACATAATTCTTCAAGGAGAGCTGTATTGGAAGAATCCTGAAGGTGTATTACTCAGATGTGTGAATAAGGATCAGGCTGCTGATATTTTAAATGATTTACACACAGGAGGATGTGGTGGACATTACGCTGCCAAGACAACAACCCACAAAATTCTTAGAGCAGGATATTGGTGGCCAACTCTTTTCTCAGATGCACAGAAGTTGGTAAGAAAGTGTGATCCTTGCCAAAGGTTCTCAGGGAAGCTAAAATATGAAGGTACATTGCCCCTTAGGACTGTAACTGTACAGGCCCCATTTCAGCAGTGGGGAATTGATTTTATAGGGGAAATCTCAAAAAAATCAAGTGGAGGACACAGTTGGATTCTGGTTGCTTCTGATTATTTCACCAAATGGGTTGAAGCCATTCCAACTAAGAAAGCTACGAGCATGATGGTGATGGATTTTATTTTAGAGTACATTATTATTAGATTTGGAGTGCCAGCTATGATTGTCACGGACAATGCCTTGTGCTTTAGATCTGGAGATTTTGTTGATTTCTGCAACAAGTACGGGATCAATCTGTCATATGCATCACCATATCATCCACAAGGAAATGGTCAAGAAGAGTCAAGCAACAACAGCCTCATGAAAATCATTAAGAGGATGCTAGATAAGAGCAAAATGGCATGGGGTTTGAAGTTAAAGATGACACTATGGGCCAACCGAATGATAGTGAAGGAATCAATTGGAAGATCACCTTTTGAGTTAGTGTATGGTGCACTAGCTAGGCTCCCTGTGAACAACCTTTTACCAGTCTATAGATTCATACAGGAAAATGATGTGGAGGTTGAGGACTCAATGATTGAAAGGATAAACCAGCTAGTTGCATTGGATGAAATCAGAAGAGAGGCACACATGACAAACATCAAGAAACAACTGAAAATGAAATATTTGTTTGATAGAAAGGCAACAAAAAGAAAGTTCCAGATAAGTGACTTGGTCCTTGTCTAGACTGCGAGGAGCCAGGATAAGGGTAGGCATAATAAATTTGAGCCACTATGGATGGGTCCATATCAAATTAGCAATATTCATGGAGAAAATTCATACTTCCTCCAGGACCTAAGTGGTGAATTGCTCGAATTGCTAGTGCACGGTCAGTTCCTGAAGCCCTATTTTTCATAAATAATCTTCCTCTGTGCACATTTGTAAATTAGGTGTAAATAGTCTACTCTCACCTTGTGTAGTCAATGCTTTTTTGCATTTTGTGTTTTGCCTGGTCTGCCCCGGAGTGATCTGGTTCTCGCTGCAGCCTTGTGCCTGCATATCCCCAATCAGAGCCTATGTTACCACTTGCATGAGCAATCTGGTTTCACATATTTAGATATGTAGGCCCTTTCCCAAGAGTCCAAAAAATTATAACACTTTTGGCCCCTGTAGTTAAAAATACTAAAGTCAATTAAGGTGCAAGTGTCTTCATATATACAAAGGTGTTTGTATATGCATGTAGGTCAAAATGTATATTGGCTAGCTCGTGAAATCTCTATCAGCCTCCAAAAAATGGTAAAAATTTGAGTTATATGCATTGTAGATGCATATCGGGTTCAGAAGGAGGATGTACATGGGCGAAATATACATTGAAGATTCCAGTAATATTCGGTGCTTGCATATTGGGTTGCATGTATATTTGGTTTGTATGTTTAGACATACAACGGTTAGATACAAAGAAAAGATACATTGTAGGTATATTTCGTGGAAGATTCCCGTTTGTATGTTCGGCATACAGTGGAAATGTACATTGAAAAATATATAAAGGGCTGGCGCACATATGTTTGTTACAGTGCAGCAGAGATGCATTTGGTGGGGCCCGCCGTAGTTTCATACAAACAAGTTTGTACATATTAAATATACAAGGGAAGAATGTATGTGGAACATTCTGAATAGATTTGCTGCTTGTATGTTTGTATTTGTATATTCGGCATACAAACAAAATATACATTCGGGCATACAAGTGAAATATGCATTCCGGACCCAAAGGAGAAGTCAGATGCGGCGGATAAGTTTTGAGATCCGCCTTGTATGTGTGAGGTGATGGATGCAAGCAAAAGGATATACAACCCAGACGCGATGGAGGAATGAAATACAGTGAGCAAATTTTTCAGGTCCGTGGGTTGTATAAAGCGCTTGTATATGCCGATATACAAGCCAATGTGTAATGAAAAGGATACAAGCCGGATTTGAGCCGATTCTCAAACTGTTCTATAAAATTTAAGGTCCGACTTGTATATATGGTGCTTGTACATGCATTTGCATGTACAAGGCGATAAGAGCAAAATGAACATGCAAGTTGGACCCGATTAGAATTTTGATTTGCTCTATAATAGTTTGGGGTCTGCTTGTATGATGAACAATTGTATATGCATTTGCTCTTGCATATACAAAGGGTTTTTGGCAGGTGAGCAGTGGCGGTTGTATATGCATATGCTTTTGCATATACAAGGGCAAAAATGGCAAAATGAAGAAAGGAGAAGTCAACGATAGGAGCATGAAGCGCCTACGTGGCATGTTTTCACTGGTTGGTGACTTTTCAAGGTGTTTTGAGCTGTTTATTTTAGCGATAGGGGTGGATCGATGGCTAGTTTTGTATTTTGCTGCAGTGATGGGTTTCTTTGTATCTATGGCCACGTTTGGGTAGGAAAAACTCCAGTGACATGCCACTGAGGGTTTGCGGGTAGCTGAGCAATAATGGTGACATTTGTAGGTTTTGGGTTGATGATGGACAGGTCAACAACCCGATTGAAGATGAATGTCCTTGAACGGCGGTGCGGATCCTGATTCCATCTGCTCATTCCTCTTTGTCTCCCCACAGCATTGAACATTTGAGAGCGCCATTCCTCATGCATTGAATCTGGTGAAATTTTGATTTGCCTTCTAGTTAATTTTTGCCAGGTACACAGTCTTGGTATAAAGACCAAACTGTGTTACCCAGTGTTGTTGTTGAAAACTGGACAAATTTTTTGTGCCGTAAGGGGATACGACTTCATTGGTGGCTTTGTCTTTACTGTCTTGTGAGTTTATGAGTCTCATGTTGTATGTTTAATGCATAAATTCACTAGTTTCATGCTGTTTTATATGAGAAATGCTCTATGCATGTGCTTAATCATTTTTCTCCAAGCTGTGGGCATACTCTTTCTTTTGAATCAGGATAACTAAGGGTTGTTAATATTTAGGAATATAGCTTTTCTATATTAAATGTTTAATCTCCGTTGCAATAGGGATACCATTAAGTATGAATGATTAAGCACCTAGTTTTTGGGAAGTATCTGTAAGGCAGGTGCTAAACAATCCCCTTGAAACTCAGTCATCACTATAGGTTTATGTGTACATGTGCTTGTGTATGTCTACTGACTCCAAGCCCAGGATAGGCACCAATTTGGTCCTGTATTGAGGTTACATTCCAAGTCCTAGTTTTGCATCCAAACATAAAAATCCAACTCAAACTTTAAATACAAACCTTTAGGATTTTTAGAAGTAGTTTTAGGACCCAAAATCCTCTGTCTACAACTGAGCATAGGCCCAAAGCTAGCCCCTTTGCACTTATTCCACAGTTTTGGTCTGTATCATAGAGGATTTATCTGCTTCACTTCAACATCTGAGTAGTTTCATGAGCACATGTTGTAGATGTTGAATAGGGAATACCCCCCTTGGTTCTACAGAGCCTAAAGAAGAAGAGGAGATATCTATAGAGTCTATCTCCTATACTATTAGCCACTGGCCCAGGAATCCTATTGATCATTGATGGCTACCTTATAGGGACAACTGGGAATAAGCATCCAGTCAGATTTAGAAGTAACACTTTGTTTAGGTCTCAGAAATCCATACATACTCGGATGCCCCCAGGTTTCTTAGCAAATGAAACAATATTAGAAACCCATTCAGAGTAGTCTATAGGGCGAATGAAGCTGACTTCCAATAGTTTCTGCAATTCTTCTTTGACGAGAAGGGCAACTTGAGGATGCATCTTGTAGAGTTTTTGTTTGATTTGTCGTGCTTCTAGATGTACCACAAGATGATGGACCACCAAGGAAGGATCTAAGCATGGCATATTTGCATAGGACCAAGCAAAGACATCTAGTGGCTCATGAAGTATAATTGAAAGGTTGGATTTTTCTTTGATAGCAAGACTTGCTATAACATGGGTTAGCTTAGGCTATTCCTGTGTGCTAAGGTTGATTTCTTATGTGCCTTCAATTAGGATGATGGAACGTTCCTTCCAATAGGAGGGTATGGGCGGAAGATGGAGATCCTCATCTCCTAGCACCTCAGAGAGGTTTTCACTAGGAGATACGTCTTTGTTTTTCTCTTTCGTGTCCAAGAGTGCCTTAGAGAGGTTTTCACTAGAGGACAGATTTCTATTTTTTGATTTTTGATTTGGAATAAGGATCTCCTCTTCCCTAAAGTAGGCATTGGAATTCAAGCATATCTTATATTGTGAGGTATCGCAAAGTTCTAAGAATGTAGAGAGAGCCTTGTCATGTAATGGTGCAGGAGCACCAGGACATCAGGGTTTTGCTTGATCTTCAAATAGTTTTTTTGTTTGATAAGGTCTTTGAGATCATTTAAATGTGGTAATGAGGCTTAATGTCATGTTTGTAATTGGACTATGTCCAAATGTCTAGAATCTATTTCCTTGTTGTAAGTCCTAGGTAGGACAGTCATGTTGTAATAGGTTGTTATGTAAAAATGCTAAAATGATGCAAATTTAGAAGGTGAAGAGTCTTGTGGCTCTTGGTTCATTCCAAGACAGTGGAAACTGAAAAGACACATTGTTATGCCTTTAAAAAAGGCCTTGTAACCATTAAAGATTCAGAGGTGATGGGAGATTTGAGTTGAAATAGCAAAAAGCAGTGTTTTTCTGTGTTTTTCTTCTAGAATTATTGTCTTCTTGCATTGTATGGCCCTGTACGGGTAGGGAGTCATTTCTAAGTGATTTTGCATGAAAGGTCTTTTAATCATCTTCCCTTCACATTTGGTTGCATGCATTTTGGTTTTTTTTTAAGGAAGATATTGCATTTTTTGTCTAAACTGTCAATACCCTCTGTTAGGGTAAGCAGAGATAAGAAGAATTGTGTTTCCCTCGTTTTGTCCATTAAGAGTGGCTGATCTTTAGTGGGAAGCATCATGACAATGTTTTCTTTCATGTTCATAAGGTTTTAAACCTATGGTTAAGATTTAAGAGTGGGAGAGTAAAGTCTTTTGACTGTATTTTTGTATACTGTCCAGAAAATAGAGTTTAGAGGATAGTCTTGAGATATAGGTGTAGGATTTGTTAAAAACATTGATGGGAATGGACTTTTGGTGAACTAGTAAGCTCATGCAGACCTTTTATGATGTGTTCCATGCACATGCAAGGTGTGGGGGGTCGTGGAGTGCCTACTTTCAATAAGACCCTATGTATGCAAAGCCTATTAGGCCTAATTTGCTCAGCGACAGTCCTGTTTTGAGTAGCTCTTTCCAAAGAAATAGATACTGATTTCTTGTTATGTTTGAGAACACCTTAAAGGGTACTCAAAACTCCCATAATAGTCTTAAGAAGGGTTCTATACTGGAAGTTATGAGTGACTATCCTTCAAAACAGGGCTACTAGCTTTTGGGGTAGTCAATGAAGGATTGGTAATGAGATGAAAGGGTAGACCTTAATGGTTGGTTGTTTTGGTTAATTGAATGTTCTTAGATGAACAAAAAACATAGTTGTGGCCTTGCTTAGGTCAGAAAAGGTGAACGCCCAAATTTTATGCTATGTTGAGGATCTTGGTGTATGACAAGGTTGGACTTGAAACACTTTGTTTGGAAATATGCCTCTATGAAGTGAAACAACTATTTTCCTCTACATCACGTAATCCCAGGCAATGAGATCAGGATGGATGAGGGGAAGGACGATGAGGAAGATGGCATTGTCAAGGGAGATGCATGAAAGATCAAGATCTTCGTATGAAGCTATGATGACACTCGGTGCACTATTTTTAACACTAGAAGAAGATTTGGCTACATCTACCAAAGTTTTAGATGGTCCATGGATTGTCACAGTAGGTGGTGTAGGAATCCAGGATAACACTGAGAGGGGGGGTGAATCAGTGTTGTGTAAATTTTTGCAACTTATTATAACTTTTAATTTACAAGACTCAGAAAGAGCAAGTCATCAATAAACTATTACACATATATGTACAAGTTTGATAATGAAAATTATGAACAGGACCACATAGAGATAAATCTTATCATAGAAGCAAATACACACATAGAGAAGATCATGACACAAGATTTGCACGAGTGGAAAACCCTCCAGGGGTAGAAAAACCACTCCAAAATTGCCTCACTGGCTTAACTGAAAAGCATGCCTCACTGGCTATACAAAATGTATCTAGGGAGCACCAACTCCAATACCTAACAGAAGCACCCACTTCGTACACAGATATACTTCACTGACAAACAAATAGGTCTCACTGACCTACAAGCCTCACTGGCTAATACAAGGCCTCACTGGCTAATACAAGGCCTCACTGGCAAACCAAATCATCAATTGAAGTAATAAACAAGATCAGAGGGACACTCTATTTCTATTCAATTCTCAATTCATTCACACCTGCATAACAATTCATCTGATTATCACCTAGTATCATATTCTCATCTTTCTTTTCTCTTCAAGAGGATCTTGTAGAAAATGTCTTCATTTTTGTATGCAATTCCACACACACCCTTTCAATGTACTTGTGAAGCTAATAAAAATAAGACACCTCTCTGCATTCTGCAAAATCAATTTCATCTTCTCAAGACCTTTCATATTCTCCAAAAGAAAATCAATCCCCTGTAAGAAAGTTAATTTGACTTTGCATCTGAAACAAAATCCTATTATTTCATCTTCCTCAGTCTTATTGAAGCACCTGGAAATTCTTTTCAAAAACTTCACATAACAAAATTTACAATATTTCATTTTTGTCTGTAAATGACCCTTCATATTCAAAATCCAACTTCCCTGTATATAAAAAAAATCAAATCAAAATGAAATGATTTTTTTCATATTCCTCTGCAAATATAAATATTCTCCAAAAATGATATCCATAAAAATTTCAAGTCATTCTTCAAAATTTTCTTCCAATCTACCTTTTTAACCTTCATCTTCCTCTACATCTTCTTTGTCCATCTGCATGAAGAAATAAAGTCTCCACAAAAAATCTTTTCTTTAATATCTGCTCCTTAAAAAGACAACCTTTATATTTAAAAAATATCCTTCCTTGTCTTCTTAATCAATCATAAAAAAAATCTCTCCTCAAAAAAAATTTCTTTTCTAAAACTCCTTAAAAAACTCATATACTTTCTATATTGGATCTCATGCCTTTTAAAAAGCAAATAAAATAGAAATTAAAAAATAATTTCTAAACTTTAATTACATAGCCTTTTGTGGCTAATCCACATACCTTTTTAAAAACTTATATAAAACCCATAGAAAATCATGCCCACGTATACTTTTTCAAACTTTATATAAATAAAGCTTTTTAGAAGCCTTTTACTAAATGCATTTTATGCTTTATAAAAATAAAACTTTCCATAGATGGGCTCCCTTCTTTTTGAATAAAACATATTCAATACAAACTTTCTCCCATTAAATTCGATGCCTTTTTCCTTCGAAATAAATTTGAAAACTTATGACAAGCTCCTTTCTAAAGGTCATTTGAAAGTCTTTTTAAAACCTGTGCTCTTCACAAGATTTAAAAAGAAACTTATGACTTGTTTTCCCGCTTGAGTTAAGTGACAACTGATGAAGCAGGTTAACAGGGTGAAGGGACCGGTGTGCACCACGACTGGAGACCCCTTTAGCAGGTGACATAAGTGATATGACTTGCATTAACAAGTCACTGACCAATTAGAACAATTAAGCAACAATTAAGGTGAATATGAATCTTAAAGCATTTTCAAAGCATGATGAGATAAGGATTTTAGTGAATTTGTTCCTCCATGATTATATCATCTTCTAATTAGGATCCACTGATGATCTTTCAACACATGATATAAAATTTTAGCAGAGTATGTAATTTACCTCCTTTGACATCCACTTGCTCCATGATCACAATTATGCACCATTTATAAAGTCATATTCCATCACAACAATTGTTCAATATCTTTCAATCATATGACATTTGAAGAAACACCTGTGAACAACATGACTAAATCTAATGATATAAACACTTCCTGCTTTCATAAACCATTTGCATCACACGACTCAACCATGAAGTAACACCATCATGTCATCAAAACAACAAACTTATGTTCTCATATAAATTATGAAAACTTTGATCATAATCAACTTTGTGAGCACAAAATAATCATGAAAGCATTATACAAATGATTTGATTTGAAGACAATACAATGAAGCAACCTAAGGTAAGCATGACATTATCCTGACCAAGAGACATGTCCTCTACTTGTTTCCTTATGTGTCAAACTAATGAGATAAATTTAACTCATTTGAATTCTCCTCAACCAAGGATGATGACCATTATCAATTGAGTCCAACAACTTGCATCAACTCAACATCTTGTGTAAAGAAATGACCAAGAAGAACAAGAAGCATAATAACATAAATGCACTACAACTTACCATCAAACAACTTGATCCCTGCCACATACTGCTACTACATCCTTGAAGACACCACACTATATGAAAGATATACACTTATCAAGATTGAGTGAACAACTCCTGATTGATTCCTGCCATAAGTGAACAACTGTGAAATGCATGACCATTAACAACCTGTCAGTCCTACAATCCTAATGATACCTTGTGAAGATGCACAACAACTCAACTCTCTCAATACCTTTTGACATCAATGACAAACTATCACCATTAGGTGGTGTATATCCTAAACCAAAATACTTGGCATATTGCTTGGGAGATGTGGGATTGACAAGAATGGGTTCTATGGTGCCTTGCTCATCGATGCCAAGTCCTTTTCCATGGTAGGGAATTTTGGTACATATTTGGAAGGGTACAAGATATTTTTCCTTGAAATATTCAAGATTAGATTTTGCTGGAGGGGTTTCATCATAGTATAACCAATCATTCAAGGATGCTTCGATGGTTTCTTCTTCTTGAGAAACCTGTGCTGGGATGAAGGGGATCTTGTCATGAATCTTGTGCTTCTATTCTTGAGCCTTCTTCTATAGGTGACGACCATGGTAGTGGGGGGAAAAAGGCAATTGTCCCACATGGAAAGCGTTATGAAGCTCATATTCACCACATCCTTTGTCTATGATCTTGACCTAGGATACTTGAGGGACCAGGGTGGATGATGAAGTGGAGGCATGTGATAGATCAGTTGTGGTGGATAGAGTGGATGAGGAGTCTTTGAGATGTTCCCCATAGGTTCTTGAGCAATGGAATTGTATATCATAGACAACTTCCAAAGCTTTACAATACTCAAATGGTTTTTAATTGGTGGGAATAGTGACTTTGACGATGTTATGGGGAAAATTGAGACGTTGGTGATAGGTGGAGGGGATGACTTGGATGGCATGTGACCATGGTCGGTCGAGAAGGAGATTGTAAGAGAGGTCAAGATCAACCTCGTGACATAGAGTGGGTAGTGTGAGGGGATCCACTTTGATAGGGAGACATATAGTGCCTTTTGATTCTCACTCAGTGTTGTCATATGCTTTGATGGAGATGACTAAAGATTCTATATCGGTTGCTGAATAACCCAAAAGTTTTATGAACTTTAATGTACATATATTCAAACTAGATCCATTATCCAAGAGAACTCTCTTGACTTTATGATTGGCGATTTGGACTTCTATGTGGAGTGCTTCATTATAGATGGGGTCGATAGGTGGCATGTCAGATTAGCTAAATGTGAGATGATAGGATGAGGATAATTGGGCCACCAGATTTTGGAATTGTATGAGAGGAATGTTGGTAGGGACATGGGATTATTGGAGGGCCTTGTCAAGGATTTCATGATGGCTGGTAGATGTCTTAAGGAGTTCCAAGATGGAGTTTATGTGGGGGTCTTCCCAAGATGGTCAAGGAAGTTATACTTGGAATTGGTTGGAGGATGGGAATGGTCCCTTGATGGTTACACACCTTCGTCAGGTGGTAATGACACATTCGGGGGTATTGCGTTTGATTTTGATGGTGGTGATACAAGTGGAGTCAAATCAATACAACCTACTACATTATCATAAGGCAGTGGAACATTGTTGTAGTTGATGTTGTTGGCTTGGTTATTGGGATTGGTGTTGGAGAATGATGGTTTGGATGCAGATTGGTTATTGCGATTGGGAAGAGAGTCTTGGTAAACTCCTAAGCCATCATTGGGCGAGGTATTGTTGGTTCCCTCCACTTGGATATCGCTGCGATCGACAAGATCTTGGATATAGTTCTTCAATTTCATACATTTTCTAGTGGAGTGCCCTTTGATACGATGATAGTCACAATACTCATTTTCTCTATACTATGTGGGTTTAGGTTGATTTTCATCAAAAGGTTTGGTCATGGGAAACTAACCATGCTGGCTTGGACTAGTTTTTGGAACACAACTTTGAGCGGTTCACCCAAAGGAGTGTACTTACGTTTTGGATTGTTGGGAGGGTTTTGGTTTAGTGGAGCAGATGGTACAGAGGCATCGTGTGAAACATTTTGTACAATATGTGCCTCTTTAGGTTTAGGAATGGATATATGAATGAACTTGGAATCAGTAGCACCATCTCCTATGATATTTTTATTCTTAGCCCAAAACTTAGGTTTGTCATTGGATGATTTTTCATTATCATTTCTATTGTAGATTTTGACTAAACCTTTTGCTACAAGGGCCTTTTCGATGATGAAACCTTTCTCTATGATTTTATCGAAGGTGGATGCACAATGTACTTGCAAGTGAAAGGCCATTTCTTGGTTCAAGTTTTAGATGAAGATATGTACAAGTTGTTTTATGGGTGTTGTCTAAGGTAGCCTGCTAGCAAGGGCTCTCCATATTTGTAGGTATGTGGCAAAACTTTCACCATTCCATTCTTTGGTATTGCAAAGATCGTGCATGGTGATTTTGTGTTCTACATTGTACGAGAAATGGGCAACAAATTTTTTGAATAGGTCGGCGAAGGTGGAGATGGAGCCATAAGGCAAGTGCATAAACCATTCTAAGGCTTGACCTCCCAAGCTTCATGGGAAAAGACAAAGGAGGAATTGATCATCATAGGACACTTCATGGCATGCCATGAAGAACTTGATGTGGTCACAGGGATCTCCTTTTCCCTTGTATTTATTGAATTTAGGTACTTCAAAATGTTGAGGAAAAGGTATAGTTGTCACGTATCGATCAAACAGATAGGGACATATTTATTCAAAATTATAATGTTTCTTTTGAGTCCCTAGTTGGAGGTTCTTGAGAGCATTTTTCATTTCTTGCCATTCTTGATCAAAAGGATTGGAAAGAGGAGGTTGTGGTGTGGATTAAAGAGGTGGTTGTTGTGATTGTTGATGGAATGATGATTGTTTTTGTGGGATGGTGTATTGTTGGGGGTTATATGGAGGTAGACTTATAGCTTGTGAGTAAACATGGGATCCAAATATTTGATGTTGTGGTTGGGTGTGAGTAGATGAGTGATACACATGTTGTGATTGGAAGGGTGGTTGTTGGTGTTGGGTGATGTATTGATGTTGCATAGAAGCAACATGGGGAGGTTGTTGATGAGTGGTTGAGTGGTATGTTTTTGTGGGATGCATATAACTTGCTATGGGGTTTTGAGGTTGATAGTGTGGTTGAGATGTGAATGGATGTTGTGATTGGAGAGGTGTTTGTGAAGGTACCGTAGGGAGTAAAGTTGTTTGAGTGATGGTCATCCTTTGTGGTATGACCAAATGGGGAAGTATTTGTGGTATGGTGTTGATATTGGAAATGTTTTGGGGGATGTTTGATGGTGGTGGTACGGCAAGTGTACTTGTGTTGGTAGGCATGGCAGAAATTGAAAAGTTGGATGGTAGCATAAGGTATGGTAGACCATAAGGAGGGTCTGACACTTGTGGTTGCAAAATGGTATTATCCCTTATGTTTTGATCAATGGTATTGATGACGTTGGTAGTTATAGTGAAATTAGCCCATGGATTATCAAAGACAGGGTTGTTGGGATTCGGGACATGTCCCCAAGGTTGATTACGAATGGGTGATGGTAGTTTATCATGCATGATTGTTTTGAGTTTGTCTTGGTCAAATGAGTGGGGGAGGCATGCTCCATGTTTGATGAGGCATTTGAGGAATTCATCCTTATGATTATGAAGGAATCGGTCAAATTTGTGATGCAATCCTCTTTCGTTAAGGAAATCGATGAATGTGGGAGAATATATATGTTGTGGTATGGATGTTTTATCCATTTCGGGTTGGTTGACGTATCCCTCTATGTTTCTTGTGGTGGAGCTAGGTGGAGAGAGGGGTTGATAGCGAGAATCCAATTTTCTTTTAGCTTGTGATCGTGTGATAGGAATCATAAAAGGATGAATATGATTGGAGTTGGATATGTGGACAAATGTTTGGTGATGATAATTTTCCTAAGATCAAATCTAGATCACTTATGACTGTAGACAAAATGCTATCCTTATGAACTTAGGGTGGACAAAGAGCCTATTAAAGGGGACAAAGAGATTGTCTTACTTGGGGTAGACAAGATGCACCAAGCAAGATGAGATTATTGAAGTCCACCTACTTAGGAAGAGTCTAAGTTCCTAAGCTAGCGTATTCAAGTGGGATGATTTTGAGCTTATACTAAACTTAAGATAGACAAGTTATTAAGCCTAATACAAACAAGAGGATGGAAAATCTAGATTCCAACCTTAGAAAGATTGGCTTGGGTTTGTTGGATGAATTGGATTTTGGCTAAGGATGATTGGATTTGGATGATTGAGGTTGATTGGATTTGAGATAATTGATGTTGATTTTTGGATTTGGGATAATTGATGTTAATTTGTGGACCAAGGATTAAGGTCATTGGAGATTGTCTTGGTTTTACATGTTTGTAGTTTTGATTTGGCAAGATATTTCAAACAAACAAACACAATGGCTACTTGACAACTTTTGGAGATGGATGTGAGAGAATATGAACCTTTGCAGATAACCAATGGTGAATATAGGTATTGCACAAGAAGACACACCAAATAGTTTTGCACAAGCCTAGTATTTAATCAATCAAGGTGTGTCATATCCCGCGGACTCACTCAGGTGCAAATTTAACCCCCACTATTTAGATAATGGCAGTTTTCATCCCCTTGATACCATTTATCATTGATTGGATAGGTAGGGAATGCAAGGTCATATACCACCTTACACCTCTTACTTTGGAGATGAAAGTCTTGCCCAAAGTGTATTCTTTCTCAACCAATGAATGTAGTATCATGAGCTCTTCTCCTCCATGTGGCTGCAATGCATCGAAGGATATGATGGTAGAAGGTCTTAACTAGGGTGAACAAGATTCTAGGGGGTGTCCCAATATACACGAGGTATGGGGGACAAATTTGTGAACAAGGGTGTCCCTATCCATACAAGTTCCAACCAACACAAGTCTTGGTGGACCGAGGGTCTTGGTGTATTTACAAGGGGGGAGAGGGTCCTTCCTTTGAAGTGAGTCTTTTGATTCTCACTATGTTTATATACTACGCTAGAACACACGATTGAGGTTGTCCCCTTGGGGATGAAATCCAAGGAAGGCCTCCTAAAGGGAAGAATCTAAGGTGCTTTTGGTCACCCAAGGTTGCACGAAGCATAGGGGGAGAGCATACACACCAAAGATCCTAGGATTAACAATAAGAAGAGAGAGTGAAAGAAGAATTTTGATCCCTAAGATCACCAAATGGTGCGAGGGGAGAGCATACACCTTCTAACACCCTAAAACAAAGTACACAAGTAGATTTACCCCTACTTTAATTTAGTGCCTAAATTAGTGAGAAAAAGATAATTCCTTTGACTAGCGGGGTTGCAAACAAGCGTTAGTAGTTTGTAATGGTCTTGGACAAGTGAAAAGTGCTACAAAAACAAGGATTAGTCCAAGAATTTTACAAAAAAAGTTAGCAAAACTTGTGAAATAGAGATTGGCGGCAAAGTAGACTGTCTCAATGCTGATAGAGCCAGACACTGAGACTGAAGACCTAGGCACTAAAGCATATGATATATGTGCTAATTTAGAAAAAATAGGCGCTACAGAAGAATGTTATACCTGTCTTAGTGGGCACTGATGTAGCCTGTCTGAGCACTAATTTGGTTTGGGTAGAGTGAGGGCTTGTAAAATGAATAATTCCTACAAAACAGAGAATAAAAAGCCTGTAAAAGTGTTGAACTAGCAAGATTAGTACATCATAAAATTATAAAAATTGATAATTAAGCCCTAAAATGATGGAAATGCAAAGTTTGATGGTGTCAAAGGTTGGGCGCTACTGTGTGCAGACTACGTGCTGAACCAAATTGAGCATTATAGATGCTAGTGAAATGGCCAAAACCTGCAAAATAGAGAGCAAAAGACCTGTGCTTAGGCATTGAAACAGATAGAATGAGCGCTGAAAGGAAAAAATCAAGTGCTGAAAGAAAAAAAATCAGGCACTGAGGGGCCATTAGAGGAGCAGTAGGGCTGGGCATTGGAACAAGCTTCCTAGGTGCTAAAATCTCCCGTCTGGGTATTAAATGGTAAAAATTTAGTGTTGTTCCAACCTGTTCAAGCAAAAATAAATAAAAGCCAACTAGAAATAGTGTGTTAAGGTGGTGGAGGTCTCGTTGGGCATGCCAAAAATGTGTATATAAGAAAGTGAGCTCAAAATAGAACAAACTAAACTAATATTAGCCTATTCTACTGACAACCTAATGCAACCTCATGTTAAGACTAAATAACTATGCACCTAATTAATATGAAATTGCACCCTAATAGACTATGTCTAGTTCTTGATATGTCCTAATGCTGTTGTTATATATTAAACTAAATTGCTATTATGTAAGTGCTCAAATTGATAGAATATCATTACATTCAAAGTGTTTGTTGAAAATGGATGGGGAGGGCTCAATTTATAGATTTTTAGAGGTGAGGATGGAGGGTTAGGACTGAATTGGAAGATCAAGGGCTCACATTGCTTGAGAATCCTCAAGCAAGGAGAATTAGACAAGTGTCACAAGGAGGTTGGATGAGAAGAATGCTCCAAGATTCAAGGGAAGATTAATGGATGAAATTGAATGGTTGAATGGATGGATGGCTAGGATGAGGTAGGTGTATGACATGTAAGGACTCATTTATGAAAAGGTATGGTTTGGGTTTTGTGAGAATTTTAAATTTGACATGAGAGGGCACATGTAATTTAAAATTAGATGAATAGTGGAGGAATAGTGCCACAAGGAATTTAAAATTCCATGAATAATGTTGTGTGGTTACACAACACGCCCCATTTTGCCCTAGCAAAATAGGGACCCAACTTTTTTTTGCTTTTGCTTGGCTTGTCTTGTTTGCTTCCCTTTGCTTTTGGGCGGTATGGTAAAAACTAGTAGCAGATGTATGTCAGGATCCCATCCTTGGCATGTCAGGACCTTGAGATCTAGGTCAAATTTTCAAAGTTAGAATTTGTCATCATAAACCCTGCCAAGTGAAAGAGCATAAAATTCTAAGCTAGTTTGCTTTTTGAAGCACCCCAAAATTCCCAAGACTAGGAAGTTATGCTTGGTCAAAGTTTAGTCAAACAGTCTTAGGGATATTCACATCATCCTAATATCTGGATATTACTTTAATATCCCGATCCCCAAAAATGGTTAAGCGACACTCAACATCTAGACAATTGTTAATGTGGAGACATCAAAATTAAGTCATGTTAAAAGTAAAATGTCACGCGCATGGGTATTAGTTAAGATCTGAATATTTTTGTAATATCTTGACCTTAACTTAATGTCCATACCTGAGCTATATCCTGATCCTGATGACATCATGCCATTTTAATTTTATAAAGACTTTCAATTCCACTTACGTCATCTAGATATTAACTCATAAGGATATTAACTTTTTGAAGATCTAGACCTTTACATAATATCCAGATCCTGATGACGTCACGTCACCCAAACTTAACACTAATGATGTATCTTGCTTACTTCATCAAGATATTGGACCATAGGGATATTTCGCATTCTTATTGTCCTGACCTTACCTTAATATCCTCATCCCGATGACATCACCCTATCACATTACAATGAAGGAGTTTTCTCTTATTGACGTCATCTGAACATTTTGAACATATGGACATTTTGCACTCATAATATGCGGACCCTCCAAATATCCATGTCCCTTGGTCTAACCAATGAAATTATGCCACGTGTCCACATGGACATCCATACTTATGCTGAACAAATTTGAAACCTGATGGTGAATCTTTGGTCAATGATGGTTGACTTGACTTGTATGCTAACATCATACGGATATATCCATATGAATATTCTAAGGAGAATATCCATTCCATCTTGGCATGCCATTTTTGCAATTAATATAGATAAAGGTCATTGGTTTTTAAATTTCAAACTCATGCCAATAGACACTTGTCCCATTTTCTCGTGATTGCTTCACTGGACCTCATTTGATCCTCTTGAAAGTAATTAATATGCCCTAATCCAGTGGATTCTTATGATTTAAATGGTAAATTAATTTCATAATTTCATAATTACATTCAGAGAGCTAAAACTTTGCACAGAGGATCTAAGAAGTTAACAGAGCTGCTATAGTGAACCTACGACTGGATATCGACTGCACAGAGGATTATTTACATGTAACAATTCTGGTATTCACCTGAATATTTCAATTCAAATTAGACTGCTAACCAGGTATGTACGAATCAAGCCCTAACTGGTTATTTCACAATGATACTCCATGATTTTGAGGTGAGAAAGATCTAAAAGGATGAAATTAAATAAATTTGGGGTTAAATCTGGGATTAAATTTGTATGTTTGAATGCCATGATTATTGGTTTCATTAATTTAGAGATGTTAACCCTAATATTACTAGAAGCCTTAGTTAAGATAAGTTCATGGAATTACAAGATAAAATGTCGCAACCACACATGGACAAGCGTGATGCTGAGTTTAAATAGGATATGTTTCCAAAGGCACACATTATATACAAGTATGGTTTTGTGAAAGACACCCACTCCGTTAATACATATATTGAGGCATCCATAGCTAGAATCAATGCTAGAGAAGATCATCCTATCTTGAAGAATGTCGTGACCTCGGGGATGTACTATGCAGTAGGTTTCCCGTATGCTGCTGAAGCTCTGGAGCTTTTGATTGAATGCACCAATAATTACAATGTGGTAACCTGAAGAGTTGAGAAATAGGGTCAAGTATATGCAGATTTGTCAGTGGACGGCATAACTGAGGCCTTCAATTTGCCAACATCCAAAGGAATCTATGTGCTAGACCTAGAGGCACTAGCTAAAGAATATGATAGCAATCAAAAGGATTGCGAAAAAGTTATCTACCTAGGATGGAGAGATCCAGCTAACAAAGCCAAAGTAGTGGCTAAGATGCCACAACACCTATATAAGTATGATTTTAGCCCAGAGGTATAGTATATGATTTTCCTACTCAGAAGAATGAGTGGAAAGGAAAATGTTGGGAATTTTGAATCATGGATGTTCAGGATGATCTAGATGGTTATTGAAAACAAGGATGGAAAGGTCCAGTGGGCAAAGATCATCAGTGACTCCTTGTATTCACAAATGGTGAAGTGGAGGAAGATGAGGGATAGAGTGCTCAAAATGACTTCCTATCTGGTATATGCCTGTGCAGCCAAAGGTACATTTGATGGGCTGCAGACAATAGGAAGAATGAACAGACTGCCCCATGAGAAGACTCCCTAGGAACATTCTCCCTATCTAGAGAGGACACAATCTATTCAGCATTACAAGATAGTGAATGACTACTTAATAATGCATATAGTTCGACTCTTGGAAGGAGATAGAGCCTAGGGATTCTTTGTAGGAGCCACATAAAGCATTAGTCCATATGGATCTTGGTTCATACAAGTCAAAACCTATTCATATATCTAGATGGAAGGGTTTAGTGGGAATCCCTTCATTTACCAAGATATCCATCAGATAAAGTGGTCTTAATGGAAATGATTAAGCAATAGATCCCTACATTTGAGATATCCAAGAGGAAGGATAGAAAACCCTATAGAAAATTCCCTATAGAGATCAATTGGTATATGGTTGGATCACTAGATAATGCCAAAGAGGCTAATCAGATTTGAAGAATCTAAACATGTAGCTATTTCAATTAGAAAGGGATGATGATCCTTATAATAGGATTGAGAAGAGGTTCAACAAGAAATGTAGACATATCATGCATCTTGAGGACTATTGGGCCGATTGTGATGATGAGCATGAGGTGAGGAAAAGAGAGTAACAAAGGTTAACCTTGGATCAGATGTAGACCATTGGGCAGCCAGAGGTTCCTCCTCAAATTAAGATAGATGATGATGATGTTATAGACCCAGAATATGAAAGTAATAAGGTGTATAATGAGGCACTGGCACCTCTAGACTGGACCCAGGGGGATGAGACTTCAATTGATGTCCTTACTGCCAAAGTAATGGCAAGGACCAAAATATGGGTGACTAAGAAGGTTAATGAATTAAGAGCAAAAGGTGTTGTTGTCACCTATGACAAGAAAAGAAAAATGAAAGAGAGGAAAGAGCCTGGATATGATGACTTCCTAGTACATACGAGGTAGGTCCTTGAGACTAAATTAGCACAGCCTAGTTCATCAAGAACTGTGGAACAATGTACAACTGAGGGAATTTCATTGGTATATGCACCACCTTCACCTCCTAAGGATACACCACTAGTGGCTATTCCAATCTCAGTGCCACAGACATCAACTACAGAAGAAGAGCTATTGGAGGAAGAAGAGAAAGGTCCAATTGGGAACATTATAGAGAAATGATTAGATATCTTGCAGGGAGTCAATATCTAGTAGGTATTCTAGATATCAAGGACCAACCATGAGGGGAGAAATTTCACCTCCGGTTCAGACACATACACATCCAGGCCTAGTT